>JAJJMC010014390.1:2816638-2861138 GCA_023531435.1 Papaver californicum | reverse complement strand
TGGGAACGAACTTGTTCTTATCCCTGTATTTAAATCTATTTTAGAGAATAAGAACTTGATTATTTTGGTTGATTACGACGGTTAAGGAATGGTTATACTATTTACCTTCCGGCAGTGTTACAACTTGGAACGGCTTGAAGAAGCTCTTTTTAGAGAGATATTTCCCTGCATCAAAGGCTACTCGAATCTGTAAAGAAATTTGCGGCATGCAGCAAATGGTAGGCGAAACACTGTATGAATGCTGGGAACGGTACAAAAGATTAGTCGCTAGCTGCCCACATCATCAATTCAGCGATGCTTTGATCGTACAGTACTTATACGACGGGCTTCAACCAAGCGACAGAAATCTTCTTGACGCCGCAGGTGGTGGTGCACTGGTATACAAAACTGTAACTCAGGCTAGAGATTTAATTAAGAATATGGCAGCAAACTCTCAACAATTTCTGAGCCGTGAGTCACCGGTCAAAAAGGTGGCCGAAGTTAGCTTTGCACCGCATCTAGAGCACAAAATCAGCCAAATGGAGAAAATGATGCAACAGATGGCTGCGGTGATCATTCCATCTTATGAGGGAGAAGCCGAACAAGTGAGTGCAATATTTCCGAATCAGCAGAGGCAAAGGTATGATCCCTATCCAATACGTATAATCCAGGTTAGAGAGATCACCCGAATTTCAGCTATGCGAATCAGCAAGTTGCGGCTTCAAGGCCGGCCTTCAACCACCAGAATGGGATGCAACAACAAGCGCAACCACCACAACAAGCTCAAAATTCAGAGTCATCAGAGATGATTTCCATGATGAAAAATATGACGGCACAGATGCAGAAAAATCAGCAGGATACGACCAAAAATCAGCAGAACACGGAAAACACGATAAAAGAGTTACAGACTCAGATGACCGCTATGGCCGGTAGATTGAACCTTTTGGAGACACAGAATAGTGGGAAACTTCCTTCTCAACCCATCAATCCAAGAGAAAATGTCAGTGCCGTGACATTGAGAAGTGGTACACGAACTGTACAACCAGAAGAAGCCGAGAAAAATAGAGACCCGAAAGGGCCGGTTCCGGAAAAAGAGAGTAACTGTAACTCTGAAGAGAGTCCTGACGCCTCTAAAAGTGCTGAGGTACCTAACGAAAATTGTAAAACTCCTTTATCTACTTACGTTCCTCCTCTACCTTTTCCTCGCAGGTTTGCTAATTCGAAAAAGGCGGAACAAGATAAGGATATCTTAGAAATTTTCAAGAAGATTCATGTGAACATTCCACTGATTGACGCAATTAAACAACTCCCCAAATATGCGAGAATTTTGAAGGACTTGTGCACCAATAAACCAAGATTAACCGGTAATGAGGTAATGAGAGTGGGGGAAAATGCTTCGGCTATTTTG
The DNA here is from genome assembly GCA_023531435.1 of Papaver californicum. NCBI lineage: Eukaryota > Viridiplantae > Streptophyta > Magnoliopsida > Ranunculales > Papaveraceae > Papaver > Papaver californicum. Next base: position 2,859,751 of record JAJJMC010014390.1, on the reverse strand, counting down.
CAGAAGAAACTCCCACTCAAGTGTAAAGACCCCGGTAGTTTCGATATTCCTATTATTATTGGTCACACAACGTTTAGTAAGGCCATGCTAGATTTAGGAGCCTCAGTGAATGTTATGCCTGCATCTATATATGAATCTCTTAAGTTAGGACCGTTGAAAGAAACGGGAATTGTGTTACAACTAGCTGATCGCTCTAATGTATACCCTCAAGGTATTATTGAAGATGTGCTTGTGCGACTTAATCAGCTAGTTTTTCCTGCAGATTTTTTGCGTACTGGAGATGATAGATGGATCAACTGATTCGTCTATTCCGTTGTTATTGGGCCAACCGTTTATGCGGACAGCAAAAACAAAAATTGATGTTTACGACGGCACCTTAACAATGGAATTCTAAGGAGAAATAGTACGTTTTAATATTTATGAGGCTATGCGGTATCCTAGCGATGTGCATGCTTGTTTTTCTGTTGACGTTATTGACTCTTTGGCTCAACAGATGTTCGACTTGGAGACTGCTGATCCGTTAGAGGTTGTCCTCACGGGAATCATGGGTTCTAAAAATTCAGTAGATCCGAGAACCAAATTTAAATTAGGGGACGCAATTAATGAGGCTGTTTGCGCACTTAATTCTTTTTCATACAGTTCACTTGCGCATAATGCTTCTTTTGTTTCTTTACCGTGCACTGATGAAAAATTATTGCCATCTGTCTTGCAGGCGCCTATACTAGAGCTTAAACCTCTTCCGGATCACCTAAAATACCTGTATTTAGGTGAGAAAGAGGAATTGCCGGTAATAGTTTCAAAGGAGCTAACTGAATTGCAGGAACACAGACTCATTCGCGTGTTGAGAGAGCACAAGGCAGCAATAGGTTGGACACTTGCCGATATCAAGGGAATAAGCCCTTCTCTGTGCATGCATAAAATACTACTTGAGGAGGGAACGAAGCCTAAGAGGGAAGCGCATCGTCGACTGAATCCTCCGATGATGGAAGTAGTAAAGAAAGAGATACTCAAGCTATTAGACGTGGGCATTATTTACCCAATCTCTGATAGCAAGTGGGTCAGCCCGGTACAGGTCGTACCGAAAAAATCGAGCGTTACAGTGGTGCATAATTCAGAGAATGAACTAGTCCCGACCCGGGTACAAACGGGTTGGAGGGTTTGTATTGATTATCGAAAGCTTAATGCAACCACTCGAAAAGATCACTTTCCTTTACCTTTTATGGATCAAATGTTGGAAAGATTGTCCGGACACTCATATTATTGTTTTCTAGATGGTTATTCAGGTTACAATCAAATTGCGATAATACCTGAGGATCAAGAGAAGACAACCTTCACATGTCCGTTCGGAACATTCGCATACAGAAGGATGCCATTCGGCCTCTGTAATGCGCCGGCCACTTTACAACGGTGTATGGTAAGTATCTTTTCAGATTACGTCGAAAACATCATCGAAGTAATTATGGACGACTTCAGTGTGTATGGGGATTCATTTGACTTGTGCTTGGATAACCTTACATTAATTCTTAAACGATGTGTTGAGACTAATCTTGTGCTGAATTGGGAGAAGTGCCATTTTATGGTAACTCATGGCATTGTTTTAGGCCATATTATATCTTCTAAAGGCTTGGAAGTTGATAAATCAAAAATTAACATTATTCATGCTCTTACCCCTCCCACCACGGTGAGGGAGATTCGTGTTTTTCTTGGTCACGCAGGATTTTATCGAAGGTTTATCAAGGATTTTTCCAAGGTGGCGGCACCATTATGCTCTTTATTATAGAAAGATGTGGTTTTTAACTTCGATGAGAAGTGTGTGGCGGCATTCAACTGTTTGAAAGAACTTTTGATAACAGCTCCTATCATTGAGCCACCGGACTGGGACAAGCCATTCGAGCTAATGTGTGACGCCAGTGACTACGCAGTGGGCGCAGTACTAGGCCAACGGATTGGGAGGCTGCCTTACGCCATCTACTATGCGTCTAGGACACTGAACGGAGCTCAGAAAAATTACACAACTACTGAAAAGGAGTTATTAGCAATTGTTTTTGCATTAGAAAAATTCTGATCTTATTTACTCGGCACGAAAGTGGTTGTATTTTCTGATCATGCAGCACTCAGGTACCTACTTACGAAAAAAGAGGCGAAACCGAGGCTAATTCGATGGATATTACTCCTACAGGAGTTTGATCTCGAAATTAAAGACAAGAACGGTATAGAGAATACTGTAGCAGACCACCTGAGCCGTCTGACTATAGAGGAAGAGGCTGTCCCGTTGAGCGAAAGCTTTTCAGACGAGCAACTCTTCACGGTTACAGTTTCGGAACCCTGGTACGCAGATATTGTGAATTATTTAGTGTCTAAACAAATCCCGAGAGATTTGTCTCGTGCTGAGAGAGACAAACTGAAAAAAATATCCTATCAATACATATGGGATGATCCATATTTGTGGAAACATTGTTCAGACCAAATTATGCGAAGGTGCGTACCCGAAACTGAATATACTTCTATCTTGTCTTTCTGCCATTCATATGCGTGTGGAGGGCACTTCGGTGCCAAGAGAACCGCACTAAAGGTTCTCGAAAGTGGGTTCTACTGGCCAACTTTATTTAAAGACGCGTATGTAACTTACGCAACTTGTGATAGATGTCAAAGAACAGGCAATCTAGGTGCCCGAAATCAGATGCCACACAAATTTATGCTTTACGTTGAGATTTTTGATGTCTGGGGCATTGATTTTATGGGCCCTTTTGTTAATTCTTTCGGTAAATTATACATCTTACTCGCTGTTGATTATGTCTCTAAATGGGTGGAAGCTAAAGCCACCTCTACTAATGATTCTAAAGCAGTTACAGATTTTGTGAAAGAACAGATTTTTGCACGGTTTGGCACTCCGAGGGCCATAATCAGCGATGGGGATCACACTTTCGAAACAGATTCTTTCAGAGTTTGTTGAAAAAGTACAACATATCTCACAAGATTGCCACAGCGTATCACCCACAGACTAATGGGCAGGCCGAAGTCTCAAACAGAGAGATTAAGTCAATCCTAGAGAAAACAGTGAATCCGTCACGGAAAGACTGGAGTTTACGCCTCAATGATGCATTGTGGGCGTATAGAACAGCGTACAAGACGCTTATTGGGATGTCCCCGTACAGACTCGTCTATGGGGAACCGTGTCATCTTCCGGTGGAAATCGAGCATAAGGCTTTTTGGGCGATTCAACAGTGCAACATGGAGATGGACGGGGCTGGCACGCACCGGAAACTTCAACTGAGTGAGCTAGAAGAGATCCGGAACGATGCATATGAAAGCTCACGGATTTATAAGGAGAAAACAAAGGCTTTTCATGATAGCAGGATTTCCAGAAAACAGTTTACTGTTGGACAGAAAGTTCTTTTGTTTAACTCTCGCCTTTATTTATTTCCTGGTAAATTGAAGTCCCGTTGGAATGGACCCTTTCTTGTGACTAATGTTTTTTCTCATGGTGCAGTGAAGATCCGTTGCTTGATAACGGGAAAGGAGCTTAAAGTGAACGGGCATCGCTTAAAGCCATACTATGAGCCGTTTGAACCTGAAAAGGTTGCCATACAGTTAGAAGAGGCGCTCCCTCTGGAGGAGTAGCACAGAATGCCTCGTCGGGCTATCGACGTTAAACTAAGCGCTAAATGGGAGGCAACCCATTGGTTTTGTATTTCTATCTTTTGTTTTTGATTTTTATTTTTCTATCATGTTAGAATTTCCCATCTTGACGTTACATTGGAGGATTCAATTCACATTGAGGACAATGTAAAGTTTAAGTGTAGGGGAGTAATTAGGCATATAGACTAGGCATATAGATTTTTAGGTAGAATATTTAAGCATTCACACATTTGCATGAAAACCTTCAACTTTTAGAGATTTTAGAGTCATTTAGTATACTTCTAGCTACGTTTACATACGGATTTCTAACCGAAATAACTGAACTTAGAAATATTAGAGAACTATATTCGGAGTGCTTAGTTTTTGAGAGGCTAGAGTCGACCAAAATGGACCTAAACCGCCGGTAGAGAGTACAGGTTAGACTTGTCGATCATTCAATACCCATGAGTGAGGCACCAGACCTTCAATTATACGTTTAGAGTGTTTCATCTGCGCTAATTCCGGGTAGAATGATGAGTTACCTAACCTCGCACCAATTTTCAGCACTATTTTTGATCTCTTGAGTGCTATTTTTTATCAACCATGAGGGTGTCATCAGAATTGCTAACTTATTCTTGTAGTTTGGTTTGCAGTTGGCATCGTTCTCTCGACAACGTCCATAGAAACATAGCATCATCAACAAGCGGAACATCAAAAATTTGAAGGAAAGTTGAAGACAGTCAAGGTACAAGCAACAATTTAAAGAGGAAATTCATATTTGAGTAAGCAACAATACAATTAAACATGTTGAAGACTTACAAGAGCGAAAGGAATCGAAAGGTGTGGATTCTATACAGATTTAGAGACGAAACAAAACTCACGGGAAGAGAAAATACTCACATAACAAGAAATTGAGAAAAATAGCAAAAGTGTCCAGGAGAAAGTGTACGAGGCAAGCAACTCACGTGAAAAAAAAAATATATATATATATATATATATATATATATATATATTTTGCTGACCCAGAGCTATTCATTCTGAGTTACAGTGCTTGAAGTGGTATACAGGCCGTGAAGAGAAAAAGAGCTAAAAATCGTCAAGTTCAACGAAGTTCAAGAGTTCATTATCTACAGCTGATACCGAAGACGTTTCTATGGGATGTTGGGAGAGTGGTGCTGATTGTCGACCAGGTGAGAAGGTAAGTAACAATCCCCATCTTCGCATAATGGTTGATTTCCTTTCGTAGAGGTCACTAGAAAAATAAAAAGGGGTTCTTTCTTGTCCTATTTTCTATGGGATCACATCTTAATATGACTCTGAAGGTTACCTTTCCTTCCTACCCGTCAACATGTGTAGGCCTTCTATCTTTATTCTTGCCTGCACATATGTGAGAACCATAAAGTGCGTCTTTTGAGTGTCAAATTCATAAAACCCTATTGGTGAGGCAGAATTATTCGGTCACTCTCGAAACGGGACTCTTTTATTTGGTGGTTTTCTCCAAACTCAAGGATTAAGCATGAGAATAATGTTCTTTATATTTCTAACTTCTTATTGTTGGTATGTAGAAACTTTATGTCTTCGTAGCTATTTGGATGCAGGTGCTTTGGAAAATTTGGAAGTTGAATTAGGTTTTGTGGGTACATCTCTAGTAAACCCTCACGAGACTATAACTCGTCCACTAGGGACACCTAGGGGTTTAAAGGCTTGTTCCACATGCTAAGTGTAACCGTTTACTCGACGAAACGGAGTTGTATTTTAGATTAGTTTAGATTTGTAGTTTGCTCGAGGACTAGCAAAAGGCAAGTGTGGGGGAATTTGATAGGTGCATAAATCATACATTTTAAGTAGTTTTTCCTGACCCTTATTTGCTATATTTGAGTGAATTACTATGTTTTATTATTACTTTCGAAGTTTAGTTGTCTTTTCAGGTTACAGTTCAGAAACCTGCAGAATATAGCTGTATGAGAAGAATTACCGAGGAGCCAGTAAAACTCTGCTTAATTTAGGCCTTTCACCCTCCACAGTGTAGAAAATTGAATTACGAAGCCAACGGTGAAAGAACGAGGTCATTCTGATCTCGTATGAGGAAGTTATGGGCAAAGCCACATGGTGGCAAACCAGTTTGTGCTGCTAGCGCCCAGGCGCTAAGTTGGCTGAACCGCAAGTGCTAAGGTGCTAAGTGGCTAGTTGGAGGTGCTAGAGTGGTTTGGTGGACTAGTGGCTAGCCTTGGTGGAGTAGTAGCTAGCTTGGGGAAGTCATATGGGATTAGGAAAGAATATTGAGTTGCTATATCTTGTTGGGATGGAATAAGGAAACTTAGCACATTTCCTAATTCCACTAGGATTGTGAAAGTGGCTAACTCAAGTTCTATAAAAAGAACTCAGGCCTTTCTCATGGCAAGCTTTTTGGAGAGGTAGCTACAGCAAATATTGGAGGCCAAAGAGATATTTGGGGGTCAGGTTCACGTATCAAGTTGGCTACACAATTTGGCTACGCAAGTTGGCAGCCGAAAAAGAAGGTTGGGCGCAACTATTTTCGGAAAAGGGAAAAATCAAGTTTCTCGGCTAAGTGAACTCACGTATAAAAGGCTAGAGAGTTTGCTGCTGGATGGGGGATCTGATATTACGACATACACAGGAGAATTAGGTTTTGAGAAGAAGACAGGCGTAAAGGAAAAGGGACAGGCGCAAGTGAGAGGTGCTGGCCACCTTTTCATACAGGGGGATCTGATATTACGACATACACAGGAGAATTAGGTTTTGAGAAGAAGACAGGCGTAAAGGAAAAGGGACAGCCGCAAGTGAGAGGTGCTGGCCACCTTTTCATACAGGCGATTCTGCAGAAACTCTTCGTTGCAATTCTTCCGGGTTTGATTGTATCTTTTAATTATTTTCCATGGGTTTTAAGAAACCTATGATGAGCTAAACCCTCTATATTGGTTAGGTATGTAATTGAAGTTATAAAACATGTTTATTGATTGAATGGCGCATGCTCATAATTTTCATGTTATTTTTAATATCGTTCATGTTCTACTGATTATAGTATTACATATGATTGATTGCTGATTTGTTTGAGTCCGGAATCAGGTAAATAGGCATTGATATCTACAACTAAACTGGAGTTCTAAGAGTCGAATCTGTTGAGGGACTCCGGTTATAGGTAGTATAACATATTTGTTAACGATACTTAAAATTGCCATGCAAGTATGTGTAGAAACTTGACCTACGTTGAATCCGAGTGGCGAATTGCGCCGGGTTACTTAGATTAACCTCAACTCACAAAGACCATAGCTATCATTGGATTGAACTCGAGTGGAGGTACTTACTCAGGTTATCCGGTGCTGAGAATTCAAAGGGTGGAGGTACTCATTCTTTGATGATATTAGGAGTTTTGCTGAAGTAGACGAGATAACTGGCTACTTTAGGGTTTTTGGTATTACTAATGCATGAACATTGAGTATGCTTTGATTAATAACATGTTGGAAAAAGGACGATGAATTCTGTAACCAATACTTCTCATCCCTGATTTACGTTTTATTAATTTGCTTTAATTTACGTTAGTTTAATTTAATTTAAGTAAAATAACAAAACCCCCCTCTGTCACTCACGTAATTGAAAGTAGATAACAATTTAATTGCCTCTCTGTGGGAACGAACTTGTTCTTATCCCTGTATTTAAATCTATTTTAGAGAGTAAGAACTTGATTATTTTGGTTGATTACGACGGCTAAGGAATGGTTATACTATTTACCTTCCGGCAGTGTTACAACTTGGAACGGCTTGAAGAAGCTCTTTTTAGAGATATATTTCCCTGCATCAAAGGCTACTCGAATCCGTAAAGAAATTTGCGGCATGCAGCAGATGGTAGGCGAAACACTGTATGAATGCTGGGAACGGTACAAAAGATTAGTCGCTAGCTTCCCACATCATCAATTCAACGATGCTTTGATCGTACAGTACTTCTACGACGGGCTTCAACCAAGCGACAGAAATCTTCTTGACGCCGCAGGTGGTGGTGAACTGGTAAACAAAACTGTAACTCAGACTAGAGATTTAATTGAGAATATGGCAGCAAACTCTCAACAATTTCTGAGCCGTGAGTCACCGGTCAAAAGCGTGACCCTATTTCCCGAGTTATTAGCAAAGAATATGGTACCAAGGATATACAAAAGGTATGCTCTGGTTGTACGCAAAGCTCTAGTTTCGTCTATCACCTGCCCTTCCAGTTCCTTCTGCAGGGTTCCTCCAAACTTGTCCCTCAAACTACGCAACAATATCTTCTTGGTCATATTTAAACCTTTCTTCCTTGCTTCACCGGGTTTATCTCCGGCAGATTGTTGAAACTCCAACTCGGCTTCTTTTCTTTCCTATCCAAGTGTGTCTTTAACAAGTATATGAAGATCACTCCAAGCCATGTTGTTGTCAAAACCTTCATGCACATCTTTGCCTTTGACTTCTAAGTCAATAATTTGCTTGACATCATCCGCTGTTATTGTCATCTCGCCAAATGGGAGATGAATGTATCGGTTTCAGGACAATATGTTCCCTGAACGTTGTGCAAATAAAACTATCTTATCCACCATGGAATTAAGAAGTCTGGCCGATAACCATGTATTCAATGCTAGAGTACAAACGGCTACACATTCTTCACCTAACTGCCAAAATCTAGCCCTTTGATGAACCAATTTCTTCACAGTGGTTGTATGATCCTACAAAAAATAAAAATAAAATTTGTTAATCAAAATCAGAACAACAAGTTATAATTTGAAGTTAAACAAAGAAAATCATAACAAAACAAGTGGAATTTTTAGATTATTACCCTGCTCTCAGCCACTTTGGCATCCCATGATTGTGGATAACCAAATAGGATTACAGACCTATCTGGGGCCTCAACTCAAAGTGCGCCATTCCTCTTCTTAGGAAACAACACATCTTTGCCTGTAGGAATATGCTTGCCTTTCGGTAAAGGTTTCTTCCTTGGCTTTCTTGCCTTCACTTAAGGTTGAGGTTGAGGCGAAGCAATAACAATTTGTTTACCTTTTCCTTCAACGAAAAATTGTTCGTCGTCCGTTTCTTCTTCATCATCGGATTCTTCATATTGTGGTGGTTCTCTAATCACAAGTTTACCTTCGCTCATCATCGGTAAATTGTCCACCTTCGATGTCTTCAATGTTTCATGTATAATTGGAAAACAATATCTTCCTCTTGAGGTGGTACAATTTGACTAGAGTTACCCCCTATCTCCAAATTCTTCTTATTTTCATCGTGATTCGTTCTTTCTCACGCCTCTATTATCTACCTTAAGTGAACATTATGGCGAGGGATGGGAGTGTGCTCAATTGGTGTTAAGTTATTACCTCTCTTGTTCTTGGGTTTTGTCATATTCTTATTCCTACAACATACAAGCAGTATAATTGAACTCACAAGTTATGTAATTTCCAAAAAATTCAACATAAACAAACACAAAATTGAAAATTCAAGATCTTTTACGGTTGGGTTAGACCTGTCGAACCCAAATGTAAATAAATTTACGGTTGGATTTCGACTTTCAAACCTAAACGTAAAATATTTACGGTTCGAAAAACCCAAACGTAAAAAATTCTCTAAAAATTTTGAGCTACCAGAAAATTTTACGGTTGGTAAATGACTTTCGAACCAAACGTAAAATATAATTAAAGTTGAAAAAAACCAAACGTAAAAAATCAAACAATTTGTAGCTATAAGTGAATTTTACGGTTGGATTATGACTGTCGAAACTAAACGTAAAACATTTACGTTTTAAAAACTCAACCGTAAAATGTCATCTTCATCTTCATCTTCATTTTGTAATTTACAGTTGGAAATTGAAAAAAACTAAACGTAAAATTAAAAAAAAAAACAGTTACGTTACGTTTTAAAAACTCAACCGTAAAATGTCATCTTCATCTTCATTTTGTAATTTACAGTTGGAAATTCAAAAAAACTAAACGTAAAATTAAAAAAAACAGTTACGTTTGGGAACCCCAAACGTAATTTCTTCAAAACATGGTTTTACTATTGAATTTTGAAAAAACCCAAACGTAAAATTTTCTGAAAATCTAATTATTTTTTTTAAGAATCAATCAATCAAACAAGAAATCAATCACAAAAAGGATAAAAAAAAACATAGGTTCTTGTCGAATCATACTCATATACACCATGCCTTCTTTTTGAGGAGTTTCAACGAGACCACCACCGATTCCTTCTTCAATTTCTTGATTAGGTTGGTTTGATTGTTGTTGATTGCCATCATTTCTACCTTCTTTACTATAGAGTTTAATCGACAATCATAAATTTTTCGAATCACCAATTAATTGAAGATGAGAAATTTCGGTGGAAAAAATTTGAAATTGGGGAGAAGAATATGAAACCGTTTTACTGTGTGTGGGGAAGAGAGGGAGATGAAGTGGTGAATTGAAAATGAGCTAGGGTTTTGTTTAGGTTTTAATAGATTAAAAGGCATATTAGACTTTTTATAGATGTAAAGGTAATATAAACATTTGATATTGCTACAGAATATCCGCTAACCAACTATTTTAGTCACCCTGAAATTTTAAAAAGCTCCTCTATTAAAACCATAAGCTCATATACGAGGGTTTTCCAATATTTGGATGTTTTTAAAACTAAGCCTAATATTTTGTTGATGTGTAAAAGTGAGCTTAATATTTAGGCAGTGTTTAAAACTGGACCTAACTTCTTAAGAGTTTAAAACAACGTTCAAAGTGCTTAAAACTATGTTATAATTTTGGTACAAATTGAGATACGTACCATATTTAATATTGCGTTGTGTTTAATAGCTTGACATAAATGGCATATTTCCATTTTCATTCTAGATGTAATTTCTTACCACTTGAAAGACCAAGATTTTGTGTTGGAATCCGTTTGTATCCACTGAGAGAAATTCCAGATTTTGGTTCTTGTGAAATCATCAGAAACGTGGCTTTAAATTTGTTGGTTTCATAGTCAACTGCTAGATTCACCTACGGAAAAAAATTGTGGGTTTTTTGGTACGTTAATTGGAAAAGTAATATGCAGGAAATTATTGTACATTGATTAGCTTGGATTATGGTTGTTCATCTAGCTTACATGTTGAATGGTTAAAAAGTTTGAAAAATAAGCCATGATTTACATTAAAAGATGAAAAGAACAAGAAATAAAAATATGATTTGAACTCCGCTAAACCAATAAATCTCATACCTAAGGGATCTCTGCAGATCAGTCCTTAGACGATGGAGAAGTTCAGTTAGCACTCTTAATTGACTCAATCCGAAGGGGAAGGAAGCAATCACGTTGTCTATCCCTTAGGTGCAAATTCGATTAGTAGGCTGAGTTAATCAACAGAGATGAAGAAGAATCATAAGGAGAGATCTACATTGAAGGGCACGAGAACCAAGTTACAAGAGAGAGATGCTACTCCTATTTTTTATCGTCGCAATTCCGAACAATATATACTGTATTCCGTTTCCGTTTAGCAACTTTGATGTTGCTTAAAAATCTTAGCGTTTTTTAGGGCGACTTAAAAAGAATTTGGGACGATTTATTTATATCCATCCAATAGATGTGTCTATGGAATGTCCTAATGGTAGGTAAAAATACATATATACTTTTTCACTAATAAAAGTGTAAAACCTAAACTCATTTCATTTAATTCTAATTTTTCTTCTTCTCTTCCTATTTACTACCGATTGTGAGAAAAATCTAACTCTTCTTCTTCTCTTCTTCTTGACTACCGATTGTTAGAAAAAAATTCCTCGTGAAATTTCCAAAACCAATTCAACGTATCGTCGTTAATCGCTGTACCAAATCATCGTCGATATTTTGATATAAAGATGGCTCGACAGAAACAAACAAGTTGTCAATCTGATAATAGTAACCGGCCAAATTTTGTGGAGAGATTGTTCCAGAAATAGTGAAGAAGACGAAGAACACAAAAATGATGATGGAGACTGATTCTGACAATTGGACTCTCCAGCAGTGTATGATGGCCCCAATTAGGTAAGGGTATACCACTATTTGGGTTTATTTTGCTTCAATTGATTGAAATCGTCATTATAATTTCTAGGGTTTTCGGTTTTTACCCAGAATCGGTAGTTTTGTACAGGTTTAAACTACCGATTATAACATAATTCATCATTCCTCAAGAACTTCGACTATAATCGGTAGTTAGATTTAGTCATTAACTACCGATTAGGTCTAGTTATTTTCTTTCTGTACCAAAATTTAGGCTTAATCGATAGTTAATTTTTTTATCTAACTACCGATTATATTAGATGGTTTCGATGTAAAGGAATATAGTTTTGAATCAGTAGGTAGATATGTAGTAGCTGTTAACTCCGATTATGACAGAATTCATCATTCTTCAAGCACATCGACTATAAGGTAGTTATATTTAGTCATTAACTACCGATTTTCTTTTTGTACTAAAATTTAGGCTTAATCGGTAGTTAATTTTTTTATCTACCGATTATATTAGATGCTTTCATGTAGAGAAATATAGTTTTGAATCAATCGGTGATATGTAGTAGCTGTTAACTTCCGATTAAAATATTTTGAAATTGAAAAAATGTTTGGGCTACATCATAATTGGTAGTTATGTGTGATTATTGTCTCTCGATTATATTTTCCTTAAAACCTTTGATTTCTTTTTACCTAATCGGTAGATAGGTTTTGTATTTGACTTTCGATTATTTTGTAATCATTTCTTATTATGTTTATTTGACTACCGATTATATGTGTGTCAATAGCTTAGAGTTTTCTGATCCAATTTTTATGCTTAGTCGGGAGATAATCTAGGACCCGAGCTACCATTTGTTTTGTAATCGTTTGTTAGTTTGTTTATTTGACTACCGATTATATGTGTGTCAACAGCTTAGAGTTTTATGACCCAAAATTGTTGCATAATCGGGAGATAATCTAGGACCCGAGCTACCGATTATGAATAATCGGTTGTTTTTTATGTACTTTTTCTACCGATTATGTAGTGATTAAACAGTGTCGTACGATTTAATTATTCTTTATTTTATTTTTTTTAGAGAAAGGCGAGCTAAGCAAGCCCAAAATACAATTGTTTTGGGGCCTCGTCGTGAAGGGGGTAAGAAAGTAACAGCTAGTGCAAGAAGAGAAAAGAGCGCTAGCGGAATCTCTATCACCGAAGGAACTTAACCAAGTTTACAACCAAGTGTTCCACAAGTTAGAAACCAAGAAGAAGGAGAACCAAGTGCTACACAAGGAGAAGGACAAGGTATAAAGAAGGTAATTCAAAAAAAAGGAGGACACCAAGTCCCCACCTCTCTGAAGATGAAGGGTATTGAAGCAGGCCAAATCCCTGGGTTACCAAGAGATGGAGGAGATCTGTTATTTGGATACAAAGATTCATGGGCCAAAGAAATTTATTCAACTGGGGTAATAATTATAAAACACCATTCTTAAGCTATTGTCTTTTTATTCGTAGAAGTGTTAACGGATATTCGAATTATTTTATAATTCATCGTGTATATTAGGACCATTCTCATCTTGTTTGTCTACTCAAACCTACAGCTGCACCAAGAAAAATAAAAGACTAGCCGTTAGATGGTGAGTGTGAAAGGTTCAAACAAATTATTTATGACTCGGGGTTATCTACTACTGTCGAGAATTCAATGTTAGAGCATGACCGGGTGTCGATATCAGCCTTCCTGGAGAGAATGTATCCTGAGATCGACACCTTTCATATGCCGTTTGGAGAGATGGTGATCACCCCAGATGATGTGGTGCAGATTTTTAGTCTCGCTGACCATGGTAAAACCGTCAAGTTTGATTACGTGAAGCAGTTAAGCTAGGATCAGCTTTATTTTTACACTCAGAAGTGCCTTGGTTGGGATCGAGCGACATCTTATATTGAGTTCAACCGGTGCTTTCGTTACAAAACGAGACAGTTCAGCATGATCCACTTGATGAATATGTTCAAAGGCACCAAGGATAAAGAAGAAAAGAATCCATAGTTTAGCGACGATGAAGTGAATGCTGCAGCCACTGCATATCTCCTTTGTGTATTGGGATGTGTCATTTTCCCCAATTGTAGTGGCAACCGGGTGACGCCAACCTTCTACAACTATTGCATCCTCTCAATAAAGTTCGTGATTACTCGTGGGCCACCGCATGCCATGCGTTCTTGATGGGATAGTTAAGAAAGGCATCGAGGGAAACAACTAGCCAAATTGCCGGGAATGTGAGCCTACTACAGGTATTTTGGTAACTCCATCGATGCTTTGATTGTTATTTATTTTTTTCTCTTTTAAATATTATTTTTCTCATATTTGGTTTGATATGTGCACTAGACATGGATCTATGACCACTTCCCGTTCCTCGATTTGGCCAAATAGAACCCAATATGGCAGAAAGGAACACCCAGAGAAACAAATACATCTTTGACAACAACCGTTCAAGGTCTAAGGAGCAGCAGTTGATTTCTTTGAGGAGGAAATTACACTTGATGACGTCCAAAGATGTATGCTTTGATCCATACAAGGAAGACCGAGCTAGTGGAATATAGCGGGAAGGTCTGAGTTGTCGTTTTATTATGGACCCTTGTGGCACCCCACAGGATATGTGATGTACAATTCCTCAAGGGTGATGCGTCAACTCGGTTATGTACAAGAAGAACCTTGGAGTGACATGTATGGCAAGTTCAAATTGGACGTGGAGAATTGTGTATGTGGTAAGGACTCTATCATAGTAGTTTACTCTGGTAACTCATACGTTAAATATTGGAATAACATGATGCAATATTTGATCAACGATGGGAGACCTGTCAACCGAGGTGATGAAGTACATCCAGGCTATATGGAACGGTACCGGGAGCATTCTCATCTTCATGTGATCCGTGAAGATAAAGGAAAGACCACCAAGGCTCCCGATTATACTTGTATCATCAAAGACAAACCATCTGGTTATGAAAGGCTGGTACGTAATGTTCATTCCTTTTGATTTTGATTTTATGGCTTAATATTTTAGGTAATAATCGTTTGATTGTTATTGCATAAAAACAGAAAAATAGGTTCGTGTTTTTCTCCAAGAAGATTGATGGGTGTATAAAGGAGGGAGTGCCTTTATCAATTGAGAAGCTGAAAGAGCATACAGACCTAATGGATAACATTGATAATGAAGCTTATGCAAGTAAGTTTGGGGAGAAAAATTCGAATAAGCCTAAGAGGCCAGCAGCAAAGCCCAGTAAAACATCTCGTGGTTCATCGAGTGTTGATGGTGAAGCCAATGTCCCTGATGCTGAAGCAAATGTCCCTGGTGCTCGTCGTGCTCGTACTAAAACCAAAAAATCTAGAAATTAGATTGTGGTTGTCTTGTTAGAGAACATCATTTTCAATTGATTTGCAAGAAACTTGTTTTGGATTATAAGTTCTAACATCATTTTCGTACTAAAGCCAATGTCGTTTTTAAGGTTTTTTTCGGATTATAAGTTCTAACATTATGTTTAATGTTAATGAATGATTTACTTTAGGGATGAAGAATGGATTTTAGGTTCTTTTTGTGAATTATCGATTGATTTGCAAGAGACTCATATTTCATAAGTAACTTTGTTGAAATTTTGCATTACAATCGGTAGATAATTATCTACCGATTACACCTGCTGATGGAACTGCTTGGTTTTTGGACACATTTTACATTATAATCGGTAGTAAATACATTTTCTTAGACTACTGATTATGAATATGATAATTTTGGCAACTTTACAAAATTTTCAATTTTGAATTGGGGCAACATCTATAATCGGTGGTAAATACATTTTCTTAGACTACCGATTATGAATATGATAATTTTGGAAATTTAAAAAAATAATAATTTTGAATTTGGGGCAACATCTATAATCGGCATTAAATACATTTTCTTAGACTACCGATTATACCTGTTGAAGTACAGTCGGGTGTTAATCATGTACCAATTAAGCTGATGAAACTGATTGGTTTCTGGACACATTTTACATTACAATCGGTAGTAAATACATTTTCTTAGACTGTTGATTATGGAATATGATTTTTTTTGAAATTTTTGAAATTTGATAATTTTCCAATTTCTAATTTGGGGCAACATCTATAATCAGTAGTAAATAAAGTTTCATAGACTACCGATTGTATAAATCGGAAGGTAATGGTGATCCCGATACTTTCGATTGTTTATATTCGTATGAACTTAGTGTATATATTTTCTGTACACTCTTGTTACACCAGGCCACAACAGCTCTTTTTTTGAAAAAAAAGAGCAGTTGAGACTCTAATTATATAAGGAGGGTGACCACTTCTCATTTATGCACCTCCAATA
Source organism: Papaver californicum (assembly GCA_023531435.1). Taxonomy (NCBI): domain Eukaryota; kingdom Viridiplantae; phylum Streptophyta; class Magnoliopsida; order Ranunculales; family Papaveraceae; genus Papaver; species Papaver californicum. The sequence goes on along the minus strand of JAJJMC010014390.1, from coordinate 2,843,804 downwards.
CATTTTAACTTTCCAACATCGAAGTAATGATCTTCAAGATTAATGTCTCAACCGTTCACGGTAGAAGAAGATTTATCGCTATGTAGGTTGTATGTGCAATTCTATCTGAGGCGAGGAGAAGAACATAGAAAAATAGTGTAATGAGTATGAGTATTTGGAGATCATTCACAAACATTTTTGCGTTGACACCTGATGGTTTTGTAGTTGTGGTAAGAAAAGTTCGTTCAGACTTGTGAAGATTTGTTTTTAAACCTAGTTTCCAAGACTAAAAATAGAAAAACTTAAATAAAATTGATAATAGGATTGAGAGAAAACTGAGGGTAAGATTCCACTATTTTCCAATTTTTAAAGTGATTTAATTCAATAATTATAATTATGCAATTCTTACGTTTAATTTGATTCTAAAATATTGCAACAAGTAGATTTTCAAAACAACAATTGTATAACAAAAGCATGGGCCAAGCATGTGCCATCTAACGAAATCACAATTGTTTAATAAAAATCATTAAATCAATTTTTAACCAATGCAAATAATCATAAAAGAATTGCATAAATTAATTAAATAAATATTACCACATGATCTTTGGAAAAATAGCTTCCTCCGTCACCTCAGAGATGGGGTTTAGCTCCTCATATTAATCACTTGCTCAGAATTATGGTTCATGGCTCAAAATGTTTTACAAATGATGAAAAATGAGAAAAGCAAAGAAAACAGTGAGTTTGCAATGTTTATAGTCGTTACAGACTAACTGTTACAGAGGGACTGAAGATAAAAGTTGCAGATGCGATAATATCTGTTGCAGATAGGTTGAAGAAATTGTTGCAATTGAAGATAAATGTTGCAGATGCGACAATATCCGTTGCAAACAGATGAAGAAACTGTGGCTGATTGGTTGAAGATATTGTTGCATATTCCCTGTTCTTCATGCAGCAGCAACAACAACTTTCTATGGATTGATTTTTATCACTCTTTTCACCTCCTGAGCTCTCCCCCAAAAATCTATGTCCCTTCTAAAACTCCCACAACTCCTTTATATACTCACAGGACCCAAATCTCTCGAGTTTAATGAGAATATTCTGAAAATATTTTTCTTCCTATCGGTCCTGATTTTTCTCTTTTCTTTTAAACTCGGTGACCTGTTGCACCTCTAGCTCTGTTTACTTAGATATCCCGAAAACCTTGAAAGATCGAACACAATTATACGACTTTTAAACAGAATTATCTCCGAAATATTTTCTCACTGTTTTTGATTTGATACGGGATTCTGTTTTGACTTTTGGATTGATTCTGTTGTACAACTCATATACTAATTAAGACAAGAATAATCTTGTCCTAAACTCTTGCAATTAACCCAAAAATATCTTGTTCAATTCTTCACAGATTCACAATTATTTGAAAACCACTTTTCCCGCCATTTCAGTTTTTAAACGAGAAAGAAGGGGTCCTTTAGTAAATGGGGTGCCCTTATCCAAATGAGGGGTGCCTTTAACACTTTTCAGCCAATTTTTTGCAATTATTTATTTCTCAAAAATACTACAAACACACGATTAAAATATAATATTAGTACAAAATAAGGAAAAAAAAGAATAGAGAAGTGAGATCAAATTAGACACAAATATGTGTCTATCAAATACCCCCATAGGTGTCCCTATCGGACGAGTTTTAGTCTCGTGAGGTTTTACAAGAGGTGTACCCACAAAACCTTTTACTCCAAACCCTAGCTACTTGTAAACGATTGAGGGTAGACACTAAACAAGCTATTTAGTTGGCACACTAAATTCTTCGGCTATGGGAATCATTACCCTATATGAGTCCAATTGTTGCACACGAGTTTTCAATCAGCGTACTAAAATTCATACAAGAATTCAAAACTCTACTTAGATAGTCGTTCAACCACGATACTCAGAATCTATCAAAGTACAATCACATGCAGAGATTTAGAAGATGGATGCGGACAAAATGAAGTTTGCGCATGTTGACTAAGGTGAACGGTGTTTCCCATATCTGTCTGAAGGTTTCTGCCAGGATGAACCCTAATGGATTGAGATACGCTCCCACTGATCTTAATCCTTATACTAATATCGACTCAGCTGGTATATACAAAGGTCCCAACGGTCGATTTATTGAAAATATTTTAAATGTACTGAAAACATGATTGGATCAAATGAATCCAAGCGCATGCTCCTTATCAGCATCGTACATGGTAGTTCTCATGGATCCTGCGTTCCATGCTTGCTTAGGCGACGGAGACAGGGAGAAACACACATATTGCTATCAAAGTGTCAATACTCGATTTATTTATTTTATTTTTAAAAAATAATGGTCTAAATAATACAATAATGGGTCTTGATCTCTAACACTCTACTTCATCCTGACGGTGATAACAATTCGATATTGGTGCCCCACCAAATCACTTAGAGAAACACAAAAATTATAAAAATAAAAACAGAAGGTGATATGATCGAGATAGATTCCGAGATATGGTGACAACTATCATGTTATTTCTAACACCTGAGCTAGGAATCCTTTTACGAATAGACAATTTAGTTGGGCACACCAATTCCTATAGAAAAATAGCTAAGTTTCCATCTACCTAGAATGGTTAGTGTCACCCTGAACTGTTCACAAGTTTATAAAGTTTGGAGTTTTATTATTTCAACTAAAAATTTCTCCCTTACCCCCAAACTTAATAACATTGTCCTCAATATTTCAAATTAAAGTGCAATACCAAAAATATAGGTAACTAGAGGAATAAAGAGGTAAGTCGGAAAGATAGTACCTGGGTGAAGCGTAACAATCCTTCTTTGGAGAATAAGACAGAAAAATAAAAACAAAAATCTACAAAAACTTACTAATGTACAACAACATCCTTGATGGCCAATCAAGGTAAGCAGGGTCCTCCAGAGGGACCTCCTCAACATCACCTGCAGGAAAAGGCTCTAAAAAGGGTTTCAATCTCTGACCGTTAACCTTTGAAGAGCTACTACCATCCAGTGTCTCAATCTCAATAGCACCATGAGGAAAAACAGTGTGAACTATAAAAGGACCCGTCCACCGAGAGCGTAACTTCCCAGGGAATAGATGCAAACGGGTATCATACAGAAAAACTTTTTGACCTGGAGAAAATGACTTTCTTAAAATATTTCTATCATGCACAAGTTTCATTTTGTTCTTATACTCCTTAGCACTATCATATGCATCTCTACGAATCTCATCCTACTCATTGAGCTGGAGCTTTCTGTGATCTCCTGCCTTGTCAAGCGAAAAAATAAGTTGTTTTACAGCCCAATATGCTCTATGCTCTATCTCGACGGGTAGGTGACATGCCTTGCCAAAAACTAGACGATAAGGTGACATTCCAATGGGGGTCTTAAACGCAGTACGGTAAGCCCATAAGACATCAGTAAGCCTCAATGACCAGTCTTTCCGATTAGGATTAACTATTTTCTCTAAAATACGTTTTATCTCCCTGTTGGAAACCTCTACTTGACCACTAGTATGTGGGTGATATGTGGTAGCTACTTTGTGGGTAATACCATATTTCTTCATCAAAAGCCTAAATGGTCGATTACAAAAGTGTGGCCCTCCATCACTAATTATAGCCCGCGGTGTACCAAAAGGTGCAAATGCGTTATTATTCAAAAACTGGACCACAACCTTGTGGTCATTTGTTCTACATGAAACTGCCTCAACCCACTTAGACACATAGTCTACAGCGAAAAGGATGTAAAAACAACCAAAAGAATTAGGAAAAGGACCCATAAAATCAATGCCCCACACATCAAAGACCTCAATAACTAGAATAGGGTTCAAAGGCATCATATTTCCACGGGAAATGGTTCCTAACTTCTGGCAATGCTCACAAGTAACACAGTAACGGTGGGTGTCTTTAAACAACGAAGGCCAGTAGAATCCACATCGCAATATCTTAGCAGCGGTTTTCTTAGTACTAAAATGACCCCCACAAGCATGATCATGACAAAAGGAAATAATACTGGACTGGTCACTCTCAGGTATACATCTCCTAATAATTGGTTTGGACAATACTTAAACAGATAAGGATCATCCCAAAAGAAATTCTTAACCTCGGCTAAAAACCTAGAACGATCTTGTTTACCCCAATCTTGGGGCATTCGACCAGTAACAAGATAGTTCACTATATTCGCATACCAAGGTAACTGGGAAACAAGGAAAAGTTGTTCATCCGGAAAACTATCCCTCACATGAGGGGAATCATCAGGGAAATCAAAAACAAGCTTAGACAAGTGGTCCGCTACTACATTTTCTTCACCCTTTTTTGTCTCTAATTTCTAGAGGAAATTCGTGTAACAAAAGGATCCATATAATCAATCTAGGTTTAGTATCCTTCTTGGACAGAAGATACTTCAAAGAAACATGATTAGTAAAGACTATGACCTTAGAACCTAAGAGATAGGATCTAAACTTGTCTAAGGCAAAAACAGTGGCTAACAATTCCTTTTCTATGGTGGTGTAGTTCATTTGGCATCATTCAGAGTTTTGCTAGCATAGTAAATCACGTGAAGTAATTTGTTTTCTCGTTGACCTAGCACAACACCAATAGAATAATCTGAAGCATCACACATGATTTCAAAGGGTAGGTTCTAGTTAGGTGCCTGGACTATGGGGGTGGTAGTGAGAAAAGTCTTAAGTTTCTCAAAAGCCTCTAAACAAGCATCATCAAAGACAAACTTAACATCTTTTGAAAGCAAATTACAAAGAGGTCTAGAAATCAAGCTAAAATCCTTAATGAATCGACGATACAAACCTGCATGCCCTAAGAATGACCTAATATCTCTTACGGTTTTGGGAACCTGTAAATTCTTAATAAGGTCAACTTTGGCTTTGTCTACCTTTATACCCTTAGAAGACACGATGTGCCCTAAAACAATTCCTGAACGAACCATAAAATGACATTTCTCCCAATTAAGCACTAAGTTCTTTTCCTTACATCTAGTCAACACTAATGTCAAATGATGCAAGACTCATTAAAAGATGAACCAAACACTGAAAAAATCATCCATAAAGACCTCTAAAAACCTTTCTACCATGTCAGAAAATATGCTCATCATGCAACGCTGAAAAGTAGCGGGTGCATTACGCAACCCGAAAGGCATGCGTATATACGCAAAGGTACCAAAGGGACAAATAGAAGTAGTTTTCTCTTGGTCTTCTGGAGCAATAACAATCTGATTATAACCAGAGTAGCCATCTAACAAATAATAATGACTATGTCCAGATAATCGCTCTAGCATTTGGTCGATGAAAGGAAGGGGAAAGTGGTCCTTCCTTACGACCTTGTTCAATTTTATATAGTCAATACAAACACGCCACCCCGTGGTCACTCGGGTTGGTATTAACTCATTATTTTCATTCTGGACTACAGTGATACCTGATTTCTTGGGAACAACCTGAACGGGGCTGACTCACTTAATGTCTGAAATGGGGAAGATAATACCCGCATCTAACAACTTAAGCACCTCAGATAGAACTACTTCTTTCATGTTAGGGTTCAGTCGACATTGCATCTCCCTAGAAGGTTTGGTGTCATCCTCTAAATGGATCTGATGCATACAAACAGTAGAACTTATACCCTTAATATCTGCTAAGGTGCACCCTAAAGCTTCTTTGTTGTCTTGAAATACGGTCACTAGCCTACTTTCCTGATCACTATCCAAATCGGATGATACAGTTACAGGCAAAGTCTCAGATGGGCCTAAAAACACATATTTCAGAGTATCTGGCAATGGTTTGAGGTCCAACTTAGGAGGCTCTTCTAAAGAAGGAATTAAGGTAGAATTAGAAACTGGTAGTGGTTCGAACTTAAATTTCCATTTATTATTATCTAACATAGGGGTAGAGTCTAACAGAGCATTCATTTGATCAGTGGTGCTAACATCGTCGAAATCTAAGCCAAAATTGGTTAAACAACTCTCTAATATATCTTCAGATAAGATGTTTGGTAATGACTCCTGAACTAATGTTCCTATCATGTTCACCTCTTCATTGCACGTGTCATCTATCTAAGGGGGTTTCTTACTAATATGGAAAATATTCAGCTCAATAGTCATATTACCAAAAGACAAATTCATAATACCATTTTGACAGTTAATGATCGCATTAGATGTAGCTAAAAACGGGCGACCTAATATCACAGGTATCTGGTTTTCTGGGTCAGGAACAAGTTGGGTATCTAGGATAACAAAATCCACATGATAAATAAACCTATCGACCTAATAAGAACATCTTCGACAATACCACGAGGAATTTTCACAGACCTATCAGCTAACTGAAGTGTTAGCTGGTTAGGTTTTAAGTCACCAAGTCCTAGATCACATGGTACGGAAGTAAGTTCACACTAGCTCCTAAGTCCAGTAATGTTTTCTCTACATGGTAGTTACCTATTGTGCAATAAATGGTAGGGGAACCTGGGTCTTTGTACTTAGGAGTTGTGTTGTTCTGGATAATTGAACTCACATGACTAGATATAAAGGTTTTTTTCTGTACACTAAGCTTTCGCTTTCGCGTACAAAGATCCTTAAGGAACTTGGCATAAGTAGGAATCTGCCTAATCGCATCTAATAAAGGAAGATTGATGTTGACTTGCTTCAAAATCTCCAGTATATTATTAAAGTTGGATTCCTTCCTAGTTGGTACTAGAAGCTGTGGGAATGGGGATTTAGGCACAAAATCGGGCTCAACGGGAACCGTATTGGACTCTTTAGAGACTTTATCGGTCTCTTCAGCTACAAGCTCAGAAGAGTGAACTACAGCATGTTCACTATCGGGCAAGGTTACCTTATTTTCTACCACTCTAACGCTCCTAAGGGTTTTAATTAAATTCACATGGTTTGATGATTTCTCACCATAAGTTAACTCATGAACTCCTCTAGGGTTGGGTTGTGGTTGACTAGGGAACTTGCCTTTTTCTCTCAAAGACTCATTCAACTGACTAAACTGGGTTCATAAATCGTAAATAGCCTGAGAGTTAGCTTGGATCATCTTTTTATTTTCTTCAAAATTTTGTTCAACCGATTGCTGAAACTGAGCAGTGTTATGAGATAAAAAGGTGAGAGACTCTTCTAAACTCATGATCTTCTTATCTGACTAACCGTGATGGGGACATTGTATCAACAAATCATTTAACTTTTCCAAATACTTATACAAAGATTCTCCCTCTTGCTGTAGAAATGTGGAAATGTCGTGCCTAATAGATGATGTGTTGTTCCTAGGGAATTTTTTTTTATAAAAAGGCAGCGGTAAGCTGGTCATATGGTTCGATGGATTCATATGGAAAACTATATAGCCAAGATTTGGCCTTGTCTCTCAGGAAAAAAGGAAACAACCTAAGTTTCAAAGCTTCATCAGACATGTTGTGAACTTTAGGGTACTATATATTTCTTTAAATTCCCTAATGTGAAAGTAGGGGTTTTCATTCTCTTTTCCTAAGAATATTGGGAGCATCTGTATGGTCCCAGGTTTTACCTCATAGTTTGCTTGAGTTTCATCCAACTTGATTCATGATGGACGAGAAGTCCTAGTAGGATTCAACAAATCTTTTAAAGTTGCCATTTCTGGCACAGCTGGAAAACTAGGAATAATTTCCTCACTAAAAGACAAATTCTCAAAACTAAAGTTTTCAAAAATAGGGCTCTCAAAAGAAGGGTTTCCTAAATTCTCAATTTCAAAAACAGAGTTCCTATTCTCGTCACTGATCAAACGACCAATATAATCTCTTCTCCAGGCACGCTCACTCAAGACTTTAGGAATCCTGGGCATGCAATTAAATAACTCCTAATTGGAAGGGAATTATAAACAAACACAAACAAGGCCGACTCAACCAAATCAAACCTATTGAATCTAGCAAACAAAAATCATGATGGCTCCACTTAGATTGTTTCTAGACCAGCTTCTATTCTTCCAAAACGAAACTAGCTACAGTTTTAGCGAATCTCTCAGAACGATCTGAATTAGATTAAGTCGAATAGAAACAGGATAAGCTCTAAGGAGCTTTGATAACCCTGCCTCTTTGGCAACTTTTCCTTGGGTTACAAGGCGGCTCTAATAACCTTAAAATAATCTTCGTGAACTTTAAGTTAGGCTAACAAAGTAACCAATACAGTCCTTTTGAATGATTTTCCAATAATCTCAATACCATATCGGTCTTCTTTCTTGTAAAATTTTAAAGATTAGGTTCGCGTTATGTAACGTGTTCCTAAGGCGGGCAAGAAGGAACGGTGATGAAATCTGAGTCCTTATCTTATATGGCCAATCCTTGCCCTTTACTAGAAAATAATCCGTATTCAGTTCCTCAACATATATGCATACGAAGGAATACAGTAAACCCACTTGCAGGGGATTCGTGGGTTGATCGAGTCTTACCTCCCGTACCAGACGGGGGGATGAATCAGTTGCAGTCGACTCGGGCCACCGACTCCTGTGTCAGTGTACGAACCCGAAGGGCCGAGGCAATATCGTAATTGTCGTCCTTCCTTGTTGCAGTTTATATTTAAATACCCTTCCGTAGGGTTTAAAAATTAATAATAAAGTTCAAAAGTTCAAAGTCCAGAGTCCAAAAGTAAGAAAAAACAGAAAAATACCCAAAATAATTAGAAAAATAATAAGAATTTCCTAATACAGTTTTCTAAAAAGAAAAATAAACACCCTAAAAATTAACTAAAAAATATCTTGTCTTCTTTTTCCGTTCTTTTCGGTTTGTCTTTGACTCCAAGTCTTTAATCAATCAATATAATCTTTTGGCTCCAATTTCTTTTTTTGATCCAAAACCTGTAATACAAAGAAAAATACCTAAAAACGTAAAATAAAATAAATAAATAAATAAAATAAAAATCTTACTAAACTAATTAACCTAATTAAAACTAAAAACAAATCTAAAACCAAGTCCGCATCGGCGGCGCCAAAAATTGATGGTTTTGTAGTTGTGGTAAGAAAAGTTCGTGCAAGACTTGTGAAGATTTGTCTTTAAACCTAGTTTCTAAGACTAAAAATAGCAAAACTTAAATAAAATTGATAATAAGATTGAGAGAAAACTGAGGCTAAGATTCCACTATTTTCCAATTTTTAAAGTGATTTAATTCAATAATTATAATTATGTAATTCTTACGTTTAATTTGATTCTAAAATATTACAACAAGTAGATTTTCAAAACAATAATTGTATAACAAAAGCATGGAACATCAAAAACCTAGGCCAAGCATAGCTCCTCATATTAATCACTTGCTCAGAATCATGATTTATGGCTCAAAATGTTTACAAATGATGAAAAATGAAAAAAAAAAACAAAGAAAACAGTGAGTTTGCAACGTTTATAGGTGTTACAGACTAACTGTTACAGAGGGACTGAAGATAAACGTTGCAGATGCGATAATATCCGTTGCAGATAGGTTGAAGAAACTGTTGCAACTGAAGATAAGCGTTGCAGACACGACAGTATCTGTTGCAATTGGATGAAGAAACTGTGGCTGATTGGTTGAAGATACTGTTGTCTATTCCATGTTCTTCATGCAGCAGCAACAACAACTTTCTATGGATTGATTTTTATCACTCTGTTCACCTCCTGAGCTCTCCCCCAAAATTCTATGTCCCTTCTAAAACTCCCACAGCTCCTTTATATACTCACAGGACCCAAATCTCTCGAGTTTAATGAGAATATTCTGAAAATATTTTTCTTCCTATCGGTTATGATTTTTCTCTTTTCTTTTAAACTCGGTGACCTGTTGCATCTCTGGCTCTGTTTACTTAGCTATCCCGAAAACCTTGAAAGATAGAGCACAATTATATGGCTTTTAAACATAATTATCTCCGAAATATATTCTCATTGTTTTTGATTTGATACGGGATTCTGTTTTGACTTTTAGATTGATTCTGTTGTACAACTCATATACTAATTAAGACAAGAATAATCTTGTCCTAAACTCTTGCAATTAACCCAAAAATATCTTGTTCAATTCTTCACAGATTCACAATTATTTGAAAACCACTTTTCCCGCCATTTCAGTTTTTAAACGAGAAAGAATGGGTGCCTTTAGTAAATGGGGTTCCCTTATCCAAATGAGGGGTGCCTTTAACACTTTTTCAGCCAATTTTTCACAATTATTTATTTCTCAAAAATACCTACAAACGCACGATGAAAATACAATATTAGTACAAAATAAGGACTAACAAGAATAGAGAAGTGAGATCAAAATTAGACACAAATATGTGTCTATCAACACCGGTAACCCCAATAACCGTAATAGAGCTGATCTTTTTTATCGATTTAATTGCATAAGTAGAGAAGTTGATCCATTTGTGAATTTAAATTATCTTGTCAATCGATATCATTTGAGGGGTGAAACTAATGATGAAGTTATAACGAGATCTCTCGAGGAATGGCGACGATATAAATGATCAAATTACCATTACGAAGCTCATTTCAATATCCTTAAGGTGATGGACAGATTCAACACGTTTAAGGTACGTCCACGCCGCTTAAGGTGAAGGGAATTCTCCAAGACAAAATATGAATCACAGAATAATTACCATGGATACATAATCGGTAGTTAGAATATATTATTATCTACCAATTATAGTCTTTGTAGTAACTTTTTGAAAATACTTGTGTTTGATTTTTTAGTATAATCGGATGTTATTGTTCTCATATATCTACCGATTGTCTCACTTGATTTTAACTTGATTTCATGTTGACAATATTCAACATAATCGGAATTACAATATAATTATCTACTTCTGATTGTTCAAATCGGAAGATAATGGTGATCCTGATACTTCCGATTGTACAATATAATGTTGTCAAAAAACTTTCTACATAAACTATTCACCATCCTCGGTCAATTCAATTGAGCCCTTGGGAAAGTTTGTTAAACAATCCCAACGCTCCATGTTGGAATCGTATTGCTTCAACCACTCCTTGCAATGGTTAGTTGGGAAGTAATCAGACCACCTACTCAATATAGGTAATGGACAACCTTTCGTTAACCTTAAACCGATAAAATGATTGTTATTAACCCATGCCATAATGATTCGTCTATCCTTGACTAACTTATCATAAACCGTCCTTGTGAGTGTAAACGTAACACTCACTCCTAAGGAAGGAGGACAGAAATAATGTACCACACAGTTCAAAACATCCGCTAAAAGATACCCACATTTCGGCATTACCATCCAATACTTGGACCCGATTGTTTTCAATCCCTTTTGGCATTTTACACGAGTATGTAACTCTTTGAACTCTTGTTCTCTAACATATTGTCCTCCAATAGTTGGGCGGCCATCTTATTTCTTAAATATTGTCATTGGGTGATATTCTCGGTAACCGCCTCACCGAAGTCTCCTATTTGTTTCGAAGCAACGTGAAAACCACAGTTTCCATCTCCATCAACATCGTCGATGGACAAAAAAAATAGTATAATGAGTAGAGGGAGTTGTTCCAAATACTCATCGTATATTGTATACGTACCTAGATTTGGTCTTCGTGTATAGGTTGGGATTGACTTACTTGAGAAGGAATCATGGAGACCTTAGGTTTGACTTGTCGTGAGCTTGGTCCACCTTGATCCTTCCTTGGACGACTCGTTTTCCTCAGATATGGCACATCTTGATATTCAACTTCAGTATGCTCATGCCCGGAAATCTCTTGTTGACTAGATAACCATTCCTTCAACTCTTTTCTTTGAATTGACCTTGGCTTTTCGGTATTCGGCCTACCCATTTACTTTCCTTTCATTGTTTCTTCAACAAGCTTTAGACAGGGGTGAAGGGCTTCCTCTAAATGGTGCATGAATATTTGCTTTTGTGTCCCATTTGACGTAGAGGAACGCTCGAGTATTCGTGCAAACATTTCCGTCTCCACGAACGATGCACCATCAACCACCGGGGTGTTTGGAGTGAAAGATAATTGCTTCCAAAAGGGATAAATATCATTAATGTCAATCATTTCAACATACCTACCAAGCATGTGATGACACGGGAGTCCAATACCTATCATCGTCTTGCAATTGCAAACTGTAGTCTCATAATCATGATCTCTATACAACTCCAATTGTTTTATCATGTAATTTATTGCCCACCAAAAAACTTTGTAAACTATATCCCTTAGAAGATTTTTATGTTTTAAATGTGCCAACGGGAATCTATGCCGACTTTTTTCCATTGAACCGTAAATCTTAGTGAGGTCACGATTGGTGAACTCATGGATTGCTTCTTGGACCAACACTACCCCATTTTGACCACCTACTAGTATTTTCTTTAATCGGCCATGGGACTCCTCTCCAATCGTTGTTGCCTCGTTCTTGAGGTTCTGATATTCATATGTCCATGCAAACACAAACTTATCCTTATGCGATCCCAACCATTGTGTTTTACAGTACTTAACTGGTTTGGGATAGTTCTTGCCCCATTCATCCTCAAAGTTCTTCAAGTTGTATTCATAAAATTCCTCTGGCATCGACCAAACTAGCTTATCCCATGCTTTTAGAAATAAAGACCATTTTATTCCATCCTCGACTCACTTTTCATCATCTAACATTTTCTTTTTTTTCTCGTTCGTCCATGATTAGTTTACTAATACGTTCGTTCTCTTCCTTCAACCTCTTGGTACCTTTGTTTTGTTTTTTAGCTTAGATACGATGTCTGCAATTGGATTTGATATTGCATTCAATGTGCCACGTACAAAGCAAATTTTGGGCTTCCGGAAACACTACCTTTATTGCATTCATCAAGGATTGATCGTTATCCGTTACAATAACCCTTGGAATATGCTCGTCATTATAAATCGACCTCAATGTTTGCAAAATCCAAATGAAACTCACATCGTTCTCAACATCCATTAAACCCCACGCCACCATAAATGTGTATTTGTCCGAAGTGTGGCAAGCAATGTTCAACAACGGCATGTTGTACTTGTTTGTTTTTTAAGTAACATCTATCAACAAAATTTGATGAAAGCATTGAGACAATTGGATCATCTTCGTATGTGCCAAGAAAATACAAATAACTTTACCATTCCTTTCTTCTTTTCTCAACGTGTAATTGTGTTTCTCGGCTAACCACTATGATTGTTCCAATCTTCTTTGAATTACCTAGGTGTTTCCTCTCCGTCTTCTTTACGTATTTACGATCCTTTCCCACTGACTCTTTCGTTTATTCTTAATCTTCTCAATCGAAACTGGAGAATCAATGGTATTTTAGTAGAATTGATATTTGATAATCATTATAAAATGGTTAGCATTGTGTGAGGATCTAAAAAAAACACAGTTGGATATGGAAAACAAATATGGACTTATCAGAATACACACTCATTCTAATACACGAGGTTCACCTTCATTAAATCGAAGAACCAAATATTCAGAATCAAAAAGGAAGAAATATAAATATATATTCTCGATTAAAGGTTAAGGGCAGTGAAAAACAATAATGGTAAAATAAGTAGTAAAATAAGAAACCAAGATGATTCTTTAGATATGGATGCTCGTAAAGAGATGTGAATCATGTGATTGTATAAAAGCAAATGAAATAAATATAAAAAATACATTGAAAGACAAAGGAAAAGAAGATATATCTGGGAAGAAGAGATTAGAGAGTTTTTAGACTTTTAAGTTTCAACAGATATCTATTACTCCCTCCGTCTTTTTTTATCAGTTCGCTATTCTATTTTGGTCTGTTTTAAAGTAGTTGTCCGCTTCTGTTTATAGACATATTTTCTCATTAAACTATCAAATATACCCTTAATTTTTTATAATTATAAAATCATTTTAATATAACTCAATCCAAAATCTTAAACAATATCTTCATATTTACAAAAATAAATCTATTTAATATTTTTCCTATTAGTCTTCATTCCTTTAAAAAAATATATATTTATGCCTATAAATTTTAGATTGTTTATAAAATTTCTACTTATTGATATAATATTCTTATATGTATTATCTTTTCATCTCTTTTCTTGAAACACCATGGAAAACATAAGCTAGAGTTTCTCTAGCTAGGACATATTTACGATCTCATAAATTGACTGAGTTCCTCTAAAGTGTCACGGTGAGAAACCAAAATTAGTTGGAGGAAAATTCTTTTTTATCAGAAGTTAAAAAGAGTATATTATGTGTTCTTATAGTCTAACCAAATATAAGATCGATAATATAACCAAAATTAGTGGAGAGATATTTGTTTTTGTTTTCTTTTAAACATTTTCAAAAATAATAAAATTACCCGATATTTGTTTTTCTTATATACTATACATGTTATTTTTAATTTTAGTAATAATCTAACATTTAATAAGGGTAGTCATGATATTTTGTCCGGTCTTCTTAATATTTTGACTTAGTTAAACCGGACTGATAAAAATGACGGAGGGAGTACTATATATAAAGCCAACACCCCTTAGAGCATCTACAGTAGGACGATCATACCCAAAGACTAAAGAGCAAAAAATTTGGTCTTTACTCCGCTCGAAACGCAGTGGGCTGCGATTAAAATTTGATCGCGCGTTAGAATAACCGAACGCCTGTCATTGGGCACGCACACAGGTATACGTATGATGAAGATTTGTTATACGGGCGTTAGCGTATGATAACGCTTGGTTGGGGCGGAAGCAAAATGAACGCTCGGTGTCAGACGCTACCCAAACTAACGTCCGATGATAGACGCATGCTTAGCGTAAGCCCAGATGACAGGTGTGTGTGTGTGGACGAACGCCTGATGGAGCATGAAACTAACCATACGCCGGGTTAACCTTCTACACGTGCAGGTGATCCGTGTGGAAAATGAAAACGAGCGCGCTTTTAACTTTACGCCTGCTTTATCAGGCGGTATGTTGGGCTTACGCCCGTCTCCACCATTTGAAAATCTCATCCCTATTTCAGTTATCAAAACATTCAATGCATTGAGGTATATGGATCATCACTATCTGTTTCCGAAGAACAGCAGAAGTAATGACTTTCCATTACTTTTACTTAAAAGAGTATGAAATTTAATTTGCTATCCACGTAACAACCCATGATATAGATTTGAAGATATCCAATCCATCTTAGGATTATTGGCTCTCCTTTGCATACATTAAAGACAAATCTAACTTCATATCCTACATCCAGCAGCTTTTATTGCCTAGGCATTAAAATATAAAATAGTGCAACTGTTGTTAAACATACATTAAAGACAACTGTTGTTACATAACGTTTGGTGGTATGTTTGACGCATGCTTAGAAGTAAGATTAGGACTAGGAGGAGCCATAGACGCACGCTTGAAGTGGGCGGAGCCATAGCATTACGCCCACATTTAGGCGGATCTCTAGCTTCACGCTTGATTTGGGCGTTGATTTGGTTAACGCCTCTCCATTGAGCGTGCTCCTACCGTAACGCTCCGCTGGACGCAACGTTGGGTAAACGCTTCATCAGGCGTAATTCTGGTTCACACCCGGATAAATAAAAGGTAAGTCTAGCATTACGCCTGATGATAGACGGAGATGTAACACAACGCTTGGCACGAGACGGAGACATAGCTGCATGCTCGACCATAATCTCCTTTGGTCCAGTACTCGGATCATATTTGATCCTCAACAGTGTCAAAAGTGGACCAAAACCCAAATTTAATCGCCCCATTATAATTGATGTTGGACGGACTAAAAACCAAATTTAGGTTTGGTCCATGATTTAGTCGTCTCACTATGGACTCTCTTACGAACAGCAGTTGGAGCAGTAAATTTGGAATTTCCAATTTTACCCTGGATAACTTTTTTAAGGCCAATTATAGAATAAAAGTGGGGGCTGTTTTGTAATTTTAATTTAAAAGACTTTAATCGCCTTTCACTTCGCATTAGATGGTGGACCTGACAAACTAATTTAGACTTTAATTGTACACGTGAAAGAAAAAACATGACCCGATCGGGACAAAAACGTGTTCGTCTAGTCACTATGAAATGGAGGCATGGATGATCCTGTACATTATGTGTAACTTTATTAAGATACTCCCACTTTGTAGATTGTTTCTTAGTCATCGATTTAAGCACGTGCATGTGCACCTGCGCAACACTAGTTCTGATTCTTTTGAACAACAAGAAGAGTGGTTGTCCTTACTTGCCACCTAGTTTTCCATACATCTCATTCATAGTTAAACAATCTAATCACCACCGACATAAGATTATACTAATTCTGGTTTGAAACGTATGTCTGTTTTACTTAGGACATGAAGACATATAATTTACATTAAGTATGGGTTTTCGAAAAATCTAAAAATCGTGTCCGACCTCTCATAAAAAACTAAAAATAAGTGCAACAGTGCTATATATGCATATATATATATAGGCTTGTTCTTTATAAAAGCAACTTATTATTCTTTTATCTTTCTCAATTTTACGATTTAAATCTCACAAAATTAAAAAATTATCCTGTCATCCAGTTCTAAGTAGTTTTTTATTTTTTAATTTTATTGAGAAAATAAAAGAGATAGATAATTGGAGAATTAGTTTCATTGCATACTGTCAGTAGAAAAGAAGAAAACAAAAGAGACAGTAAGCGGGAGATACGGCGGACGTGCAGGGCTGTGCATTGTTAGTATTGGACAGGGTAAATAAGGGTATAATAGGATAAAAATAGAAAAAAAAATATAATATACATATTATACCTGGCTAATTTTAGGTCTATCCAGATTATTTTGGATCCACCCAATTTTATTTCCAACTAGAGAATAGGATAACGGGTGTCTAATTAATTATTATGAAAAATACTAAATTATTATTTTCTTATTAATTAACCCTAATACTAAAATCAAAATATAAACAGAAAATTCTTTCCTCATTTCACAACATTTCAAATCTAACAAAATCTAAAACAAAAACAAACAAACAAAAAAAAACTTTCTTTTTTCATCAAGCTTTCCAAATTCTAAAAACTATAACCCTAACTTTTCCAAAAACAAAATCCGATCATCCGGAGCAAGTTACAAGGTAAATCTATATAAACTCTTTCTTACAATAGCATTTTTGATAGATCTATGTATAGAAATCTTCATTTTCATGAATCAAATTCCTGATATTTTCCAGAATCGTTCGATGTGGATCCATCGTATCCACCGATTTTGGTTGTGTTCTTCATGTTCATGAAGAACATGCAGGTGAATCGTTGGATACATATCGAACGATTCTCATTTCATATTCCTCGTACATAATTACCATTACCAGAATCATTGGATACGGCAGATCATATCAACGATTCTACCTTTTTATTTTTATTTTACTTTTTCTACATTGGAATTGTTGGATAAGACACCTTATTATCTACCGATTCCGCCTTTTATTTTTTTTTAATTTTTCTTTTAAGGAATCGTTGGATAAGACACCTACTTATCCACCAATTCTCTTGCTTTCAATTTTTACTACTATCTGATGAGAATCGTTGGATATGATAGACCATATCTAACTATTCTGGATATGATAATTTTTTTGATCTATCAGTAAGAAGAATCAGTATCTAACATGTGACCTAACCAACGATTCTTATTTGGTCTTTTTCTGTTCGATTTTATGGTTAGAATCGGTGGATAAAGATGGTCTAATCCAACGATTCTGTTCTGTTCATTTTATATAAAAAATTTTGTTGGTGATTGAATTGGAGATTATTGATTGCTTGAACTGCTAGCAGTTGTGTTCATTTTAATTAGGATGTTGTGATGAATAATCCTTGTTATTGGATTGTTTGAATCTTTAGTGATACTTATATTTGTTGTTCAGTTTGTTTATTTGTATAGACATTATGGACGGTCGCAAGAGAGGTTATGGTCCAACCCGACAGAGTGACATTGATAGGAAGCCACAGAAAAAGGTTAGTTGCGACCTCTGCTGGCATCTCCTCCAAACCAAATTGGATGAAGTCCTGGAACTTCTGCGTCAGCTAGCATTGGATGAGCTTAATTAGGTGATTGAAGTGGCATCCCATATAAGAGAGGATATTGCTAATTGGAGAGCCCAATATGCAATCCTTGAATAGGTTGCTGCTGAAGATGCTGCTGCCGTCGCCGCTGCTGCTGATGGTGATGGTGGAGCTGATGTTGCTGATCCTGCTGCTGATGATGGTGCTGCTCCTCCTGCGGATGATATCTAATAACTATTTTTAAGACTTGTTGGCTAAACTAAACTAAGATTTCTTATTACGTTAACTAGTTTGTGCGGTTTTATTCAGATGCTTATTTTTATTTTATTTGTGAATAGATGGATTAATACTATGTTATATGAATAGTGAAGTTCGCTTCACCTTTGACGTTATATGATTGGTGGTAAACAATATCAAATTTTTGCAATTGTGATCTAGAATCGGTGAATAATACACATATGTGTCCACCGATTCTAGCTGACCCTCCTGTGAAAATTCCAATTTTTTCCAGAATTGGTGGATACGACACATATGTATCCACTGATTTTGACTGACTATCCGGTAAATGTGATTCATAATTGGTCGATATGTATGCGTGGTATCCACCGATTTTGAATGGATTATTTTCAATTCTAACTTCAATTGTTTTTGTTTTTTAAAAAAGTTCTAACAAGAATTCAAAATAATCAAAAAATAAATCTATTTCATTCATTAAATATGGTTGTTCAATATATGAAAGCTACAAATCATGGACATCCGATAGTTCATTTGTTAACAAAATTCAACACGATTGTATCCTTGATTTGATCCGGCTCGACCAATTCATCTCAAAGTTTCATGTTGGGATCGTATTTGTTTAGCCATTCCTTAGAGGTGTTATTGGTGAAACCTAGAAAATGAGTGAACCTACACAATGGAGGTATTGGAAAATCTTCGTGTAGTCTAAGACCGATAAAATGTATGTTGTTAATGTTGACTATAACAATTCTTCGATCCTTAAGCGGTTCATCACACTTTGTTCTCTTTGGTGTGAAGGTAAGAAATGCTCCCTGAACAAAATAATGAACAATACAATACCACATATCCGCCAAGAGATGGCCACATCGAGGCATGGTCATCTAGTGCTTATTGGTAATTGGTTCATCATCCCCCTCTGGCTCTTGAACACGAGCAACCGATTCATCGAACTCAACTTCTTTATCTTCCATTGTACCTTCCCTCATCATAGAGATGTAAAATTCCTTGTATTCTTGTAGTAGTAAGGCCATCATCTTTCTAAAGTATTGACATTGGGTTAGGTTCTCCTCATCCGCCAAACTTAAATGGCCTATTTGTTCGGACCCAATGTGAAATCACAATTTCCATCTCCATCCACGTCGTCGGTAGATAATACGTAGGGAAGAATGATTGAAGGGAGTTTCGTAAGATACTCGTGGAATATCATATAACATGTTCGATGGGGTCTACCCTACACATCCCTAGGTGTTACTTGATAACCATCTGTGGCTCTTGCGGGGATACCATGGACCCCTTTTGCCTTGCTTCCCCTTTAGTCGTACTCGTATTGTACTCGGTTGACTTTCTCGTGAAGGGGCGATGAAAACCTTTTCCTTTATTGTGTTGCACTCGCTTAACTTTCTTGCGTTCGAATGATGAGAAAAATGAGATCCCTTTGATCCTTTAACTTGGTTTGTTGTCCACTTGGTCCACTTTCTTGTTTTTTTGGGCGACCCCCTTTTCTTTGGAACCTGAACGTCTTCATATTAGCCTCGGTATACTCATGTCGTGAAGGGTCTCTTTGGTTACTTATCACCACCTTGTAATCTTTCATTTCTTGCTTCCTATCCAATTTGGTAGATGGTATACCCGTCGATGGTAGCTTAGTTGGTTCTTCAACCGATTGCATATGGGGGTGAACGACGAGGATCAAGTCGTGCATTAAAATTTTTCTTTGCAAATTTTTCTTGTTGGAGTAGCCGTCAATTATTTTCTCCCAAGATCCGTGTCTACAAATGATTCACTTGCATCTTCTATCGGGCTTTGTGTGAAAGTAAGTTGCTTCCAAAACGGATCGATGAGCTCAAACGTAATCCATTGGGGGTTACTAGCAATCATATGACGGCACGAGATCCCATGGCCGTCATCATCTTACAAGAACAAACAATCTTTTTTCTCCCGAACTCGTTATCCTCAAAATACTTATAATCCTTTATCATATAATGGATAGCCCAATGCGACACCCTATAAGAAATACCCCTTAGCAACGAATAGTAATCGGAGTACGTGGTCAAAACTTTCATCCTACTTTCTTCCATTTGGATCTGAATCTTGTTGATATCATCTATGGTATATTGATGGATAGCTTCTTGTACCGTAACCATATTATTTTGACTCCCCAGAAGTAGTTTTTTCAATCGTTCATGAGACCCTTCCGCTATACTTGTCGCCTCATTCTTGTAATGCCTATGTTGGTAGGTGTACACATACACAAACTTTTCTCTGTACGGCTCTAACAATTGCTTCATGCAATAAACCACCGCTTTCTCGGCAATCTTTGTCCAAACAAAAATGAAACTCTCCAGATTAGATTTATACTCTGCCTCAGACATCGAATATACTATCAAATCCCAATGATGTTGAAAACCTTTCCGTTTCACTTTATTATCTTCGTACTCTTTGGAGGTTCTCTTCTTTTCTTCCTCTCGAGTTAGTTTACTAAGACGCTCATCTTCAGCCTTCTCAAGAGCAGTACCTTTCTGTGGTTTTGGCCTCTGGATATGGCCCCGATATTACGCTTTGATGTTGCATCGTATGTGCCATGTACAAAGAAATTGTTTGGCATCTGGGAAAACCACCTCTATTGCATTAATTAGTGCTTTATCCTTATTTGTCACTATGATCCTATGCATTTGATCGCTACGGTAAATCTCTTTCAAGGTTTCTAACATCCAAATAAAACTCGCCTCATTCTCCCGATCCATAAAACTCCATGCCACCGTGAAAGTTTGCTTGTTCGAAGTGTGGACACATATGTTTAACAACGACATGTTGTACTTGTTTATCTTGTAAGTGCAATCTATCAACAAAACTTGATAAAAGCATTGATCCAATTGGATCATCTTCGGATGCGCCAAGAAAATACGACTCATTATGTCGTCCACTACCTTCTTCTTCATTGTGTAGGTGTGTTGCTCGGCTAACCACTATACCATCCCATTCCGTCCTCCTGATGCTTGCTCTTGCTACGTAAATTTGCCTCAAAGTGGACAAGTTTTTTGGATCATCCTCCTTGATCTTCCTAAGGATATTACTTGGTTTACCTGCCTTCATCGACTTTACCGTTTCTTTTTGATGTGGTTTTAACCCACAAACAACAGAGTGTCCAATAAGAGATTGCGGATCATCATGACTATGACAACCATTCATCACTTTATAAAGCTTATATACACCATTTGGTCTATGCACTATAATCTTAAACGAGCACTCATGCTTCTTTGATTTAGTCATGTAGACCTTCTGCGTCTTCTTCATATACAGTTTGTCCTTTGCAACGTGACTTTCAATCTTGCCACTTCTCTCGCGAACAATTTCCAAACGATCATGCCTCGAACGACGGCGTAAAACTAATGCGCATTTTGTCTCCATACCTTTGTCCACAAACCATTGCTTTGGATCGTCCCTATTTTCCCACACCAAATCAATATAGTAGTGGTCAGAAGTATCAGGCCCGATCTGAGACACGGGTTTAGGTTGATCGTCGCCGAGCGCTTGAACAATCTACAATATATATGGAAAAAATTAGGCTAACATAAACGGCGAACATGGAACAATCGTGTCGAACGATTCTACAGAATCGACCTTTAGGTCCTCACATATATACCGAGTCTGCCTGGTCTACATTTTTGAAAAAAATCCCCAAATATTGGAATTGACATTTGTGTGCCGATTCTTGCCTTCAGCAAAATAGAGCTTTCTGGACACTTTTTCGACCAGAATCGATGCATAGGCCAACACATATCGACAGATTGTATTCTTGGCGAATTTTGGGAAAATCTCCAAGTGATAGAATCAGTGGAGGTGTGAGTCCATAACAGCCAATTTTTCACCTAACAATCCCGCCAAAATATATACCAGAATCGGTCGTTGTTCTTGACCACATCCGCCGATTCTGGTTCATATTTTCGAGAAGATGTGGAATCGGTGGATACGATGTCATCCTATCCACCGATTCTAGGTAGTACTTAGCCCAGAAAACAACTCAAACTTTAGAAAAAAAAATCCACTTTTTTGCGATTATAAGGTTCAAAAACATGTTTCGAGATCCTAAAACGTATACCTGACAACTAGAAGCATTAGAACCTTCATTTTCCCGGTTACATTCTTTATTTGCTTGAGTAAATTCATCAAATATGCTTGGTTTACACGTTCTTGTTCATCCAACAAATAATCTAAATGTGTAGGATCAAACTCACTATAATCTGATTGGTGATTCGTAGATGCATCCACTTTTTCATCACCATTAGAATCTTCATCGTCACTATAAATTTTTATTTTTACCAATCAAATCACAAAACCGTAGTTTTTCCCAACTTTTTCTTTTTCTTCTACAATTTTTTAATAAAACTCTACTCTAATTCTTACCATCTAACACTAACTATAATCCAATTTTAATCACCAACTAATTTAACTAACATTTAAATTAATTAACCCTCATTAAACATATTAGTTAATAACATAATAGCTGGATAAGAGAGTTTCATAATAACCCTATTTTAACTTTTAGTGGTAGGTCCAAAATGATTCGGGTAGCCTAAAACTAGCCACGATATTATAGGTAAGCCGATACAATATTGTCCTAATGTTTCGGTCCCAACCGAGATTCCGTAATTGATTACATTGCCAATGTAGTCGATCTTGGCCGAGATGGCCCAGATCTTACCAAAAATTCCGATATCGGCACTCAACAGAAACGGGATGTGTATTATCGCCCAAGCGAAATTGGACCGGAAATATCGCTAGATTCGGCCGAGATGAGGGTAGCTTGGGAATTTTACTTAAAATAAAATCAATAAACCCAAATCGAATTGGGTTCATCTTCTTCTTCCCAAATAGTTCTTCTCTTATTCTTCTTCTGAATCTCAGATTCTTCCCCAAATAGCCGTAAAATCACCTCTCTCTAAGATTCTTCATCATGTGTTCTTGATAAGCTTAGAACTGGTCCATATTTTACAGTAAGGTACGTCATGCGGTTTACATACGTCTTCTTCGTCTGATTTTTTTAATGAATCCTTCTTCTCCTTCTTCTGCAACTCCATCAGCATCTATCTTCGATTTACATATATCTTCTTCACTTTATATTGAAGGTTTAGGGTTACTTTAATTTTCTTGAAATGTGTAAGAAAATGAAAGAAAATCATGTTCATGTTACTGTAAATAGTGGTTTTTATGCTCAATTAAGTGTTTGCTAATATTCCTCATAGAATAGTTATTGTAGAAATATCATGTCAAACCAGCAACATCAAGCTCTTTTCTTCACTGATTTTTCCGGCTGGAAAAACAGCCCAAAACTCACATTTCTTGTATGATAACATTAGGGTCCTTAAGGTCTGAGATATGGAGCAATAGCTCATGATAGCTATTTTCTTCAACTGGAGTTGACATTAGAATTCGCAGGTGATTAAAGTGACACATTCATGCTTTATTAGGTGAATTTGCAACTAATCTGTCAGCCATCAAATATTTTGCATAACTCCCTTTAATTGTCGTTTATTACCTGACTAGAAAATTTGAAATCATCTTCTGTCTTTGACAAATAAAGCACATGATCCGTAGCCCGTAAGTTATGCCAATGTCATGGCATTATGATATGCAACTCCGCCAACAATTTGGTTAACAAAACAAACAGAATGATTATTGCAGTTGACCTAGTAAAAGTTGATCCTTTTATAACATGTCTGTTCACACTCCTATATCTCTAGTTTAATAGAAAGAAAAATAAGAAAAGCAAATAATTGAACACAGATTGGTCGCCTACGTACAATATATACTACTAGTACTAGTGGATTAACAAACAGGTCATGTTAGGATCCACTTTGTACGAAACTAAAAAAAGTGAATTATGATATCAAAATAGACAAAAGATGTACAAAAATTTATACAATTTCGACGGTTTCTATCTGTTTTACTATTCAAATTGCTTTCTTATTTGGCATTATTTGTGTGTGGATGGATACATGAATGGGTCAGTCATCTAATTGATTTTAAGTGGTCTCTGTATTGTTGTGGTTTTCAGATGGGTTGGCAATTTTTTCAGTGTCACAATCTTGTTGGACATAACACATTTTTCTGCAATACTGGAGACAATTTTCAGTTTGTGTTTCCTTTTCTTTCTTCCTTGAGAGTAAATTACCCAAGCTTACAAAGCTCGGGTGCATGGCTGGTGGATTGTTCAGTTTCTCCATGTGTCTATGCATACAGGGTCTAAGAACAAAAACCTGATCTCTAGGGTTAGAATATACATACTAAATGATTTATGACTCAGGTAGTGGGATGAATCCAACTCATGACTGCAGTTAAAAATATGTAAACTTGTAATTGAAGTTCTATGGGTTAGTTCAATGTAGTCAGGATTGGTTCTGTCATCAAGTGATTGCAGAAAGTGTTTGGATGATGCAGTGACTGAATTACCACTTGGCCAACAAGACACCAGAGTTATGGTCCTTATGGGTTAGTTCAACTTAATATGGATCTTGGGTTTTCTTCTATTCTGAATGATTACTTGTTTTTATTTTAAAAAGATTGGTGGTATTTCATTATATCGATACATAACTTAACAGGTGCAATGTGAAAAATGTTTGTTATACATATTATAGGTATAAAATTTGGAACCGAGATTTCACTGAAGATATAACATCCGAAAAGATTAGACATTTGATAGTTCAATCTCTTTAATTTGAGTTTGTGAATTTAACATTTCTTTGTGGGGAGTCTCCCACCTCTGCAAATGAGCAAATCTTGTTGATAAAGTTAGTTGACAAAGAAGGTGGTGATCCAACCTACTTCTTCAATGATGAGAGATATAGTTCTTCATCTTTGTTTCATGTTTTGTATCTTAAACGTTTAACATTTTGTTGTTTGTCTTTTAAGCTCGATGGATTCAGAAAGTGCGAATCTGGAAGAAAGACTGAAATCATTTTTGATTCAACTGCAAAACGAGTTTAGAATCCTTGATAGAATTGTTTACAAAGGAAAAAATCAACATAGAAGATGTTTCTACTTTCAATATGTCATGAAGGTGAGGAGGGATGTGAAACTTTTGTTATCGGCAGGGTTACAGGAGATGTTGGATTTCTTGTTTCAAATTATTAATGAAAAGAAACCTACAAGGACAGTCAATCTTCTTGAAAGGTAAAATTATTTTTCGTGATTACGTATTAATCTTAATAGCATATACATGTTCTTACAAACACCATTTTGTATATAACATTTCTATATCTCCTATGGAAAACTGTTACAAACTATTTGACTCCCGTGAAATTAAATGCTTTGGGCTAAGTCTAGTAGAAATTGAAAAACTTGAATGAATTGTAGCTCACCAAGTTAAAGTGATTCCACAGTAATGCGAATCGAGATGATGCCTGCAAGTTTTTCTCTATGAATACTGAATACCAAAATAATTAGGAATCTAACTCATGAGCAACATTTAGAATGATCCAAGCCTGCACAAAACCGAACTCCAAGAGTATGTGAATGAACAACTAGGTTAGCAATATAGTTTCCAGTGTTCACTACTGGTTAGAATTGAAAATTGTTTTGTTTAGATGTAATTCAAGGGTAGAACGACTTTAAGTAGTACATTGTTCATGACTCAAAAGATGCTGGTCAACAATAGATGCAAAACCTACCACCAGAAAAGCTGTAATCAGCTGGGTTTTAATTACTTTGGGTAAGGACTTCTTATCTCAAATTCTTAGTGTTTTTATTAACAGGCGTACGGGTTATTACTTGCCTTTTTAATTTTAATACTTACAAATAGAGTGTCGACTAGGATTAGGAGTTCATGAAAGTGTATGTTTTGTTAAACCAACTAGACTTTACACTGAAACATATAATTTTAAAGGGTGGCTTTTCGGAGTTGCACGTTTAAGTCACAGGTGGAACCTTATTGATATCATTTCTGGTTAATATTTAGGTATTTTTAGCCATACATTGTCCTGACTCTCCTCTACATGTGCTGTGTATAGTGAAGTTGATTCCTGTTACCCTGTTATGCATGTAGTTGTGCTGTCCTGACACTATCTCTTTACTATGGCTGATGGTTGAACCTAAGGTGAAGGAAGCTATGTGTCCTTTTGACTTGTGAGAGTGTTAGGATTAAGTTTAAAGTGTGTATAAACAATTTTTTGGAACGGGTGTTCGAAAGTGTATGCTCCATATCCATTGAACCAATTAGATTCGGTTGTAGCTCAAATAAACGATGAAAGTAAAGCTGGTTCACTATCTCTGGTGGTAAATGGATGTTGATACCCACGACCAGAATCCGAAACTGTCAGACTCAGGTCGTGGATGTCATGACGAGATAGTGTGGCTTATCCATGTGGTTAGACTATTCGAGTAGGAATCCATTTTTTGAAATATCCTGACAGCATTCTAGTTCTACTAAGTACTAACCGATCAAGTAGTTTCTTGGATCTCAGCTTTTTTTGGTGTGCGTGTGTGTTTTGATCAAGTTGTATCTGCATAATAATGGACCTACTTGTTTCTATGTATCTTTCAGTTTAAAGAGGAGAAAATGTAACACTGAAAAATATAATTATCAGGAGCGGCTTTTGGGAGTTGCTCGTTTATTATCGCAGGTGGACTCTTGGAGATTTCCTTTATTGATTGCTTTTGGTACTTTTGTCCTTACATTGTGTCTACATTGTGTCTCCTCTATGTGGACTCAGTTCGGTGAATTTTTCCACTTGTTCTGTTGGATATATATATATATCTAGTTACTGTATCCTGATATCATTTCTTAACAATGTAGATGGTTGAACCTATGGTGAAGGCAGCAATGTATCCTTTGACTTGTTAAGTTGTTTAGCTAAATTGGTTTTGTTTGATTTCAAGATTTATTATATTTATACATCCATCTGTAAAAAGTTGAGTTTTGGTTACTGGAAACAGTTTGTCAGGTTTTCCTTCTTATGGGGGACAATCTATGTATCACAGTTAATCAAGCTGAAATCTCATGAAGTGAAGAAGGTCTGATTCTGAAAATATAAC
>JAJJMC010014390.1:2686295-2816238 GCA_023531435.1 Papaver californicum | reverse complement strand
ATTCTGGCCATACTTGGACGCCTGCGGGTTCTGGTCCAGCAAGTAAGTACAATACCCAATCTCCTGATATATGATCATTTGTGCAGTTTTAGTTGCAAGAAAGATATGGTTATTGTTTGCGTGGATACTTGCTTTCTGCTTCATTGTCGACAGATACTACTTGATGCTGTTTCGGTTTTCAACATGATTTCATCTATCTCTCAAAAGGAGCACTCTGTAAAACTAAATCGACAAGGAATTGAGGTATCTTTTCCTTATCCATGGAGTGAGCCCTCTAGGTTACAAGCTGTTCCCCTAGGGATTACATCGATGTTATAAACTTCATTTCAGCTTGTGCAGGTCATCAGGGAGTACTATCCCTCAAATGGTGAAATTGTAACACTGGAATGTATATGGGAAAAAGATAAGTTTGTTTTGCTTGAGAAAGTGAATAAAATTGAGATCAAGAAACGAGAAACGGATTTGCAATCATCAAATATAAAATATCAGACTGTAGAAGCATTCCTGGGACTTGGAGGTGAGAAACTTAAACTTTTGATCAGGCAGAGTTTGTTTTACCCCTTATTTTTGTTT
Organism: Papaver californicum; assembly: GCA_023531435.1. Lineage (NCBI taxonomy): Eukaryota > Viridiplantae > Streptophyta > Magnoliopsida > Ranunculales > Papaveraceae > Papaver > Papaver californicum. The sequence goes on along the minus strand of JAJJMC010014390.1, from coordinate 2,815,665 downwards.
ATTTTAAAGGAACACCTATGCTATATATTTCTTTGTGTTCATTGTGGGTTTGTGCTACCCTTCACCAACAGTTCTAGTAGGTGCGCATGGCCCCACTGATCCTTTCCAGACCATTTAACCATCTATGTTTCCATTTTGTCGCATGTGTAGACGATGAACCTGGTTACAAGAATATGGACACGGATAACTCCATTGTAGAGCATCCAGACCCTATAAACATCTACGGACACGAAGTTGGTGAATCTGCAGAACAGCCCATGAATATCAGTACGAGCCCAAAGGTTGAACTCCAAAAATCTATCATTCATGAAGGCAACGAAAGCAATGAAAGCTCAGTTGACAAGAGTTCAGACATTGATAAAGACGAAGTTGCTAGTCCAAGTCCAAAATCTCCAGCACCTCAAGTAGAATTGAAGAGAAAGGTAGCATTTATTCCAATTGGAAAACCGAAAATACCCCAAACAAGTGAAAGTAGCTTGCTTAATAATGTGCCAACTGCTAATTTGCTTGCTACCAAAACTTGTGAAGAAACAGAAGATCCATTTTTTAGTCTACTCACTGGTGGTAGTGTGAAGGATAGTCTTTTCTAATTCAGTAAGATGCTTGAGCATGATTTTATGGGTTTGTTAAGTTCAGTCTGCTTCCAGTCATCTAAAATGTTATTATGCTCTCAAGTAAACGTCGATCCTCTCTTTTTCTCTTATTCTTCTTCTGTTCTATAGTGATACATGGCTCTTATTTGTCGAAAAGGTTAGAAAAAACACACCATTTCACCTACCTTCAAGCATACAACTCATGCTTGAATACAAGCTCAAATATCTGTAACGTCGGCTACTCAGAAGCTGCTAGAAACACCGATGTTTATGCTCGGCTTGTTTCTTTTATTAACATCCCGAAGATGTTCAAGGCAGTTGCAAATACGGCAAGAGTGATTTGGAACTGCAACAAAGTAGCATTTCTGGTTGCTTTACTGAAAGCAGGCTCAACACAAAAATGTAAACACTTCAATGCAAAGTACAGACTAAACAAAAGTAGTAGGAATCAGTGTTTTGTATAGTAAACATGGTTTAGAATCTGAATTTCTATTAATGAAAAGCATTAAGGATCATCAAAAACAAATGTTAATACAAATGTTTCCATAGATGATAAATAACTGCATCCCTTTGGTTTTGAGGGCTTACAAGATGATAAAATAAGGTCATCAAATATCCAACTTAATAATCCCTTATCATACTAATTTCAATAATAGCTAAAATGCCTTATAGTAATTAGTGTTACTGAGCTTAATTAACTAAATTAATTGAGAGTTAATGTTTGATTAGATTAACGAGTTGATTTAACATTTAGAATCAATGGAGGGCATATGTCCTCCTCATTTTTTCATTTTCAAGCATCCTACGACTAGGAGTTCCTCTTCCTAGCCGTAGGTAAGATTTACGACTAGGAATCAAGACTACGACCTAGCCGTAACATATATTCTACGGCCGGAAAAATACTATCTAGGCTAGAAACTTTGTGACGAGAATTTTATATTTTTCAGACTCACTTACGGCTAGAAATTCATCATTTCCTAACCGTAAACAACAAATTACGGCTGCCAAATGATGAACACCTATCCCTAAGTAGTTCATATACGACTAGGGATTCATTAATTACTAGCCGTAATAGGTGTGTAACCTATATGAAAATACTCATTTTAAACAAGTATAAACTTATACTCATTCCTAGGGCTGTCAATGGGTACCCGATTACTCGGAACCGGGTGAATCGGGTCCGGATCCGGTTCCTAAGATTGGACACATTAACAATATTAGTACCTGACGGTACAGTTAGGAACTGATAAGTATTCGGGTCCTAACGGGTATTATCCGCCAGGTACCCGCGGGTATCGGATACCCGAATATACGTTGTTGTTTTTGATAATTTTACTCAAAATGTTAAGATTTCGCCTAGTTTTGCTTGTATTTGTTTCTTAGATTTAATTTTTAATTAGAACATTCATATAGATATAAAAATAATTTATATGAAAATTTATTATAATCAAGCCAATATGGAGAAGATCAAATAAATTTTTTGAAAATATAATTGACTTTCAAAGACCCAATAACTACCCAGATCCGACGGATATTTAGGTTTTCAATCGGATCCGGTTCCGGGTCTACTAAATTAAAAACCGGACCCGGATCCGCCTTTCTTAATAGGATCTGGTTCCAGGTCCAGCGGTATTTGTGAGAAATCGGACCAGTTGATATCTCTATTCATTCCTAAATCGAATATAAATTTATATAAAAATATCTGAGGAATCCAAGTATAATTACTTTCTCTTCCACAAACTCATCATTAAGATGGTTTATACCTAAAACCCGTAATATAAGGTTATTGGTAAGAAATAGAAAATTTTAAGTTAACTTTACATTTTCATAATTTTAGCATACCTAAAGTACCCTTTATCATCTCAATTTGTTATCAGATTTATTAAAAAAAATATTTACCAAATAAATCGGTCAATCTAGCTAATTAATCCGGATGGTTACGGAGAATATTCTCTTGTTATTCTTTTTTTCCAAATTAAACAGTAAAATTTTGATTAGAGTAAAAGGGCGGCAGTTACTTCCTCTTTCTTTTAATTATTATCAAACTTTTACCATCAAGTTTAAAACACCATTGTTAGCCTACTGGGTTTGATACCATTCTTTTGTATCTCGATACCTTCTTTTCTCTCTTCTCCTGTTCTTTTTCTTCATCTTTATTAGTATAGAATTCAGAAAGGAATTCCAGGAGTTCCTTTTACAATCAAATAATCCTTATTGTAACAAAATACTTTATTCATATTTGATTTCTTCAAAATACATATGATATTGTCACTATCAATCACATCATCACATTTAGCTAATATGTCCACATTGTCACTCCGACTCCGAGTCAGAAACAATTTGTACTGAGGCTTCCTTCGATAGTTGTAATGCGATCCAAAGTTCAAAACTTTGTTCGAAACGATTACACCAAGACCTGGGGATTGGGCCTTCGTACCCTTTCTTAATGGGGGTAATGGGATTCCTTCTTTCAGTTTGAGACCGATAAAATGACACCTTTGCACCATCCCCATCACACATCTTCTTTTAGAAAATTATTCGACATAATTTATTATTATCGGTGCAAATGTAACACCCAATCCAAGTGAGATATGATGAATGACGCAATTGAAAGAGTTGATGAGTAGTTGGATACATATTGGCATGCTCATCCAATAGTCGCTTGTCAAGATAGAGTTGCCTCCTAAACGCCGTTCGAATGCAACAAACTTCTCATTTAACTCCGACTCTTGTTCTCCCACTTCCTCCGATATCATCAGTGGCTTGTACAAATCCGGGTAAGAACGTAGTTCAACCGCGCATCTACTTCTTACATAGTACATTCGTATAAACCAACATCTTTATCCCCCTCTAAATGGTCCAACTTGTTCAATAAAACATGGTAACCACAATTACCATCGCCGACAACATCGTCGGTTTCCTTAATGTATTCACGAATAAAATCGGAAAAATAGAGCTAGTAATTTTCATATATGATGTGCGTAGGTCGGACGATTTTACCTTTCTCATTTCTATATAATGTAGATGGTACTTGCATCAATCCTTTGCAATAAAAATCGTCTCTTTCTCACCACTTGATGGAGTCATTTTGCGGCTTTTCAACCACCAGTGCATTTCCTTTAACCTCAACTTTGCTTCTTGCTAATTGTTTAATACCAACTCTTCTTGAGTTTAGATTGGAGGGAACTTTGATCGACTCTTTCTCAACACTTGATGGATTCATTTGCGGCTCTTCAACTACCCGTTCCTTTTGCTTCACCTCAAATATGCTTCTTGAGTTTTGTTTGGAGCGAAATATCAGACCTTTTCCCTTGGTACCAACTTTAATTGTTGAATTCTCTTGAGAGGGAAGCTCGGGACCTTTTCCTTTATCATCTCCACGGCTTGGTCCTCCTTGTTCCGTTTGACTTCTTTTTGATTGTTTCTACCTTGAACACCCTCCTCCTTCTCATCCCACGCTTCATATTACTTTTACAAATATTCATAACCGAAAGGTTCTCTTTTCTTTGATTCTTCCAACAATTCCCTTTTTTTTTTGCACTACACACCTGTTTTCTTTCGTAGGAGGCATACCCTTTCTCTTCCCCTTAGTTGGTTTCTTGACATCGTACCTTATGTGTAGAAACACGAAGTTGCTCAACCTACTCAACCATATTTGCCTTTGCGCCCGATTTAATATGGAGTATATCTTGGCTAGAGCTTTTCCAATGTCGGTATTGGCAAACACTCCACCAAAATCTTGCTCGACGATGAGTTCATTGAAAGATAGTTGTTATCAAAACGGATCAATATCTTGAATTTGTATCACACCGTCTTCTTCGCACTTGGCCATCATATGCCGGCATGGGAGTCCAAAACTTGATATGTTAGGACAAATACACTCTTCTCCGAGCAAGTTTCCCAACCTATAATGATTCACTTTGTACATTATCTTATCAATTGCGCAATGCGACACCTTATAAGGAATTCCATCGAGCCATGGGTCGTCCAAATATTTGAGGTGTTTTCTACAACGACTTCTTAATTTCGAAATTCTCTTGAACTCTATTGATGTCATGGAGGAAATAATCGTGCATCACTTCGAAGACCGTAAAAAACCCACCATCACAGCTATGAAGCTTCTTCTTCAATAGGTTGTGAGATGACTCCACGGTACTTGTAGCTTGATTATCAAAGTGTTTATATTGGTTTGTGAACACCGCTACAAACTTCTCTTTGTGAATGGTCCATCAAATATTTCATAACACTTGGATAATTTATCCTATGTAAGCATAACATACGAGCATTTTCTTCATAATCTTCCTTGGTGATAGACCATGTCAAAGCTTCCCACTCCCTTTGGAAACTAGCCCATATTAGTTCCGCCAACTTGTCATCCTCATCGAGTTTTTCTTTGGCCTTTTGTTATCGATCTACCGTTAATTTTTTTATTCTTTCCATCTTGATTTTATTTGTTGGATGAATAATCGGTTTGCACTTGGTTTGAATATTGTTCCACAAATGGAACGTGCAAAGAAGATTACGTGAATCCGGGAAAACCCTCGTTATTGCATTCATCAAGGCTTGTTCCTTGTTGGTGATAATCACCTTATGGGTATATCCTTCCAAGTAGAATAATTTAACTTGTTTCAATGCCCAAACATAGCTTTCTTCGAGCTCGTCTATCAAGAAGCAAAATGCAGGCTTTGTAAAAGTTTTCCCGACAAAATTCAAGATCGTGAACTGATACTTATTAGTTTTATACGTGCAATCCATTAGAAGCATTTTATGGGAGCATAGTGCCAACTTCATAAACTCGGGATTAGCCAATAAAAGATGCTTTATTTGTTTATCCTCATCTTCTTCATAAAAAATCGTGTAATTGTGCTTCTCCTCCAAATACATTAGTTGTTGCATTTGGTTCCTTTCTTCCCATTTCTCACTTTTCAATTTGGATTTTGTGTTGTAGATGGTCTCCAACGTAGAAACATTTTGTGAATTTCTTTGTTTCAAGTGTCCGAGGATATCAGTAGGTTTCATCCGTTTTTGGGTCATGGAATCTACATGACCTTTTCTTCCTCGGTGAGCCGTGTCGTATAAGGATGTGTTAGCAAACTCTCCGGTAGTAGGTGGTTGTGATGACCGCATACAACTTTAGACAAAAACCACTTTTTTTCGATGTTGGTCTCAGATTGAAGCTTGAAAGAACATCCCGTCTTCTTAGTGAAAGTAGTATTCTTCCTCTGCGTCTTTCCTACAAACACGGTAACCTTCTTTGCATGACTTTTATGGAATCCACTACACTCACAAACCATTTGGAAGCGGCGCTCATTCACTTGATTGTTACAAGCAGTCACACACATCTTTAATTTGCCATGTTCTCTAGACCAATGTTTTGCATCGTCTTTGTTTTCCCATGTCTACATGGTCAGTTAGAAGAAAAAAACAACTTAGCAATATTATCCAAAGAAATCAACAACATATCTATTACAAACCTACCAAGTCGTTCAAATAGTGATCGGTAGTATCTTCAGTTAGAATATCATTTAGAGGAGGCTGAGCATACATTGGATGAGGTACAAGCACGCGCTGAACCAAAAATATCAAAGCATTAGGTTAAGAGTTAAATCTAACCGTAGAAACAATAATGGTTTGTTTATACCACTAAATCTAACTGTTAAAAAAACACACACACACAGAATGAATTACAGTTGGGAATCAAAAATCGAACCCAACCGTAAATTGATTTACATTTGGAAATTTTTAGTTGAACCTAACCGTAACTGGCGCAATAAATAACAATAAATACCCATGTACATCATGGGTTACGGTTGGATTTGATGCTCAAAACCTAAGTGTATCTTTAAACATCGTGAGTACAAATTCTTTGTGAAAAACCTCCACATAAAACATATCGTTATTAAATTTCATGCATAAATTAAACTTTATGCTCCACTAGAAAATAAGATGCCAATTTCTCCACCGTATAAATGCACAAAAATGCTTTATCAAATGCTATAAATGCCATTTTAGTATGACTTTTACGCTATGTCTTAGAGCAAAGCCAGTGGGGTGGGTATATTGATTGATTTGTCAAATACCACCCTATAGTGGGATGAACAAACATAAAAACTCACTTGGCAAATGAGTATTTGTAGGAGTTTGCCAAACGAGGCTCAAGTTGAGTCGATCAAATCAACATGAGACGATCGACTCATGTTAAATCGCTCGGCTCAACATAGGCCGAGCATCGTCTTATGTTGAGACAATCCGCTCAACATAGACCGAGCAAAACAGTTTTTATATTAAATTTAATTAAGTTAGTTATTTTAGTTTACTTTATATATATAAACTGATTTTAAAATAAGAAACCGGTCCCACTTAATCAAAAAATTATTTGTTTATATAAAAAATAGATGATACTAATTAAAAGAAATATTTGTTTATACAAAAATTGAGTTCATTTGGTTAATTTACAATTCTCCACTGTTCAAAATCGAGTTTGCCAAGCCACATGACTTAGCATATAGGCTAAAATGCCAATATCCACTGGAATTGCTCTTATCTTATAAATCTCCTATACCAGGGGTTAAGATTATTCTATGTAGAGTCTAAATAATATACTCCATATTTTTTAACAAAGATATTACTATCATTTTTTCATTGTAGATTAAAATAAAAAATTAATAGTAACATTTTTATTAAAATAGAGGGAATGTTTTTTTTATCTAGGTCACCTGGTAAAAAATAAATAAAAATAAGTGGGTACATCTGATTAAACAGATGATGAATACCCATTTGTTCATGCCATTCCCAATATCAACATTGATACTCTCATCCCACACACAAGACAGTGTTCAAAACGATTCTTTCACCTCCAAATCAACCGATTCGTTAAAAACTTCTTTATAAAGCAGAGATTCTTCAAACAAAAACAAAAACATGGGATTTTGGAAAACTTTCACTTCAATTTTGATTCTGAACTTATTCTGGTCAAAACCCATATCATCAAATTCATTAAGTTCAGCACAATTATCAGAAATTCCAACAAATTTCTTAAACTATGCTAAAAAACCAGAGCTTGTTAAATGGATGGTTGATGTTAGAAGGAAAATTCATGAGAACCCAGAACTTGGTTTTGAAGAATTTGAGACTAGTAAGTTGATTAGAAATGAATTAGACAAAATGGGTATTGTTTATAAATATCCAATTGCTGTTACTGGTGTTATAGGTTATGTTGGTACTAGCGAACCACCTTTTGTTGCTTTAAGAGCTGATATGGATGCTCTCCCTATGCAGGTTTGGTTTTGTTTTCATACCTTTTGTATTACATTTTTGGTTCTGTAGTGAGATTTATGAACTGTGCTAATTGGGATTGTTTTTTCAGGAGATGGTGGAGTGGGATCACAAAAGTAAAATCCCAGGGAAGATGCATGCTTGTGGGCATGATGCTCATGTTGCAATGCTTCTTGGTGCAGCAAATATCCTTCAAGATCATCGCCAAGAGTTGAAGGTATGTTAGCTGTTTTCATTGTAGAAATGTATTGGTTTCTTGAGCAATTGATTGATCAATTAGTGTAGTTACATTTATCATCTTTATTATTCATACATGATAGAATCGTGTTTTTATGACTTGCTTCCAAGGTAGAATTGGCGAAATTTTGTTTAGGAATTGACTGAAAGAGAACACAGCTCAGTTTTTAGATATGATGTCCCAATTTTTTCTAGCTTTAGTGGTATGAAATTAAGGATCTACCTACTGTATCGTACTGTGAATTCGTAAGATGTTGGTTGCCTTTCGAACTTTAGCAGCTCTCGAAAGAAATGGAGCTTTACTTACGACTTGAACTATTTCATTCATTGCTTTGTCGTTGGTTAACTGTAGATCATCAGTGCCTAATGCAATTGTCTTTTCTTTGTTAGGAAATTTATATAAAATTCTTGTTTCTTAGTTACAACAATCTTAAAAAACCGAGGTGTCTACCTACAATTTTACCTTGTAAGGAGTACCTTGATTTCGACGGTAGAGTGGCCATAGTTGTAACGTTCTGGTTAATCATTGTCTACAATGGCAGTGTTTAGCAGCTATCCGCATCAGCTTTAAACTATTCTAAAATCCTAACAAAAGAATGACATTCAAAACTTACTTTGAGTCGACCATATACTCAAGTCAAGGTGGATCTACCTAATTTAGCAGTTTGTAGATATGAGGACCCAATTTTTTTCTAGCTTTAGTAGTATGATATAAGCGATCTACCTACTGTATCGTGCTGTGCAACCATATAATGTTGGTTGCCTTTTCAACTTTAGCAGCTCTCAAAAGAAGAGGAGCTTTGCTTGCGACTTGAGCTATTTTAGTAGATTTGATCCATTGTTGACTAACTGTAGATAACTAGTACATAAAGAAATCTTTCTTTCTTTGTTAGGAAATTTATGTAAAATTCTTGTTTTTGGTTGAATCAATCTTAAGATGTCTACCTACAGATTTACCTTGTATGTAATAGTGTGTGAGTGTGTGAGGTATATGTGTGGTGCATATGTGAGGTTTGTGTGAAGCAAGTGTGTGAGGTTTTGTGTTGTGTGTTGTGTACGCCTGGTATATCCATATATATACCAAGCACAGTCAGTCCTGTTATTAAAAAAGTTCTGTTCAATTCAAAGTATATTCACAATGTAGATTTTCAGGTTCCATCATGGTATCAGAGCTTCAGTCTCAGATTTATCTGAGGGAATTGATCCTTCTTCATCACACTAATTCTTCTTTTCTTCATCAATGTCTTCATCTCATTCTTTTTCATGGCAGAACCGAGTTCTTGAAGAATAATGGAGTTCCTGAAGCAATGACTTGTTCTGAAGTTTGATTTGATCCTGATCTCTGCTGCAACGTCTTCAAACAGGATCAAGCATGATTCTTAGGTATGAAATTTGATTTTCTCACTTGTGCTCTTGGATTCATGGATTTCTTCTGAATTTTTGGAATGGATCTTGATTCTTCAACCTCAACTGTTAAAATTGAATCTCTACTGGTAATCTCCATCTCAATCTTTTGCTTACTTCATACTTGATTTCATGTGTTCAATTTCTACATCACTATCTCAACAATTTTCAGTTTCATCATCAGACACTGTTTTCATCATAACTAGTTTCTAACCTAGTTCTTTTATCAAGTCCTATTGGTACTGATTCCTGAATCTATTTGATCTGAGCATGCTAATTTCTGCTTCAAGAGTTAGTTAGAGAGAGGCTTAATTTTGTTCCATTGAATAGTGAAGAGAGTTTCTTCTTAAATTCAGTAGAAATTTGGGGTATGTGTGTGAGTTGATTATTTGCTGCACTACAATGTGCTTAATCTTGCTTTGGTTAGCTTCTCCTCTCAATTTTACTTTGGTACAGTCCTCATCATGTGAGAGATCATGAGTGTGTTGTCTTGCAATTTTCATGATAAATCTGAAGATGATGTTCTGGAATTGATTTTGGTGATGGTACTGGTGTACATATTGGAGTTCTCTTTGTTGAGTTTGTATATAATCAGTATACACCCTAGTGTTCATTTCTATCTTAGTTAGGTTTTTCATTTTTTAGTTCAAAATAAAGGTTCTGAATCTCAGACTTGTTTGGATGGATTGTTACAAACAAGACCTCTCGTATCGGCTTTGGTTAGAGAGAGTTTGAACTTAGGAGAATTGAAGTGATTCCGCAAAGTTAATTTCTGATGCTTCTGGGAAAGCGGTATCCTGTGGCAGTGTATTGGTGCTTCTGTTGGTGCTCTTGATGCGAAGTATGTGTTGTGATTGGTTTTATGTGGTGTTTCTGGTTCTGTGTATTGATATGTGTGTGAATATACCTCCAAAAATGGTGTTACATTCAGTTGGGTACGTTCAGTAGAATATTGGTGTTCAGTTTTTGCAGCTGTATTGGTGACATTCTATATAGCATATCTTTCCTGAATTTGGTGTTCAGCGAATTTGGTGCTTCATTCACCTCTTATCCGAAGTAATCGCTGCCAACCAGGAGGTGGTTGAGAGATATTCGTTTTGTCAATTGCCCAAAGTCTGTTGCCATCTTGGTTGATATCAGCTGGATCATCACAGCTTATATCAGGCCGCCACTCCCTAGCACTTTCGCACACAAAAGGCTCCTGCATTATACTTTCACGTAATTCTTCGTATTTTTCTTTTGATGGGATGAGCCTCCATTCAAAACAGTTTGCGCATTGAACAGTAAATGCACCCACAGCTGGCAAAACTCTGGATTGATGATTTTGTGTATAGTTTCGGGAAGGGAAAAGGTTGAGATTGATGATACTGAGGGGGGACCTCAGGAACTGGTTCGATGTCTCTGGTACTATTATTCAGTGCTGGTTCATAAAGCACTAACTGGTTTGAAGAATTTGCAACCTGGTCATCATTCTTTTCTATGATCTTCACATTGTCATTGTCATCTTCCTCGGTGGCAACTTCACATTATTTTCTATGAACATAACTATACTTTGCTCATATGCCTCCAACTCCTGGTGCACTCCTGAAGACATTTCAACAGATGGCCTTCGCTCTTTCAACCACTGACATGCAGTGCACAAGAACACGAGCTTTGTCCTTTTCACATTGTTCTAGAAATTGGATTGCATCGTCAAAAGGTAAAGTTTTCTCCTCCTGAAGACAGTGATAAATGAAGGAGTTCTTGTACAAATTTTGGCAAGCAGGTACAGTCAGATTGTTGGATCAGCTGGTCCTTCTCAGAACTTCGGCCCACCCATGTCTATGCAGTTTCGGCCTGTTGGTTCTCAACAACAAGGACAGATTTTTATTGCTCCAGGGTCTCAACAGTTTCGGCCTGTTGGTCATGGAATGCCTGTACAAAATGTTGGACCGTCTCCTCAGAATCAGCAACTCCCATTTCCTCCACCAATGCATCATCACATTACCAGCCAATCTCTCAAATGCATACAGGGGTTGCACCTGCTGGTGGACAACCTTGGTTGCCATCTGGACCTGTTGCCACAGCAATGCAGGGCCAGCAATCATCTGTTACAGCTGCTGCAGTTCCAGCAACAAATGCTCAACTCTCATAGTCATCTTCAGACTTACCTCAACTGGTCGTGCAATGTATCACCAACAATCTGGTATTTACTGTACCTATCATTTCTACACCACCTGCTACTCTGCAATGTTTCCCAGACTCCCTAATACTCTTGTAATTTCTTTAGCTTCATTAATAGCATATATCAGTTGCTAGTATTATGAGTGCAACCTCAAGGTTTCTTTACAGCCACCTTGAGATTGAGGGAGGGTAATAGCATATATCAGTTGCTAGTATTACGAGTGTTGTCAAGAGAGTGTAAGAGTTCATTCTTATGAGAGGTTTGTAAACGTGTGAACACCACATGTGAGGGTTAGTTAACAGAAGCTTTATAAACTCACCGAGCACACCATTGTAAATAATCTTTCATTCAATCAATTCTTGATTAAAATCGTCTGCAATACAATGTAGAATTCTTGTGATTCCATCATGGTATCAGAGCGGTCTAGCTTAACCGCTTCGATCCTTCTCTGCTGCTACTAATTTTTGGTTCAATTTCAATTTGTTCTCTGATGTTACTACTCTACTGATCCTAGGATACGAATTCTTCTTCTGATTCCAGTTGATTCTATTGTTCTCTGCTGCTACCAGTTGATCTCGTTTTTCAAATCTGATATGTTGCTATTGACTCTCATGCAACAATGCTTTCTGGTAATGTTCTTCCTGATCTTGTCTTTCAATTTCATTTGGTTTATATTTGAGATTCAATCTCATTTTCTTCTGATCTTTTAGATCCATCTCATGTAAGACTGAGTTGACTCAGCATTGATGTCTCTTATACATGTAAGACTGATGCTGTGCCATTAGCATTGTTTGTCAAATTCATGTAAGCCTGAATAATTTCAGCATTGATTCTATTTCCATGTAAGTCTGATGTTGTCCCATCAGCATTGATGTGTCTTCTACATGTAAGACTGGTGCAAAGATCACCAACATTGTTCATCAATTCCCGTAAGTCTGGTTTCAATCACACCAGCAGGATGTTTCACTAAATTTCAATCAATTCAACTTCGATTCAATGCTACTTCTGTTTTTTGGTTATTTCACTGCATTTTTTAGTCTTCTGAGGTGTGAGCCTTGTTACTTGATCATCTCTTCTTTCTGGTTCCTTTACTCTTGATTTCAGTCCTGTATTCAAGATTTTCTCTACAATCAATTCCAATTCTCTGGTTCTATCACTAGTACTTCAGTTGGATTGTTTCTCTTGATTACAGTCCCTCTCTAATTTCTCATCCTTTCCTGATCTGATTTTGCTATTCTCAATTCCATCTTCTTCTTCTAGTTCCCTGCCACATATTGTTGCTTCATTAGTTCTTTGATTCAGTCTTCATGATTCTGTTCTTAATTTCATCTTCTCATGGTTACCTTGATAGTGTGTGGTGTGTGTGTGCTGTTTCTCTCATACTACATAGCTTATAAGATGCAGTTGGTGAGTCTCTTTCTCACTTGTCAAACTCTGTATCCTATTAGTGAATTCCACCGTTGCTAGTTTTCTTCCTGTTTTCTGTTTGGAAGTAAGTGGTTTTTTTTTCCTCAAAGATGATGGCTGGTTGTATATCCATAATAAAGCCTAAGTCTAGTGCAGTAAGTGATTTATTTCGCTTGTCAAACTCTGTACTATGCTTCTGATGAATATATAAATAATGCAAGGTTACACTTGCTAGTTTCTTATTCCTCTAGTTTCTAGTGATTGTGCTTCAGAGAAGTGTGGTGGTTTAGTGGAGATGTTACTTCTCCTCTTAGTATTCAATCAATTGTTGCTTCCACCCACAATACTTCCTCTTAGTTGTTGTTGCACATTCTGGTTTAGTGTGCTGGTTTAGTATTCACAGTACTTCTGGTATGATGTTTATGTACTTCTGGTTTGTGATTATACTTCTGCTGGTCAGTGCTACTCTATGGAGATACTTAGCTTCTACTCTTATGCACCTGTTATCTCAGCTGAAAAGGCTTACCATGAGCAACTCTCAGTTGCTGAAATCACCAACAACGCATTTGCAACATTGTCTATGCTGGCTAAGTGTGATCCTCGTCATGGTAAATACATGGCTTGTTATTTGATGTCCAGAGGTGATGTTGTTCTAAAGGATATTAATGCTGTTGTTACCACAATCAAGCCTAAGAGAACCATTCAGTTTGTTGATTGGTGTCCTACTGGATTCAAATATGGTATTAACTACCAGCCACTACTTGTTGTTCCTGGTGGAGATTTGGCTGAGCTTCAGAGGGCTGTCTGTCTGATTTCTAACACATCACAATACATCAGATGGCAACTCAGCACAATACTCAGCAAATCCAGCTTTGTTCTCCAGTGCAACTGTACCCGACCATCTCGTGAACATCAATGCATCACCACCATCCTAATGCACCTGATACTCCAGTGCAAAAGCTTCAAATAACAACATGTGACAGTCCCTCAGACGAGTTTGATCCTCCTGGTTGGAGCCAGGTCATAGAGCGCAGCTGGTGCTTCTTTTGCAGGTCATTGTGTTTGGAGTGCTTGTTATGGTCAGCAACTCAACTCCTATCTCACGGTGTATATGGTATGCTCCAAAATCAGCTACCTGCTCTTTTGCTGTCACTTCTCCAGCTTTTGGGTGCTACTAACAGACACTGCTCGATTCCTAAAGTCAACTTCAGCCTTCCTCTACTGGTCCTGTAAGTTTGCATACTGCTGCCTACAACTGCCGCTGCCACCAACTGCTGCTGCCACAAACTGCTGTTGACACTTGACATCATACCTATCCTTCTTTTTATGCTTCTCACATGCTCTACTGCACAAAATAGTCCTCCTGCAACAACTTACGACAACAAGCTGGAATGACTTATGTTTACTCTCTCATAAACTGTTCTCATGTTTTCTTTCTTTTAATAGTGATCCTAGTGTGTGAGTGCAAGTTCAATGTCCCATTTACAAGGCACCTTGAACTTGAGGGGGAATAATAGTGTGTGAGTGTGTGAGGTATATGTGTGGTGCATATGTGAGGTTTGTGTGAAGCAAGTGTGTGAGGTTTTGTGTTGTGTACGCCTGGTATATCCATATATATACCAAGCACAGTCAGTCCTGTTATCAAAAAAGTTCTGTTCAATTCAAAGTTCACAATGTAGATTTCAGGTTCCATCAGTATGGAGTACCTTGACTTGGACTGTAGAGTTACCATAGTTGTAAGGTTTTGGTTGTCTACAATAGGGGGCCTTTGCATTGCAGTGTTTAATAGATTTCTACATCAGCTTTAAACTATTTAAACTCTTTAACAGGAGAATGAAATTAAAAACTCAGTTTGAGTCGACACCCTTAATTTATGTTAACAACAATGTGCTTCTGACAGGGAACTGTTGCCTTATTTTTCCAACCTGCCGAAGAAGGAGCAGGGGGTTCAAAGAGAATGATAGAAGCTGGTGCATTGCAGAACATCGATGCTATCTTCGCGTTGCATGTGACTGCAAGAATACGTGCTGGCTTTGTGTCCTCCAGACCGGGCCCTATCCTAGCTGGTTGCGGCATGTTTGAGGCAGTGATTAGTGGGAAGGGGGGTCATGCAGCGATCCCACAGCATACAATTGACCCAATATTAGCTGCATCGAATATAATCCTTAGCTTGCAACATCTTGTTTCACATGAAGCTGATCCGTTGGACTCGCAGGTACTTGCGTCTTACAATGTTTTTTCATGGAAGGTCCTAAATGTAAGATTCTTATTACACTTTTCTTCAAAGCATTAAAAGGCCTCTTCCATCGTATCTAATCTCGAGTCTTTTGAGCTGTCTTTGGTTCTTGACATATGACAAAATCAAACTAGATATTCGACCGGGAAACTATTTATAATCCTAATTTAGGTACATATTCATATTATACTCATGAATTGTGTAATTTCTTTCTATTCTGATGATCTGTTCCATGTTATATTTTCTTCATGACAAAAATTAACACACGTTTTTCAGGTAGTAACAGTGGCAAAGGTACACAGAGGTGGGGCATTCAATGTTATTCCAGATTCAGTCACCATTGGAGGTACTTTCAGAGCCCTTTCAGAAAAAAGCCTTGTTAAGCTCATGAATCGAATTGAAGAGGTAAACATTGCTATAAACTTGTGAACATTCTTAGTTTTCTATCATTGGTTGAGAAATAACTCTCTTTCACCGTGGATATTACAGGTTATCATAGCACAAGCTGCGGTCAACAGATGCAATGCTACTGTCGACTTCTTCGCAGATGACCTTTACCCTGTAACTTATAACAATGAAGTACTGCATCAGTATTTCATAAATGTAGCGGGGGATATGTTAGGCACCCAAAAAGTGGAAGACATGAAAACAATAATGGGATCCGAAGATTTTTCATTTTTCTCCGAACTGGTTCCTGGATACTTTTTCTTTCTGGGGATGAAGAACAAATCACTTAGAAAATTTGAGGCTGCTCATTCCCCTTACTTCACTATCAGTGAAGATGTACTTCCTTATGGTGCTGCAATAAATGCATCATTGGCTTCTAGGTATCTACTTGAATTCAAAGCTTTATCTGATCTCTCCGAAAGAAATGTCCACGATGAATTGTAAGAAATCTTTTTATAATTACTCTATGTAAGAATCTTTGTCTAACAATAGAAAATAGTGTCAGTTTGAGAACAAGAAAGAGCCAACAGAACTTGTGGAAAACCTGCATCAAAAAATAAGGTTTGTTTCATTTCCGACTTGTTTGGATGCTGCCAATATCATGGACCACCGATTAGTTTGTTTGCATTCCTAACAAACTCGAGTTAAATGACAATTTTATGACAAATTATGTGATACAAACGTGATGCACATGGTCTCCTCTTGACTATCAGAAGATAGCTGGTGATACAATCTATATTTTGCAGGTAAATACGGCCGGTGACAGTAAAACCAGCCAATTTGAAGCCATGTTCCCGGAATGATTTCACCAGAGAAAATGTGGGTGTATGCAGATGGATTCCAACACAAAATCTTGGGCTTTT
This sequence comes from Papaver californicum, assembly GCA_023531435.1. NCBI lineage: Eukaryota > Viridiplantae > Streptophyta > Magnoliopsida > Ranunculales > Papaveraceae > Papaver > Papaver californicum. The sequence continues at coordinate 2,799,039 of JAJJMC010014390.1, read as the reverse complement.
AAGTGATAAGGAAACACCAATACCCGGGCCCACAACGTTGTGAAATCAGTTTTACTCCCAAAACGATTTTCTCATCCTCGCATCAACCGATTCGGCAAAAGACTTTTTTTATTATAAAACAGAGAATCTCTTCAATCTCTCAACTCGAACTCAAAATCATACACAGAAAACAGACAAAAACATGGGGTATTGGAAAACTTTCACTTCAGTCTTGATTCTGAACTTATTCTGGTCGAAACCCATATCTTCGAATTCATTGAGTTCTGCTGAATTATCAGAAATTCCAACCAATTTCTTAAACCATGCCAAACAACCAGAGCTTGTGAACTTAATGATTGGTGCTAGAAGGAAAATTCATGAGAACCCAGAACTTGGTTTTGAAGAATTTGAGACTAGTAAATTGATTAGAAATGAATTAGATAAAATGGGTATTCCTTATAAACACCCAATTGCTGTTACTGGTGTAGTAGGTATGATTGGTACTGGTAAACCACCATTTGTAGCTATTAGAGCTGATATGGATGCTCTTGCTATGCAGGTTAGTCTTTGGGTTTTAGATTTTTTTCCTTAAAAAATTAATCCTTTTTGTGTGTGTTTTGGTGAATAGGGTTTGATTGGATTTGTGTATGCTATTTGTTGCAGGAGAGTGTAGAGTGGGAACATAAAAGTGAAGTTCCTGGAAAGATGCACGCTTGTGGGCATGATGCTCATGTTGCAATGCTTCTTGGTGCAGCGAAAATCCTTCAAGATCATCGACACGAATTAAAGGTTTGTGTGTGCTTTTTTCTACTTTTGCCTACTTGTTTACAGTTATGTTGTGGGTTTGTGTTCTCAATTGCTTGGTTAGATCATTGTATATTGTTATATAAGTATAATCTGTTAGCTAGTAGATGTTACATAATGTTTTCATGAGTATATTGCTTTACATATGGGTCTGGCTGGCTATTGTATTGTTTCCGTTGAATCAAAATATTTACCATGTTAAATATGTTTATTTTGACCAGCTTCAAATTCCGATTTGTAGTTCATTATGGTATATACTCTCTATATATGTTTCCTTTTATTAAGCTAAGCAATTTGCCTGTGCATCGGCTATGATTAATTTTCTTCAAATTTAATAGAGTAATTAAAGAACAGCAGTATGCCAAGCTAGTCTTTCACCGCTTTGTCATGTATAATGATCTTTTGAGTGATTTTATTGTCTTTCCTGCTAGCTGGTTTATATACGTGTTTTTTGGATAGACAAGCAGGAAAAGAAAGACTTTATGATGATAAAAAAATATGTAGATTTTTTGTTAGCTTTCACAAAGACTTAGAATTTCGACTCCCCCATTCATCTAGAACATTTAGAGTTTTCTTATAAAACTGGTTTTAACTCTTGATTTCCACGTTTGAAGTACTAACTTACTATAATTGGTCTTGTTTTCCTTCTGGATTCTTCAAATCCTTCTATGGGGATGAATGTTGTACTTTAACATGTAAGTGGGTTACTTTTTTCACTTTTTTCCTGGCCAGCTTCCCACCTCCTAAATTTATTCCTTGGATCACACTTCCATATTGAGCTTAAACAGTTTTTTCCTGACCACTCAAAACTACTTTGATGTCATACTTTTGCCAATCCTGTTAGATAGCTAATTTCTTGACATTATGCAACTTCATAGCTTTAGTTATAAGATTTCTGGTTGGATACAATTGAAACAGTGAGGTTGAACATATTATACATTTAATTTTTGTTAGGTTGAAAATTGTTACATGATTTCAGTTTGAGCTTTTGACAGGGAACCGTTGTCCTAGTCTTTCAACCAGCTGAGGAAGGAGCTGGGGGAGCAAAGAAAATGGTAGAAGAGGGGATATTAGACAATATAGATGCTATCTTTGGGCTCCACGTCGCATCTGACCTACCAATTGGCTCGGTTGGTTCTAGACATGGGGCTTTGCTTGCTGGGAGTGGCTTTTTTGAGGCGGTAATTAGTGGAAAGGGGGGTCATGCAGCAATCCCTCAGCATACAATTGACCCAATTGTAGCAGCATCAAATGTAATTGTTAGCTTGCAACACCTTGTCTCACGTGAAGCTGATCCACTGGATTCACAGGTATCTGCCTAAATTTATGTTATTTATCAACCTCCTTTATCTCCCCCGGCACTAAAAACAAGCATTGTTTTGCTTAGGTTGTAACAGTTGGAAAATTCCAAGGAGGTGGGGCATTCAATGTTATTCCAGATTCTGTCACCATTGGAGGCACCTTTAGAGCCTTCTCAACCGAAAGCTTTAAACAACTCAAGAAACGAATTGAAGAGGTACAACCTATTACAACTTCACCCTTATTCCCAATCATGGGACTGATTCTCTTCAACTTACATTGTGACAGGTTATCAAGGCACAAGCTGCTGTTCAGAGATGCAATGCTACGGTCGACTTCCATCCAGAGAATAAGATATTTTTCCCAGTAACTGCTAACAACAAAGCATTACATAAGCATTTCGAAAATGTCGCAGGGGATATGCTGGGGACCACCAATGTTAAAGACATGCAACCATTAATGGGATCGGAGGATTTCTCGTTTTACTCAGAAGTGATACCAGGATGCTTCTCTTTCATAGGGATGAAAAATGAAACACTTGGAAAGCTCGCGTCGATGCATTCACCATATTTCACTATCAATGAAGATGTGCTTCCTTATGGTGCAGCATTACATGCATCAGTAGCTACTAGGTATCTCCTTGAATTCGAATCGAGTTCTCATATCTCTGATCAAAAGGTTCGTGATGAGTTGTAATGTGTTTATATAATCTTCATCGTGAAACCCAAGTGTTTCCAGACTTGGCAGCGAAATGGCAGTAATGGGTTCATTACATATGATCACGTTCACTTGTAAATTTGACTTTTCTTAATTTAGCTGTGACTAGAAAATGTACAACTAAGTGAGCTTCTCATCGCTTTGCGGCAACTGAACATTGTTGGCTTTAATAATATTAATCGCAGTTTCTGCTTGTCTGCTAGGGAGTATTGTTAAAGTGTGTGTCTGCATCTGTTGATTTTCCATCTTGGCACGTCAGCTGATATTCCAAAGGTGGGAATCATTTATGGCTGTGCATCGACTCACCTTGACTTCTGTCAAAAATTGAAGTGAAAATTTTGCCAGATTATTATGGTCCTCATCCTGAATCCTGATGTTGTAGTTTTAAGGTTTGGTGCTCAATGGCTCATGGCAGCACATTAGATCTTCAAGATGGCTGGCTGACCCATCATGTGAATGCCAAAATTTGAGGGTCTAGCGCCAGAGCATTCACAAGGTTTCGAATATTTAACTAGAATACTTACAGCCTTCTTATAAAAGATTTTTTTCTCGAGCACTCAAAATAACTTTGATGTCAAACCTTTGACAATCCTATTAGATTGCTAGTTCTTGACATTAATGCAACTTTACATAGGTTTAGATGTAAGATGGCTAGTTAGGTCTCATGGACTTGTTCAAACAGAAGTATTCTGACGTTGAACACAGCCTACCTCAATTATGTTAGGTTGAAAATTTGATATGACTTTCTTTTTTGTGCTTTTGACAGGGAACTGTAGTCCTAGTTTTCCAACCCGCCGAGGAAGGAGCAGGGGGAGCAAAGAAAATAGTAGAAGATGGAATATTAGACAAGATTGATGCTATCTTTGGGATGCACGTCTCAAGTCGCTTACCAATTGGCTCGGTTGCTTCCAGACCCGGTGTTCTGCTGGCTGGGAGCGGCTTTTTTGAGGCGGTAATTAGCGGAAAAGGGGGTCATGCAGCGATCCCTCAGCATACAATTGACCCAATTCTTGCCGCATCAAATGTAATTGTTAGCTTGTAACAGCTTGTCTCACGTGAAGCTGATCCACTGGATTCACAGGTACTTGCTTCTTCTTCTTCTTCTTTATGTTTTTTAAGTGTTGAAAGTCAGGTAAAACCACGTGGAGATGACAAACGAAACACGTGGAAAACTCACATCTGGGCACTCACCGTATTTCACTATCAATGAAGATGTGCTTCCTGTAAAAATGATTCAGAAAAGGTGATTTGTGAGGAAGAAATTGTGTAATGATTTCTTCTTCATGATTTTAGTTGATATGTACTTCTACAACCGTACTTAGCCTTTCTAGGCTTTACATATTGAAGTGTGAGGAATAGAACTAGAAAGAAAATATTTTCATCTAATATCAAAGAGATATTGAGAGATATCCCATGCATGTATGGTGATATTCAAGATAGCACATTATTGTGAGATATCTTGTAAGATATTATGTGATATTGCATATCATTTTACACTCCCCCTCAAGATGGAGCATGTAGGTTTCGCATGCCCAGCTTGACAAGTAAGAATTTAAGATGTCGAGACCCTAGTGCCTTGGTAAAGAGATCAGCAACTTGCATCTTGGTATTGACATAGAGTGGCTCTATTTCATGTGACTCAACTCTCTCTTTGACGAAGTGGCAGTCCATTTCAACATGCTTCGTTCGTTCGTGAAACACTGGGTTGTTGGCGATATGCCTGGCCGCTTGGTTGTCACAATAAAGAGGTGTGGGTCCATTTTGTTCTAACTCAAGTCCTTTTAGAAGCCACCTCATCCATAGGATCTCACTAGTAGTGGTTGCCATGGCTCGGTATTCTGCTTCGGCCGAAGATCGTGAAACGACAGATTGTTTCTTTGATTTCCAAGAGACAGGCGCTCCCCCTAGGAGTAGAAGGTATCCAGTTCGTGACCTTCTCGTGAAAGGACATCCCATCCAGTCAGCATCGCAGTAAGTGACCAATTTGGTTCCTCCATCCTTTGGGAATAAAATTCCTTGTCCTGGGGTAGCCTTTAGGTATCACAAGACTCTCATGGCAGCGTCCCAATGTCCCTGTCGGGGATCGGAAACGAATTGACTTAAGACATTTACCGAATAAGTGAGATCTGGTCTCGTGGCCTGGAGGTACAGTAATCTTCCTACCAGTCGTCTGTATTTGTTGGCATCCACACGAACATCTTCATTATTGCTTTTAAATTTCAGATTTTGCTCCATAGGAAAGGAACATGGTCTACAACCCAACATTCCACTATCTTCCAAAATATCTAGAGTGTATTTCCGCTGACTTAGAACCAATCCGTCCTTTGCGCGCAGCTTCGATCCCAAGAAAATACTTTAGAGGCCCAAGATCCTTGATGCTGAATTTGCTATCAAGATAAGCCTTTGTTTCTTGTATTTTGCTTTGATCATTTCCCACAATGATAACATCATCGACGTAAATAAGAGCACCAACAAAGATCTTACCCCTTTTGTATATGAAAAGAGAATGATCCGCAGATGACTGTCTGAAATTAAGTTCGAGGAGAGCGGAGGTGAATTTTTGATACCAATTTCTCGAGGCTTGTTTCAAACCATACAACGATTTTCTCAATCTACATACTTTTCTTCCTCCTCCTTTGTTGTAACCATGTGGAATTTTCATGTAGACTTCCTCGTTCAGATCTCCATGTAAGAAAGCATTATTCACATCTAACTGGTGAATGGTCCACTCTTTCTTAACTGCGATAGCAATCAAACTTCTGACTGTGACCAGTTTAGCCACTGGTGCAAAGGTGTCATGGTAGTCCACTCTTTCCATCAGCGTATAGCCCTTTGCAACGAGTCTGGCCTTGTACCTCTCTATTTCGCCGTTTGGTTGATATTTTATCTTGTAGACCCATTTTGAGTCTATGGCTCGTTTCCCATTCGGTAAATCTTCTACAGTCCAAGTCCCGTTCTTTTCGTGTGCCTATATTTCTCTTTCTATGGCAGTTCTCCAGTTTTTATCCTGCATAGCTTGCTCAAAACTTTTTGGCTCATCATTGGAGCTGATGGCGGCCAAAAAAGCTTTGTGAGAGTTAGAAAATTTATCATAAGAGACAAAATTGGATATAGGACATACCGTCGAGGAATGCTGATTGGAGGCGGGTTGCGTATGGTCTATGGATGGGGGAAGTCGAACGTCGTAGTCGTTGAGATGTGCAGGCCTGAACTTGGTTCGCTTCTCCCTCCCTGGCCCAACATCTCTGTCTTGGGGTTCAGTAGTTTCATTTCGTTCGAAATGTGCTGGCCCAACTGAAGAATCATTGGTTTTTGTGGAAGAGTTGGTAGATCTGTCAAGGCTCAATTCTTGAACTTCGACATGTTCAAGGTTCTCGAGATGGCTTGCTTTATTTGGCTTGCTGGGATCATTGTGTAAAAGGTCTTCATACTCCATGGGTGGATATTGCAAAACGTCTTCCTCCTCGTGCTCCATTTCTCGGATGTTAGTAGCAAACGGAAAAATATTTTCCGCAAACTTCACGTCTCTAGATACTATGATTTTTCCACTACTCGGGTCATAGATTTTATACCCTTTCGTGCCGCCTGGGTAACCCATGAAGACCCCTGGTTTTGCTCTCATTTCAAATTTGTCGCCTTTTGCTTCGAAGTTTCGATAGTAGGCCATACAACCAAAAATTCTCATGTGATCGTAGTTGGGCCTTTGATTGTGTAACAATTCATATGGAGTCTTGTTTTTGATTACTTTGGAAGGGAGTCTGTTAATGATGTATGCTGCAGTCAAGATGCACTCACCCCAAAATTTTATCGGCAGTCTTGCTTCAATTTTGAGGGCTCGAGCTGTTTCGAGCAAATGTCTATGCTTTCTTTCTACGACTCCATTTTGCTGCGGAGTGTGTGGGCATGTTGTCTCTAAGACGAATCCGTGTTCGGCATAAAAATCCAACATCTGGTTTGAATTGAATTCTCCACCATTATCACATCTGATCTTCTTAACACTTCGTTCAAATTGGGTTTTAACCATTCTGTGAAAATTAATTAAGCGTGTACTTGCCTCATGCTTGTGTCTTAAGAGAAAAACCCAAACTGCTCTACTATGGTCATCAACGATGGTCAGGAAATAGCTCGCTTTAGTAAAAGAAGGAGTTCGATATTTTCCCCATATGTCGCAGTGAAGTAAATCAAAACAAGCATTCGTTTCGGTGATACTGATTGGAAAGGGTTGTCTTGTTAATTTAGATTTAACACAGGAATCACACATATCATTATTGTCCTTGAACGAAACATTATTGAGAAAATTGACTTGAGAAAGCTTTCCATCACCAGCGTGTCCCAGCCTCTTGTGCCATCTGTCCATTGCTGTCATCATAGCTTTTCTTCCATTTATAGGCATCCCCATGTGATATAGACCATTTTTGCATTTACCCGCTCCAATCAATTTCCCCGAACGTAAGTCCTGTATGACAAAAAATTCAGGGAAAAATATTAGCACACACTTTAAGTCTCTTGTAAGTTTGCTAACCGACAGCAAGTTGCAAGTAAATTTTGGAACGTGCAAAACTCCATGTACTCTTGTTCCATTCTGAAGAGTATGACTGCCTCTTCCCTCAACAGGCACAATCTCTCCATTTGGTATGGTCACAGGCGTTTCATTTGTCGTAATGGTCCTTCCTTCGAAAATTTCTGCCTTATGGGTTATGTGTTCTGTACATCCAGAATCGACAATCCATTCACTACGGTAGGAGTTACCTGCCATGTTTGCTGAGTGTGTCACATCGATTTGGGCTGAAGTTTGTCTGTCACGGGAAGTAGTCCGTTCAGTTTTGTCTTCCGGAACAAAGCTTTGTCTGTCGCAAGTGGTCTGTCCAGTTTCATCTACCGGTGTAAAGTATCTCAGGAACTTCTCGTACTTTTCTCTTGTCAGGTTCAGTCCTTCAAGTTCAGCAACCATATCCTCGTCAGGTTCAGCACGCACCCTTGTCTGGTTAGCCGCAACTTCAGTGCAAGCTGCCCTTGGTCTGGATCTGTGTTGTACTGGTTGCAGCTGATTCCATTCTTTCTTGGCTTGCCACCATTCAGGGTAGCCAATCAGTTTGAAACAGCCCTCACGACTGTGTCCTGCCCTCATGCAGTGATCGCACTGTTCCACAACCTTCCGATCTTTTTGTATCCCTTTGTTAGAGGCTGTGTTGCGCTTCAGGTTGGCCTGGAATGCCACTGTCTCAATGGCTGACTTTCTCCCAGCAGTTATGAGTCTCTGTTGCTCATCCTCTGCGACGAGATGATGAGCACTCCCCAGTGATGGAGTGGGCTTCATGGCTAAAATTTGGGTCCTGATGGTCGAGAATTCAGCGTCAAGACCCATCAGAAAAATGTACATACATTCTTTCTCTTGGTGTTCATTTAGGGACTTACCAAGTTCACAAGTACAGCCATTGCACTTACATCTTGGCATGGGCAGGAAGGATTGAATCTCGTCCCACAAAGCCTTCAGTTTTGTGTAGTAGGCTGAGAATGACATGCCATCCTGCCTGGTGTTGGATATAGAATGCTTTAATTCATAGGCACGGGGTGCACTCTCTTTGCCAAATCTTTCTCGAAGATCCGACCAAATCTCTGCAGCGGAATTTGCATACTTCACACTTCCTCTGATCTCTTTCTCCATGGATGTAGTGAGCCATCCTCTTATCATTGCGTCACATCGCTTCCAAGCCATGTGATTCTCATTGGCTTCTTCTGGTTTCTTGATGCTTCCATCGACAAAACCTATATTGTTTTTGGCAAACAAGAAATTCTCCATCTCTTGAACCCAATCCTGGTAGTTGTTGTCTGTCAAAGCTTCATTGACGTGCATCTGCCTTGGATAATCTGATGGGTTGAGGTAGTATGGAGAACTGTGGTCGAAGACGCCTCCATTGGTTCTAGTTTCGTTGGTTACGACTGTCCTGGTCGGAAATGCCTCCATCAGAATCTGCTCTGATACCATGTAAAAATGATTTAGAAAAGGTGATTTGTGAGGAAGAAATTGTGTAATGATTTCTTCTTCATGATTTTAGTTGATATGTACTTCTACAACCGTACTTAGCCTTTATAGGCTTTACATATTGAAGTGTGAGGAATAGAACTAGAAAGAAAATATTCTCATCTAATATCAAAGAGATATTGAGAGATATCCTATGCATGTATGGTGATATTCAAGATAGCACATTACTGTGAGATATCTTGTAAGATATTATGTGATATTGCATATCATTTTACACTTCCTTACGGTGCAGCATTACATGCGTCAGTAGTGACACTTTGAATTCGAACCAAAATCTCATATCTCCGACCGGAAGCTTCATGGTGAGCTGTAAGGTGTTTCTATAGGCTTCATAATGCAATCTAAAGTTTCTCCAGACTCGGCTAGATGGCAGTAGTGAGTTCATTACATATGACCTTGTGAATTTGTATTATAGACTCTTCTTATTTTAGCTGTGACTTACAATGTGCAACTAAGTGAGCTTCTCATCACTTTGTGGCAACTGAATATTGTTGGCATTAATAAACACCAATCGCAGTTTCTTCTCTTCTCTGTTAGGAAATTGTTCAGATGTTAGCATCTACATTAGATTCATTTTTAGTGTTGTGTTGATTCTCCATCTCGGCAACTGAATATATGGTCGCAGTGTTGATTCTCCCTCTCTGCAGCCAATATAAGGTTCGACGGTGCTTGGTGACATGGTCGCGACGGCATCCTAGATCCCTAGCTCTTCAAGATGGCTAACCCCTAAGTGATTTGTCCAAGATTGGAGGGGTTTTATGCTCGCCACTCGTCAGATCGATCAACTAGCGTATTTTGTATCATTTTCATGAAATCAGAAGTTAAAAGAGGAAATATGAGAGTCAAATGATCCCAATAACATTTTCATCTTTGCCATAGCCAACGATATTGATTGTTGAACCCCAGTCTTAATACCGGGGGACATACAAAAACCATACTCTATCTTGGTGGTGTCTCCAAGAATCCAAGTTTGCCAAATCCAGTACCTCGGGATGACTCAGTTGATTCGATTTTTGTCTCATCACCGACTCATTCAGTTAATTGTCACCATGAATTTGTTCATCCCGATTTTATATCACAAATTTCTAGTTAACACTGATTTTCATTCTTGATTTTGTAAATCATATACATTTACAATGCAAGCAAAATTCGGTTCCTTTGATTTTCTTAACCGTGTTTGAGGACATGCCAAGTTGCTCACGTGCAAATGTGGTGAATACTATGATCCGAAAGTCTAAGACTTATTAAATTTATTAAACTTATTAAACTTAAAATATAGAGCACGATCGTCATGTTTTCTACTCCCACTGTTCCAGAGAAAATGATATCTTTATTTTTTTTAATTTAAACTATTTTTTAAGATAAATGAAAAATTGAAAGTATTATTTTTTCTGGACCGGAGATAGTATCATTTTTTTTTTGAGTCTTTTTTTCCTTTTAAGGTTTTGACATTTTCCTCTTCAATTTGAAAGTTAAAAGAAGACGTACATTAGAATTAGTAAATGATCAAATCAACATTTTCAACTACAATTACAACTACATTATATAAGAAGAAAATTACTAATTGACATTGCTAGCAACAATCTTATTTCTCAACCTTATTATTTGAAAATCTAAGAGACCAAGTAAGCAACACAAGAAACAAATAAAGCAATTGCCATTGAGGGAGACCCAACAACATCAACATTAGCTGTTGGAGCTGGAGCTGGTGTAGTTACACCAATAGCTTCAGAAACAGCATCCGCAACAACATCGGCAACAACATCAATATCCGCAGCAGCCGCAGCCGCAGCCGCAGCATAGATTCCTCCAATGAGATACAAAATAGCCAAAGTAATTGCCATTACTGTAAAGTAGGATGCCCTACAGCTAATGGAACCCTCCATTAACTTTTCTTCTGCTTCAGTCTTTTTTTGTTCCTGAGTAGTTGAGACTTGAGAGGATTCTTTTAGTTCTGTGAGGAAGTGGCGAAGCTAGACAGTTTAAATAGACCGGGGGAATTCTTTACGGGCAGTTTTTTTCCGTGGGATATGAACGGGCAAATTGTGCATTTCTGCCCGTCTTTTGGCCTTTTTTTTAACACCTAGTCGGTTCGGTTTCCTAGTTTTTGTGGTTCTGTGATCAAGAAAACTACTTGTACATAATTCCATGGCGGTTTCACATTACAAGATTAGAAAAAACAAATTATCATCACAACCAGGGACGCACTTATTTATACGGTATTCGGAGAAATAGAAAAAAGCAGAAGCAGGAGTTGAAAATAAATATATTTTTTTATTTTATAAAAAGTTAATTTTTTTATTTTTTAAGGTTATTTGAAACTATGTATTCAAATTAATTTCTAAAAATTTTATTTTTAAAAGTTAAAAATAACTTCTTAAATAATATCTAAATACCCAATAAAATTCGGATCCAAACTAATATATGATTTTTTTGTTTCCAGATGTCAAAAAATAACTCCTTTAGGTGGTTCCAAAATGCTATTAGCCAACCCAGTTAGTTCAGATAAATTATTAAGTGATTTTACTAGCATCACAACTTATCCGTGGAGCAAATTATTCTTTTAAAAAATCTTTTATATAAATAAAAATATATATCCTAGGTAGAGAAATCCTGAGACTTTTACCGGTAAATATGGTCGTTGGATGGCTGTGAAAGTCGAGTTCGACAGGTTCACAAATCTGTCCCTGTCTTTAGAAAAGCCAGTGACTTCATCCCTCTCCACAGTCTTTCATAGCTAATTTAAACAAAATCACATCTTCCACGGTTAAATTTCGTAGATACTCTAATGGGTGCAGAAGAGGTGCCTAAGTTCAAGTTTCAGGGTTCGCCTTCGCAAGTCGACATGGTTACACAGCAGAAAATACGGGCACACTGAATGCTAGTAAAAGATTTTGCTACATGGTTATCAAATTGCGTTTTACAGTGTTTAAGCAAAATATTTTGGCTGTTGAACCCCAGTCTTAATACCGGGGGACATACAAAAACCATAGTCTATCTTGGTGGTGTCTCCAAGACTCCAATTCTACAAAACCTACGCACCTTGGGATCACCTAGTTGATTCCATTTTTGACTCATTCACTTACTGTCATAATGAGTTTGTTCATCCCGATTTTATATCTCAAATTTTTACTAGTTAAGATTAAATTTCTATTCTTAATTGTTGTACATTATGAACTAACATCCATGTTCCTTTGATATCCAAGGGGAAAAAAAGACTTAAGTAACTTGGACGTCGAAATTGCAAGATGATACATATCACACTTGGTGGATAACATGGAGAGATGACCATAAGGATAAATTTTAAATAAAATAACGGTGCTGATTTTAGGTAACTCGTGGCTGATATAGATATATTACGGTGGTATTTGCAATTTCAACTGAGACTGACCGAAACCGACCAACATCGATTAGAATCTAGGATTTTTGTCTAATTAAGGTGTTGTCGTCCTCGACCATATATACTTGCATATACTAGATGTTTATATATATATATTCAGGTACGATAAATTAGTTAAATAAAACTAATAAATCATTAACGGAATAAACTCCTTGATTTTTTACTTAATTTTTCCACCATTAGAAGTGGATGGATGGTTGATTATACTTCCTTTATTTTAAAAATTTCATCTTAATCCACTAACATCTGATGGTAGAAAAATTAAGTAAAATATTAAGTCATGATGAAACCAGAAAGGGAGCAAGATTTAATCCGTTTACTCGAAGAGTATGCAGATGTGTTTGCATGGAAAATAGGAGACATGCCATGAATTGACCCAAGCATTGTTCAACATGAATTGCGTATACATTCGGGCACCATACCATTTCGGCAACGGATGCGAAAAGTAGCACCTGAATATCATGACCCAATAGAAGAAGAATTGAAGAAGCTAATGGACGCAGGATTCATTCGAGAAGTGCGTTACCCAACGTGGATATCAAACATGGTCATAGTCCCAAAGAAAACTGGAGGTGTGAGAATCTGCATAGACTTCACCAATTTGAATAAAGCATGCCCAAAAGACAGTTATCCACTCCCAAGCATTGATCAATTAGTAGATGCTGTCGAAGGACACGAAGCCTTTTCTTTCATGGATGGACAATCTGGATATAACCAAATTACACTAGCCGAGGAAGATCAAGAGCATACTGCGTTTTTTACCCCACGAGGATTGTATTGTTATACGAGAATGCCGTTTGGATTGAGAAATACAGGAGCAACTACCAACGGTTAGTGGATGCAATCTTCAAACCTTGGATAGGGCGCACATTGGAAGTCTACGTAGATGACATGCTGGTAAAAAAGCAAGATCGCAAAGGATCATTTACAAGACATGAGGGAGATTTTCCAAGCTTTCCGCAAATACAAAAAGAAAGTCAATCCGGAAAAATGCATTTTTGGAGTTGCATCAGGGAAGTTTTTGGGTTATCTAGTTATGGAAAAGGGAATTGAAGTCGATCCAACAAAAATACAGACTATCGTAAATATGCCATCCCCAAGAAATGTTAAGGAGGTACAGAAATTGAACGGATGCTTGGCAGCTTAACAGATTCATTGCAAGGTCATCAGATAAGTGCAAACTTTGATACTCTGAAGAAGGGAAGCAAGTTTATATGGAATGAAAACTGCGAACAAGCCTTTCAAAACATAAAAATATATTTTACGACTTTACCCGCATTGCAGAAACCGCAGCCTGAAGAGATCTTGGCCCTATATATAGCTGCAACAGAAGATGCAGTGAGCGCAGTACTGGTACGATCACATGATAAAGTGGAAAAACCAATCTACTACATTAGCAAAACTTTCAACCTTGCAGAGAGGAACTATACCAAGATTGAACAGTTAATATTAACATTGGTATTTGCCACGCAGAAGCGGCACACATATTTTCTAACGCACTATGTATGAGTACCAAGCAAGGCTCCACTGGAATCAGTGTTAAAAAATGCAGGAAAAGTGGGTAGAATTGCAAAGTGGAATGCACAGTTGGAACAATTTCATATTCTTTTTGAAATGCAAACTGCTCAAAAGTCTCAAGTTTTGGCGGATTTTCTTGCAGATTTGCCATTAGACGATGATTTTAAAATCCAGGGGTTACCAGGAATGGAAGAGGATGACTCTCAGGACGTTTTAGACGCTGTCAATTCTCGGAGATAGGAAGTTTTTGTTGATGGAGCCCGAAATAAAGAGGGGGAAGGAATCGGTATTGTAATAACAACACCCACGGGAGAGCGATTGATACATGCTTTTCGTTTAGAATTTAGAGAGCACACCAACAATATAGTAGAATACGAGGCTGTGGTTCATGCCCTCCGGTTAATTATTGAACTAGGAATTACCGATGTACGGTTGACAGGTGACTCAAAATTGATAATCCGACAAGTTGAGCTAAAATATCAAGCAATTGATAAAGACTTGATTCAATACAAAGGCCTCGTGCAAAAAAAGTTAGAGTCCCAAGTTACAAACATCATTTTTCGCTATTTGTCCAGAGATAAGAATCGTCATGCAGATGCGTTAGCGTTTATCTCCTCAATGATCAAAGATCTGAACACATCTGCCGTCAAAATTGGACGTATTTATGAACAAAAAATTAAAATATGGGCAATTGAGAATATGGAAGATGAAATATGTGAAGATCTTGAGGATCCGGCCACGAAGAATGACGCAAATATACCCCAAAAACCAAAGGATAGGTGCGTAGAAGAAGATTGGAGGATTGCACTGCATCATTACTTGCTAAAACAAATATTGTCTGCGGATGCCAAGGAAGCAAGGAAAATACAAACAAAGTATGTTAACTATCAATTAAGGGATGGTATTTTCTACCGAAAGATCTTCATGGGACCACTACTTCGGTGTGTATCACGGCCATAAGGACATCGAATTTCAACAGATATACATTATGGTGACGCTGGGAATCACAGAGGGAGACGATCATTGGCCCTCAAGGCAGAAGAGAAAGGGATATTATTGGGTCACAATGCAAAAGGATGCCGAAGATATGGTCAAAAGATGCGAAGAATGTCAACATTTTGCTAAGAAAATCAGAGCACCGACAACATAACTCAATTCAATACTTAGTCCATGGCCATTTGCAAAGTGGGGAGTAGATATTGTCGGACCCCTACCTGAAGGAACACGGAAAAGGAAATACCTAATTGTAACAACAGATTATTTCACCAAGTGGGTGGAAGTCAGGGCACTTGCGCACACTAGAGACTCGGATGTGTTCAGATTCTTGTTTGAAGACATAATTTGTAGATTTGGAATCCCAGTGGCAATATTTTCAGACAATGGACAACAGCGCATGGAAAAAATATTAACATGCTTTTTGAAGCCTTCAATATCCAAAACAGAAAGTCAACTCCACTTTACCCCCAGAGCAATGGGCAGGCTGAAGCTACAAATAAGACAATTGCACTTAATCTCAAGAAGACTCTGGAAGGGCATCACAAGCGATGGTGTGAGCAACTTCAGAACACTCTATAGGCCTTTCGCACCACAAGAAGATCTGCCACTGGAGAGTCACCGTTCTTACTTACCTATGGGGCAGAAGCAGTCATACCAACAGAGATAATATTACCAACTACCAAGATAGATGCATGGGAAAGGAATTTAAATGAAGATTTAATGCTTGAAAAGTTGGATGATCTAGAAGAAAGAAGAGAAGTTGCATTACAAAAGATGGAGAATTATCAAAGAAAGTTAGCAAGCGAATATGGAAAAAAAGTAAAGCTACGCCATTTTGTTGAAGGACAGTACGTACTGCGACAAATTCCGGAATATCAAAAGAATAAAAAAGCAGGAAAGTTTGCACCCAATTGGGGAGGTTCTTATATCATACAGGATATTGCGGGACAAGGATCCTATTATTTACGAAATATGGATGGAGAAGTTTTGCGACATCCTTGGAATGCGCAATATCTTAAACCATACTATCCATAATTTTCTGTGCAATCGTATAGTAATTCGTGCTCATACGGGGTAAAGCAAATAAAGGCAAAATCTCATAGGAGACCCATGTAAAAGTCTTAAATATTGACTATTGGGTACATCCGCTAACAAGAGATACCCTATATGACATTAATTATTATATCAAGTAACAGGGGCCACATAGGTAATTTTCTCTTGGCCAGAGAGAAATAAATATGTGAAGCGCACCCTCAAAAGGAGCCCAAGGTACAATAAATCCTTTAGGTTTCAAATTATATACTCATTAATCAATTTATCTTATGATAATATTGCAAGAACAAAAGTAAAATGTCAAAGGTATGAAAAAAATATCAGAAAAAATAATTATTTTTATTTATATGTCATCACAAGTTACAAGAACAAAAATGATACGCAGGAGCAAGATACAAGAAGAATTTTAAGGAGCAGGATCATGGGAAGGAGCTGGGTCAACACTTAAAGCAGGATCAGAAGTTGAAGCAGGAGTAGCACGGGGGGCATTCTCGGGAACCACCCTGCGTGGATAGGTTTTGGTCCAACCATCCTTCGCAACCCTATCAAGGGTATTATTAATTGCCAGAGCAATACCCCGTTTTGTCTCAACTTTCATGTATTCCATCTCTCTCGTGAAGCAATAAGCGTATCCTCGTACGTTTTTATCTTGCCATCAGCTAATGAAGCCCTTCTCTCAGCCAAAGAAGCTTGATTCTGCCAGTACGCAAGCTTTTCCTCCGCCGCGGTCAAGTCATCAGAGTAGCATTTGACAGCAGTTTGCCAATTAATATCCGCTTCTTCAGCTTTGGAAGTGATCTGAGTAACTCGATCCTGCGCCTCAACCAATTTAGCTGTGGCTTCCACAAGTTTCTCATTGACCTTCTTTAGCTTGTCATTAGCTTCAGAAAGCTCCTTCTCAACCTCAACGGACAAATGCTTAACTTTCTTCAACTCCTTATCAGACTCCTCAGCCTTGGCAGCTGCTCTCTTAAACTTTCCTTCAAAATCTACATAGAAAATAAAAGGTTGTTAGACTGTGTAAAAAATATGTAAGAATAACTTTTTGATATAAAATAAACTACCTATAGCAAGGGACTCAAACTTTTGTAAATCCTGGACATTCTGGTCATTAGAAAGGTCAAGAAACTCAAATTCACTCAGAAGTTTAGCATAATCTCTCGTGGATTGCTCGAGATCTCGTTTATATTGCGGAATCTCAACTTCATATGCTAACCCTCTATCTCGCAGCAAATTAATCTTCTCAGTGTGTTTATCAAGTTCTTTGTGTAAACGCTGAATATCGATATCTTGATAAAGGATTTTATCTGAGAGGCTGCGGACTTGACTTTGAGCTTCTGAAAGAGCTTTTCCTCTAGCATGAGAATCTGCAGCTGCGTTATCTCTTTCTTTGATGAGTTGCGCAGCAAAAGTTGAATGTATGGAATCATGCTGCGACCTAGACCGAGAAAATTCAGCAAGGATATTTTTGCGCTCTACACAAATCTTTCGATTTTCCTCCTCTATTTTTCTACTTTCACCATGGCCTCAACAACGCTATCATTATTACATAAAATAACAGCATCAAATTCCCCCTCTTTGCTAACAAAGTCTTTTTTCGAAGATGCATACTCCGTCGAGAGTTTTTTATACGCAATGAGAATCTTATTCCTCTCATGCACCAGTTTATTGAAATTATCCTTGACCTTTACATTCTCCTCGGTGACTTTCATTACGTGCCCATGTAAAGACGTGGCTCTAGCCCGTAGTTTAACAACAAGATTTGAATCCCCCTCTGATCCCGTAAAGAATTTCATAAATATGTGCTAAAGAACAATAAAATAACATAGAAAATGAAGTATTGTAACCTTGGCTTTGAAGAGTAGACAGCTGCTGTCGGAGCTCTTTATTCTCCTGCTTTAACTCAGCAGCACCACCCTCCGACAGTCGAAGGCGAAGTGAATCAGCCTCCGCTCTGACTTCAGCAAGTTCTTCCTCAGTACTCCTGAGTTTATCCTCCATCATCAATGAACGATCTTGGAAGAACTTGTACGCAATCAGAGAGCAACTCTCATTATAAGCAAGCTGTGAAATCAAAGATAAGCATTAGAATAGGAAATAAAGAAATAAGAGTCAATAAATAAACAAGTTATGAGAAACATACCTGCATAAGAGCCTACTGCGGACGGGCATATACAGCTCCATCTGCCACTGCAAGGACCTCGGCAAGGGTGGAGGGCACCTCGACGTCGAAAGGGCAAGCTTCACTTGCATTATCCTTTGACCAAGCCTTCATCACCGTATCGAAAGGAACAGAACGCATGTCCGCTCGTAATTTGGCAACAGTAGCGGAATCAGTAGGCTTGGGATGAGCATCTCTAGGAATTAGCAGCAGGTCCTTTTCCTTGAACCAATCGAACGCATCTTCTTCTCTTCCAACAAGATTATCAACGTCGCAGACGCTCTTACCCTTTTCCCTACGAAAAACGCTCTCTCCACTAGCAACTGAAGCAGAATACACTTCTTCCTCAGAAAGGGAGACTAACCTTCCTGTGTTCCCGATAGCACCTACTGCGTTTTCCTGAAGGGAAGAATCAGCAGCATTGGCAGCCAGGGCGGGAGAAGGATTTGCTACGTTAGCAGCTACGTCTTCTTCAGTAGAAGCATGCTCAACTTCCGTACTGTATTTTACGAAGCCTGGCCATAAATCCAGGGCCCTTCAATCACCAATGGAATAAGATACCATCGGTAATCATGGTCCCGGCGCATCTTTTCAACCAAAGATTCCTCCGTTCCCGGGATGCGATTTATCTTCGTAGCATCAATATCAGCCAGCAAATGGATTCCATCGGCTCTCGTGCGTCCATGACCAACACTCCAGTTCATGTAATTTTTATCAGCAAAGGAATCAGCGTAGGACAAATGGAAGTTCTCCACTGTATAATGGACGCGGTTCGCAGGATTAGGTGTATAGCAGGTGAGGTTGGTTTTTCCAACGCTGCACATGCTGCATTCATCCAGTATTCTCCACCAGTTTCCATTGTACTGCGCAACTGAACAATTGGTGTTATTTTTAGTCAGACCACGGCTAGCTAGAACTTCAAACTGATAAGGGCATCGACTGTCATATAAGGGCAGCCTTAACCCAGCGTCTATTGCACCAGCAGTAATCAGCAATCTTGTGGGAGAATAATCAAAATTCAGAATCATATTCAAGGAGATCTTGTCTCCTTCAGGGGAGTTATAAAGGGAAACGTTAAAATCCTGAAGGCCATAGTTCCTTTTGAACTCCTCCATATCCATATTTTTGAAGCTAAGAAGCTCATGAACTCGGTCACTTCTGGTAGTAAATCTAACAGGAGGAGGAGCAAGACTACATATTCTCCTGGGATGAACTCGGCTACTATCTTTTCCAGACATGTTTAATCTACAGACCAAGAAGAAACAAGGTTACAATGATGAACAGTATAAAATAATGCAAAACTTAACAGAAAAATCAACATGCAAAAACTTTTTACAGAAGAAGTCTAACAGTCTCACCAGTAAAAAAAGATGAAGTAAATCAGCGAAGACTTGATATTGGGAAGTAAAAACCTTGATCAAACGAGGAATTTCGGAAAAGTTTAAGGAATAAAGACTTTAAGAAGAAGAAGACAGGAGAAGATCAGAAATGCAATCAGCTACAAACTTGGAAATCGAAAAGTAATGAGAAAAATGACAAAACTTCCTCTTAAATACTGAACCAGTGAATTGACACGACTGTAGAAAGGAATTTAAACGGCGTGAATCCAAACGACGTGTCTTCTTGAAAACGTATGAAACCATCGAAATTCAAATTTATTAGGGGCACAAAACCCAACGGTCATCATTACTTTTTTCCTTTTTGAATTCTAGGCACGTGGGAGAGAAATCCAAAAGACAAAAAGGGGCAAACTGTAAGGACATAAATTCATCAGTTCCACGTGTTCACATCATAAGAAGAAAGTATCATATTATGTTACACCGAGAAGTACAAGAACAAAAATAAATAATAAAGAAAGACAGCTATAAAACATTTATCACACATCAACTGACACCGGGAGCAGAAAATTCAGACTAAATTAATGCATATAAGACACGTGGAAAGTACACAAGAAAAAGTATCATCAATAGCCAAGACAGTCATCTGCGCTCTGGATATCTCTTGCGCCCCACAAGAAAAAGTATCATCAATAGCCAAGATAATCATCTGCGCTCTGGCTATCTCTTGCACCCCATAATCATCTGGCTATCTCTTGTGCCCCACAAGAAAAAGTATCATCAATATCCAAGACAATCATCTGCGCTCTGGCTATCTCTCACGCCCCATAATCATCTGGTTATCTCTTGTGCTCCATAGGCATCTGCGCCCTGTCACACGCGCACTATAAATTTTAATCATGCAAGAGTAAATATGCTCCACGTCAAATTCCACGTGTCACACATGCCAACCTCCACATAATAAAGACAAAGGACCAACAAATACTCAATCCAAAGGGAAGCTGCGCATCAGCAAGCGGAACTGGTAAGAAGCATTACGAATGAAATAAGATGAGCTGCGCCCAAAGTCAAAGATAAGATCAAACATGTCAAGTAAAGATAAGAAGGAATGAAGAAGAGGGACCCATCATATTTTACTATAAATACCAACCCCAAAATAGAAATAGGGGGATAACGAAAATAGAGAGAGAAAACTCTGAAGGAAATTCAAAAAGGGGAAAAAGCTAAGACTAGGTTAAGAACTCTTGTGAACTAAATTTCTTTAATCCTTTATATTACCATGTGTACAAAATATGTGTTGATAAATAATAAACTGTATTTTCATGTGGACGTAGGCTTATTAGCTGAACCACGTTATACATTGAGTTGTTTTCATTTATATTTGGGTTATGATTCCCTGTATTATAATTTTTCTGTACCAATTACACTTGGAGTATTGTCATTTTTAAACAACTTAAGTTTTTTAATTGTGATTGACCACCAAAAATGGACGTCACAATCTTATTCGTAAAACAAACACAGCTAGTTAGCTAGCCAGCTACACATAAAGATACTAAAGAAATTCATCCCCTATGCCTACACCATGAACAATATTTTAAGAATAACATGTTCCAGAGACATAACCATCGCAGGTAAGCCCAGGAAAACAATCGCCATGAAGTAGTCCACAACTTTCACCTGCACGGTTACATAGATAACATCTGGGAGGGCCGATAATACAAAAGCCAGTACAAATGCACGCAGATTGTCAGTACAACAACCCACATTAGAACAATCTTCAGTAAAACTGGCACATGACTGGGCTGCAGAATGATGAGAAAACGAGATGATAACCAATACGAAGAAAAAACTTAGTAAACCTCTTTGCTAAGTTTTCGGATGCGGTAAGTTTTATACCGGTAAAAGATGACCAAATAAAATTTTGAATGAACAAAAGGAGAGAGCCATATTACAGAGAGATAAAGCCAATGAATAGTAGATGATAGCCGTGTATTAGATAATTTAATTTGGACTCAGCCATAAGACCTCAACTTATTTTTAAAAAAGATACTATATTATTTAGAATATATATTTAGAATATATTCGGGTAAATGATTAGAAACGAGTTAGAAAATTTATAAACATTGTCAAAAAGATTTGATATATTAAACTGTTTTTATTGAACTTGATAATAAAGATAACTTTTTTTTTGTATTAACTAGATTGCACGAATAAAGGTAAAAATTAATTTTAAAATTACAGTTATTTTGTAAATTAAATTAATTATTTTCTTAGAATATCAAAAAATAAAGAAAAACATAATATATTATGTTTTGATAGCATATACTATAAATGTAGGTTATAATAATAAGGCTTTCAACAGGAACTATATTTCAATTTGTAATTTTTATGACCTTATATTTATATTCGTTTTTTTTAGTTTATATAGAAAATACAAACATAATAAAAAAGACATAATTCACTTTCAAAAGAAAAAAAATAAAAAATAAATTTGACTTCAAATTTCTTTCTTAAAAATTGAGCAAATTAACATTTAGTTGTAAATTTTTATACGTCTTAATATTTAGGTCCTAAATGTATCTATTTTTTGGTTTTTAATCATTGACCTGTTAATCAACAAGGTCAACTAATGGTTTTGGTCAAACCATTAGTTATTGTTAACTTTAGTTTTTAAATATTTATCAAGTTTACCATTCAGTTAAATATTGTACACACATGCACACTCAATGACATCACTTGTAATCACGTGATTACTATTTAAAAAAGAACAGATCTAATGGTGGATATTTACAACTGATACCGTGAGATGAGTGACTGAGATATTTTACAATATGAGTGTTACAATAGCACAGTTACAACAGTTTATATGTTATATTTGCATTCTTGTAACGACAAAGGGAAGTACTTTCAAAGAGTGGGAACATTATCATATCAAAAAACAACCAGATTACTCAAGTGAATATATTAACTCAAGTGCATTAGTCGTAGCTGCAATTGACTTCCAACAGGAAACTCCAGGAGAATAACTCCTTTTGTCCCTATAGTTGAAGGATTATGATTTCTTATCAATTTTAATTTACCAAAGGTTTACGACATCAAAATCATATCATTAATAACAAAAAATAAAAAATTAGAAGACTTAAATATTTAAAAGATATATAAAAAGTTATATTTGAAGAAAAAAAATATCTGTTTTCTATTTTTCTAAATTAAACTGCATAAAAATTATAAACTTTCCTTTAAATAACTAGGGACGGATGGAGTAGTTATTAAAATATGATTTCCAAGAATCACCAAATTCAACAAGGCAGTCAATATCCATTCCAAATCTCTAGCTTCATTTGTTTAGCATAGCCTCATTCATGGTTGAATTCTAATTAATTTTTTACGGTAGCAAATTATGCTCTTCAATAATTTGAATAATCCATATCAATGATTTTATCAACTTTACTATAATAAAAATGATAGAGTATATTTTTTGATGCCTTTAACATCATCGACGAGAACACAATTTGCTTATCAAAACTAAGTAATAATAGTTGTACATTATAATTGAAAATGTGGAATTTATTATCAATCACATTTGAGTTCATTATCCTTCGATCTTTCACTTTGTGAGTGAGGGCCAAAAAATTAACGGGGGAAACGTTAGTGACCTTCTCTCTTTATGGATTGGGTTGGAGGCGGAGCCCCATATAAACATACTCCTTCTTCTAACAAAACTGAGTGTTCTTCATTTTATTTTAATCCCAGCAAGTGATTATTTTTATTTATTTTTATATATATTAATTAAACAAATCTTATGATATTAGCGTTATTAATTATTTTTTTTTAAATATAAAAAATATGATAGTCATATGATACTTTTGTTTAATATATATTTATAGATTACGAAAAGACGAAGAAAAAACCCTACCGACAACTATGTAAATTCTAAAACACTCATCTTTTTTTATAAAATCGATGAAGTAATAAAAATATTAAAATTTCAACAATCATGATAAATCATTTAAGTAAGAAAGATGATTTCTAAAACAACTATAATACAAATTAAATCTATAAATACAATGGTTAAATTTAAATATAATAGTTTTTTATGAACCGTATAATTAGACTATATAAATCCACCCCTTTTATATAGAGGTGGATTCCGCCCATTTAGAATTAACAGGAGACCAAGTTTAGATCCCATCATTTAAAAATTTAAATTTATAAAAAAGATCTAGCTATATGGTCCATAAAGAATTTTTGTTATAAATAAACGATGACAACAATTGTGATGTTAAGAAGCAAAAAGCATACTTAAAAAATCAAGAAAATGATGAGCCATGATCTCTTACAATGTACAATTTAGATAAGTAACCAAGAAAAATGATAAACGCGCATGGATAGATCTAGTTAGGAATAGCCAATCAACATGTAATAACTTAATGATCTTATTCGTAAAATAAAAAAATACTAATCAAATTTAGCCCCCACACCAATAACAATATTTTTATACGATTTAGCCGATTAAGATTGACAGGTTCCAGAGATATGACCATCGCAGGTAAGACCAGGACAACAGCCGCCATGAACTAGTCCACAACTATCACCTGCACGGTTACATTGATGACATCGGTACATGTCGGTACAAATGCGCTCATGATCGTCGGTACAGAAACCCACAGTGTCGGAACAATCTTCACCACCATTGGCACATGACTGAGCTGCAGAATAATAAAAAAATGAAATGATCATGACCGACACAAAGAAAAAACTTGCAAACTTCTCGCTCTCCATCTGATCTTTTTATTTTGAGTTTCTTGTCTTATAATTTGGTTGGTTGTGTAACTTGTGTTAGCACCTGTATATATAAGATTTGAGAAACTTGACATTTAATTTTCACCTAGTCCTTAATTATTGCATGTACCATCCATCATTTGAATTTAATTAGGGTGTTTTTTTATATATCCTTAGAAATACGAATGGTACACGTGTATATGATAGAAAGGTGATTCAAGAACTTTGTAAAGAATTTGTTCTTGATTAAGAGCAGTAAAGAACAATAATATTTATTATTAAATTAAATGAACTTAATTAATTGGAATCAGGTAGCTGTTATCCCCCCTCAAACAGTGTGGTTGATAGTGAGCAGACACATAGTTTGTCTCTGAGTAAGGCAAATCTAGGGCCAGAGAAGCCCTTGGTAAAGATGTCAGCTGCTTGGTCCATTGTGGAGACATAAGTGACTTTAAGCTTGTTGGACTGAATCAATTCCCTTACAAAATTGTAATCCATAGAAAGATGCTGTATTCTTGTGTGAAAGACAGGATTGGATAAGTAAGATCTGGCACTGATGTTGTCACACAGAATGTGAGGTGTACCTGGTAAGAAGATATGCATTTCAATTAGCAACTTACAAACCCAAAGCACCTCAACTGCTGAATTGACCAGGCTTCTGAACTCTGCCTCTGTTGAAGATCTGTCCACTATGGACTGTCTTTTGCTGGACCAAGAAATGGGATTAGACCAAAAAAATATACAAGAACCCCCAGTAC
This sequence comes from Papaver californicum, assembly GCA_023531435.1. Classification (NCBI taxonomy): domain Eukaryota; kingdom Viridiplantae; phylum Streptophyta; class Magnoliopsida; order Ranunculales; family Papaveraceae; genus Papaver; species Papaver californicum. The sequence goes on along the minus strand of JAJJMC010014390.1, from coordinate 2,774,192 downwards.
TTCTCCTAGTACGAATGTCACCTGCCCAATCTGCAACACTGTAGCCATGAAGAGCCTTAAGACCCTTTGAAAATAAGAGACCATAATCAACTCTGCCCTTAATGTACCTGAGTATTCTTTTGGCTGCAATCATATGGGTTGTAGTAGGTTGATGCATGTGTTGGCACACTTGATTAACAACAAAAGAAATTTCTGGTCTTGACCAAGTAAGGTATTGTAGTGCTCCAACAAGAGACCTGAATGGAGTTGGATCAGTTAATGGTGCACTAGATTAAGGTGTCATGTTGAAGTGAGTAGGGACTGGAGAAGAGCATGGCTTGGCTCCTGTCATATCATACTTTTCCAACAGGTCAAGAGCATACTTGGTTTGTGAGAGAAACAAAGTCTGAGCATTTCTCTTAATTTCCAGGCCAAGAAAGTGATGTAAGGCCCTTAAATCCTTGATAGGAAATTGTTTTTGTAAGATGACAATGAATTCAGAACAAAAGGAAGGTGAGCTTCTAGTTATCAAGATATCATCCACATAGACTAGTATGAAAGTTATTCTAGATCCATTTTTCTGAATGAACGATGATTTATCTGCAGAGGATAGAACAAACTCATAAGAGAGCAATACATGATGGAGTTTTGCATACCAAGCTCCGGGAGCTTGTTTGAGCCCATATAAGGATTGTTCAGTTTACACACATAATAAGGAGTTTCTCTGTCTACAAAACCTGGTGGTTGAGACATGTAAATGTCCTCTGATAGGTCACCATGGAGGAATGCATTGATGACATCAATCTGTGAAATTTCCCAATTGAAGTTAACTGCCACTGAAAGTAATATTCTGATAGTGGTTGCCTTAGCAACTGGGCTAAATGTTTCTGTGTAATCCAACCCTTCTTGTTGATGGAACCCCTTGGCAACAAGCCGTTCCTTGTACCTATCAATTGATCCATCTTGATGGTATTTAAGTATGAATACCCATTTGCAGGCCACAACATTCATAGAAGGAAGAAAATGAACCTTTGTCCAGGTGTTAGCCTCTTGCAGGGCATTATACTCATTTGCAATAGATTGTCTCCACTTGGTTGCTTATTTGCATGACTAAAGCAAGTTGGAATTGCTGGTGGAATCTTTGCAATTGTGGCAGCAGAGAGGATATATCTGGTGGAGTATGCCTTTGGTCTATGAATACCTTCTTTACCTCTTGTTGTCATAGAGTGTGCATTAGAGATGGTAGATACTCGAGAAGAAGTGGGACATGAGGTGGTTGCAGAGTTGTCTGGAGGTAATAAGGTTGGATGTGGAGTGTGCACATCCTCAGGTGTAGTAGAATGGACATTTGATAGGGATGAAGCATGAGAGGGTGATTGATTGGATAATGTTGAGAGAAGAAACTCAGATTCCCTGAAGACTACATGTCTGGAGACATAAATCCTCTTTGTCTTTGGGTCTAGACATTTATAGCCTTTTTGGAAAGATGTGTAACCAATAAAAATACAGGAAATGCTTCTTGGATCTAGTTTGTAGCTGGCATAAGGCTTAAGCCATGGGAAACAGAGAGATCCAAAGGATCTTAGGAAGTGGTAATCTGGAGGTTTATTATAAATAAGCTCATAAGGTGAAGTATAGCTTGTAGACTTAGCTGGTAGTCTGTTGATTGTAAAATTAGCAGTGGTAAAGGCATCCACCCAGAAGTTAATACTGAGACCAGATTGGATAAGAAAAGTTCTACCAATATCAACAATGTGTCTATGTTTAGACTCAGCCACTCCATTCTGTTCAGTAGTGTGAGGGCAGGATAGTTCATGCCTTATTCCATGATGTATCAGAAAAGTGAGTAACTCATTGTGCAGGGACTCACCACCCCCATCAGTTCTTATTGTTTTAATACAGTAGGACAATTGTTTCTCAATGCACACTTTGAATTGTATAAAATTTTCCTTAAAGTCATACTTGTCACACATAAGAAAAAACCAACAATACTTTGAGTAATCATCTATTATGGCAACATAATACTTGTAACCAGCTATTGACATTACAGGACTTGGACCCCAAAGATCCATGTGTAGTAATTCTAGAGTAGTAGAGCTAGAGCTAGTAGACCTACTAAAGGGTAGTTTGTGTGATCTGCCTAAGGAACAGGCAGTACATGTATGGGTGTGTTGACAATTGTTGGTAAGGATAGATGTTTGGAAACATATTGCATAGTTCTAAAAGAGGGATGAGCCAATCTTGTGTGCCAGACCTCAGATGAAATGGCAGATGTAACAACAGAATAAGCCTTATTTTTGTGATTTTGTAGTAGGATTGGATATAGTCCATTATGATGATGGCCTTGCAATATGATCTTCCCAGTTGACAAGTCCTTTACATAATATCCAGATGAGGTAAATTTAATGGAACAGTTATTGTCTGATGTAAATTTATAGACAGAAAGTAAATTCTGAGTAGCTTGAGGTACTAAAAGAATATTGTGCAACTTGAAAGAAGTAGAAAGACCTGGGATGACCTTTAGAGAAGAACCAGAATGATATATGGACATACCTTCATCATTGGCAGTTTGTATTTTGTTAGAGCCTCCATAGTGTGTTGAAGTCTGCAGTTCAGATTTGTGTGGTGTGATATGATAGAGGCACCACTATCAACAAACCAGGTATTTTCTCCCATTATGTTTGCAGAGGATAACATGGAAGACAGATTGATTGGTGTACTTTCATTATAATAACTGAAATTTAACCTGTTTCTGCACTCCAATGCACCATGTCCTGTTATTCCACAGATTTGGCATACAAGAATGCCAGAGTTTGATGGTTGTCTGGAGTCCATTGTAAATCTTGATTGAGCATTTCTATATCCAGGACCTCTACTAGTTTGGTTGTAGTTTCTTCTTGTAGCTTCATAGTTGTTGTATCTACTAGCATTGTTAGAGTATGATGTGGTTCCTCTGTTGAATGAGTTAGATTATTCTCTAGGTTTAGAATTATAGTCTCTAAACGGTGTTCTTGTAGTGTGTAAATTGGCAGAGAAAGCCTGAGTTGTGGTGTTGTGAAGAATGTCACTATTCCTGTGGCTGATTACAGTTTCTTTACTTAGAAGGTTGTTATGAAGTTCTATGCAAGATATTGGTGGATATATATGCCTCATAGAAGTGGCAAAAGGTATGTAGTCAACATTAAGAGTAGATAATGTGATTACTACCAATTCTTTGTCTGACACAAGTTCACCAGCTGCAGCAAGTTGGTCTGAAATGGTTTTTATTTCATCAATGAGAATAGAGATTGATTTGTTACTTTGCTTGATAGCTAATAGTTTTGTGTGCAAGTGTATTGAGTGTGTTGAAGAGGAGCGGCCAAATCTTTCTTCAATGCTGGTCCACATGAGATGAGATGTAGGAGCAGCAACAAAATAGGGGATTACTGAATCAGATACAGTGTTATTGATCCACACGGTGATTGTTGAATCCTCATCTATCCAATATAAATAGAGAGGATTTTCAACACCATTAATCTGATTTCTTGAACTGGTGTATTGATTTGGACAGGGTGAACTGCCATCAAGATACTTCATTATCTTATATTTCTTGATTACATGAAGCATCAAGTTCTTCCATGTGAGAAAGTTGTCTTCTCTTAATTTGAGAGTGATGAAGTTAGTTAACTGGTTTAAGGGTACTTTAGCAATGGAATTAGATGTTGGATTTTCCATTATAGCAGAAAAATCACGGATCATAGAGACGGATTTGAACAAAGATTTGAGAAGCAGATCTGATTCAGCAGAAGAACAAAGAAAAATTTGAGAGCATTGCTAGCTCTGATACCATGATAGAAAGATGATTCAATAACTTTGTAAAGAATTTGTTCTTGATTAAGAGCAGTAAAGAACAGCAATATATCTTATTGAATTAAATGAACTTAATTGATTGGAATCAATCGGTTTCCGTTTGTACTTCACAGAAACCCTTAACAAACTCACTAATTCTAACGTACACTTCTACCATTTAATGCTAACGTATACTTTACTAACATAAGCCTAAGCCAGCTCACAGAAGCTAACTAACGCACTTAAGCCAGCACACTGATACTAACAGACGCATCCAGGATCGTGTATTCTGGCAGATGAAATGTAGGTATAAAGTGAGTGTAACTATAAATGGTGTGAGATGTCAGGTAGTTGTTAGTATCTACGTACTCCCGAAATTTATCTATCTACTCCATTAAATCTGATAAATCACTATACCCCCAAGACAAATAAAAACATAAACCTCTATTTTATCCTTCGTATGAAATTCTAATTTGGGTCCGAAATTGTACACTCCTGAAGATATTACAAACCTCTCTCATAAAAGAATCCCCAAATTAGAACCCTAATGGTGTTTGTATACATAGGGATACAAGAATAGAGGGTTATACGAATTTGAAGATTTGAAGGGGAGCTAAGAATGGTTGTGTCCGGGAAGATATGTTTATATAAAATTCTATATATAGATTTGTATGAAATTAGGGTTAGGGTAAGTTTTGCTAGAGAAGCTATATTAATGTAGAATTTTGATTGTGATTCAAATACACAAGTTACTGCTTTTATAATTATTGGTCTGGGTTTAGTAGTGTTATAGAATTTCGGTGGGTTTAAGATGATGTAGAAATGGGATATGATAGGAAATCAAGAACATCATGTATCATTAACTCATGATCAGGATTATGGCTATTTTTCTCTTTCTTTCCTTTCTCAACCCCTTTTATAGCGGGAACTTCTTCATTTTCCGCTTACTCCTCTACCTGATGGGTTTGTTGCAACTCATCTTTAGTATGTTCACAGATTGATATGATATTACGATTCATCGGGACATGTTCAGTCCCTTTATCACTACACCAATTTTAAGATTTGGCAACATATAGTTTTTCTGGTTTGAGACACATAATTAAACGATGAGGTCCTTTCTATACATCGGAACCTCTTACCTTTTTAGTAACTTGTACAGTTCACACTTTTTAGTTTTACCCATAGATATCCAGTAATAGGTGTTAAAGAGTTGAACAATGAAAATAGATGACGAGTGCCTGATCGAATTGATCGGGTCATATCGGAACAAGGTCCAAGTCTATCGGTCTATTAGGATGCCTCACGTTCCAGACGTTTATGTGTCTCTTATAGATCATATGCGTCTCATTAAATTCTATATTTCGTTTAGAAAACAAAGAAAATAGGACACGCCAGTATTTTATGAAAATGATTGAGGGCTTAAATATCTATTACGCTATATCTTTAGTAGTAACCATCTTTTCTTTTTCTTTCTATTTTCTCATCCAACTCTTTCTCTCACCTTTTCCTTTTCTTTTTTCCGTATCTTCTTTCCGTATTTGGGGATTCTTTTATAAATAAAAACCATCTTTAAGAAATCTAACCCAATCTTTTAACAACCCAATGTTTGTATCAAATCCTAGAAGTTTAAATCTCCTTCATAAAATCCTGGAAAACTAATCTCTATGGTTGAATTTAAACCATTCCAACGAGATAATAAACTAGTCTATCGCGATAAGTTTTTCAAGTTAAAACCCTAATTTCGTTGTTTTTGATATAGTAAGTATAGATTCTTTTGTATAGTAAAATCTCTTTTAAATTTTGTTTTTTGATTGAATTTCATGGAGTATCATCGGTTTTGTTTTAATTTCAGTTGATAAGCGGAGGTTTGAGTTCTTGTATTTCTTGATTTATTCACTTCTGGTTGTGACGATTTTTTAAGGTTTTTTTTTTTTTTTTTTTTTTTTTTTTGTATTTATAAGTAGATACAACCTTTTCGATCTGATATTTATAGGGTTTATTTTCGTTTGGATTCTGTCTTAATTTATCTTAGTTGAATTTAATAATTTAGATTTGAGATTTGTGAGGTTTATGTTTAGTTTCCAAACACTGTTTTTCTTCTATGCAATTAAATGTTTTTGTTTATAATGAATCTTGTTGTGTTTTTTCAGATATTGAGTAAAACACACCAAAACAAAGAAGCAAGAAAAAAAGTAGATTGAGAAAGAAAGTGGGCCCAAGATAAAATATAAATATGTATACTGTTAAATTTTTACTTATCATATTTGCTTGAGACTTGTCATTTACAGTTAAGGTCTTAATATTTTACACATCACAATCAATTTTATCTTCAGTTACTTCCATTTGTATTAAAGTTGTACTCAAATGTTGATCTTTTATATGTCTATGTCTCCTTGCATTTGAAGGATTCTTTGTGTGGGGGTAGGCGTCAAGGGTTTGATCTAATATATCTACCACAGGTGTACTTTATTGCAAAAGCTAATTAATGTGACTGTGTAGTTGACTGGACAATGCTGAAGTATTTTCAAATTGGTTCTGAATATGCATCATAATTCATAGGTAAGTGCTTCTCAACTGTGTGTTTATGTGCTATACGAATATCCGTAATATGCGCATGGATGGTTGTTTTACTTTTCTCATTATAGCAGTCCAGGGGAGAAGTAGGATCTAGCAAAAAACCATTTGCAGAAAAACTGAGAAAACTACAAGTTTGTATTCTTACGTGTGGAATATACAATTAAGGCTACAAAATCCGAAGTATGTAGTTAAATTTAAAACTCAACAAGTATCTGAGGTGAACTTTGACAACTATATGACCAAGTTCTCCGCATCCTAGATTGAAAAGCGAGAGCCCTGTAAGTATGCATGTCTCAGTCAACAACCATAGACGCCATGCCAATAAACGTTCCATTCCCTCGTGTTGCATCAGCCATTTAAGAATCACCCATGGTCAAGGCGGGGGATCACCATCACAACAGCACGGTTACTGCTACACCACTGGCTCAGCGTACCAACAAAATGCTTCTTGGGGCTTCTTTGGAGACCGTGAAGTCACCGGATGAATTGCCGAGTATATAGATCAGATCCGGACGCTGTTCTTGCTCCGCGGGTTTCAGTTCGCTAAGTTTGAAAGTCCAAAGAGCGCAGACTCGCTACGGAACTTGGATACGGTTTCCCGATCGGAGATCCATGGGTGCTACCCGCTCGTCAACCAATCCTTTTTTTGACCCTACACTTGAGTATATGCACTTTAGAGATGGAATCGTCGGCTTCTTAAGTCGAACCAGTAGTGAACCCGGATGCTAGGACTTCATTCGTGTTGCGTCACGAGTCTACAAGCCTCCGCAGGTCCTCTCTGATCAACTAGTGAGGCCTCTATAGCAGCCTGTTGAGATCTGCCGTGGCTTTCCTTGTTGCTGATCGTAGCTCCCATCGTGAGACCGTTTCTAGCTCTATTTTTGGATGAGCTTCTCCCAATTATGTATGGTAATAGAATAGGACGGCTTGCTCTGACCAAGACTCCACTTTTGGCTCCGTCGATGGAGCGTATGAACGCATGTAAGAGAGTCTTAGGAAGGTCGAGATATTGACTTTGGGGAACATCTTAGGCGTAGATGCATGAAAAGCCCAAAGAAGGGTTCCTAGCTTCGGATGGAGAGAGGGATTTGAACCAATGACTCCCGCCTTATGAGAGCGATGAAGAGACCAAGGAAGAACGCGTAAACCGGTGCCTTTAGCTTGGCTCAGACATCCATCCCGAGGAGCCAGTTAAGAAAGGAAATCAAGCTCTATAGTATCCCAAACCCCATTGATCTAGTTTGCTGCGGTTTTCATTAGCAGAGATTTGCGTCTGTGGGGCTTTTAAAGAGCATCGGCAAACTTCCGCTGAGTGGATCTGGATACATATGTGTGCGAGAGGCTCAAAGAGACTCGACTGCCAAAGTATTCCCAGGCTTCTCTAGATCTAAAATTTCTCGACATTCATCATCTCCTGCCCTACCAATCAGTCTAGAACTCTATCTCCTTTAACCAAGACCACTTCCACAACTCCTTGCCAAGAATCTTCTCTACAAAAACTTGGACCTGATGCCCCTGACCTACCAGATAGACCAGATTCTACCTACTTTTCCTAAGCGTAGATCCAGCTGAAGACAAACCAAATGCAGTAGTTTCTTATTATAGGCCAGAATAAAACAAGAATACAGAACGAACTAAGCCAGCAGCCACTTCACTTGCGTCTAGGCGTTCTTCTGGAGCAACTAAAAAGTCGCCAATCCCTAAAACGGACTATGTAATGTACTTTATCTGCTGGGTTACGGGCGGGTATTTTATCAGAGTTTTAGTTTTCTTCTTCGCAACACCTACAGATGTCGGTAGCGGATAACACTACATCTTTCTAGGGGGGATCATTCAATCTCTATCTATCATGCCATTTTCAGAGCTATTTGAACAGTCGCTCCCCTGATTTTGAGATTGATTCCCATGTCTTCTAACTAACTAGAAAAAGAGAATGCTTCCACTCTATGAGCATGAGGATAATAATCCCTCCAGCTCGGGCTTTGATTTGATAGCATCCAAAAAGTTGTAAGCTCCACACCTCAATCCATCTCATGAATCGCCCTGGAAAACAAACATCTAATATCGTAGAATAGAGTCAAATGTCAATCAACTACTGAATAGAGCACGAAATTAGTTCTGTCACCGAGGTATTGACGGCGATTCTCAAATATCGCAGAACAGAATGTGATACGATGGGATAGAATGCAATAGAAAGAAAGACAGGGAACGGGTTACCTACTCCTAACGGTCAACGCGAGCCCTTTCATTTAATTCTGAATTCTTTCATTCAGAATGAATAAAATCTCCCCAAGTAGGATTCGAACCTATGACCAATCAGTTAACAGCCGACCGCTCTACCACTGAGCTACTGAAGAACAACGGGAAATTCGAGCTCGACTCTTCTTTTCGACGCTCAAGTGAGGCATGGTTTGATGAAAGCAAGGAGCTAGAGGGCTACTAATTCGTTAGTCCTTTTCCGCTTACTACTATTTCTTCGGTATGTGAATTCACCCATCGCTTAATAAATTGCTATCTTTTTATTGTTCAACCCGTCAATTCATGAAATCGGGTTATCCTCATCCTACGTAGGAAGAAGCAGCGCGTCCCGGTTTGACCTTTCATTGGAGAGCAGCCTTTCTCCCCCCTGCAGGGGAGAAAGAGAAAGAAGGGCGAGGGTATATGCACCGAGGAAAGAAGCATCTAAAGCAAGCGCCTCTCATTATTATTAGATCCGTTAAGTCTGGAAGAAATGAACTCAAAAATATGGAAGAAACAAGTCTTTCCACGACTCTACCACCCGGTCAATTCTGTTCCACTTAATCCCTCTTTCATGGCCATTTTAAGTAGTTTATGGATTTGTTGTTTTTGCTTTCTTTACTCAAGCCGGTAGTTATCGATTTAAGCTATGAAACCAACTTTTTGTTTTCTGAATATGGTAACAAGAAAAGGATTGGTCATGTAATGTTTTACATAAACTAATTATTTGTCTGGTGTTTGCTTGTTATCAACATTAGGGATTTGAACCATTTAATATCCGCAGCAATGTCTGTTTGAGGTTCCTTGGTCAATTGAACTCTGATTTGCGAAAGCTTGTTGTTAACCTGATCCCATTCCATCGTCTCACTTTTCATGGTTGTTTGGTGTTACATTTTGAAAGTTCTTTATGGTGAGAGTAGTTTCTTCTCAACTCAATGTTATAGATGGGAACAAAAAGTTTCACGGGAAATCGTTTCTCGGTTCAATTTTATTTTTCTGACGAAGATTTTGTTTCGTTAACTAATTTTTGTTTTTTTGTTGTGTACATAGATGAATAGAGCTTGGGATGGTCTTGGGGAAGCTCCTGAAGGTACCATCAAGAGTAAGATTCATGGGTAAAATATTAGTAAGCTACTAAAAACGTTCTAACCCTATATTAGTTTTCCTATCAAGTAGAAATTCAACCCTGTCTTTTTGCTAACTGTTTGCTAAAATATGTGTAGTTCAAATCCTCATCTTGTGCACCTAAGGTTATAACACACTGTTTTCAGGTAGCTAAATTTTTTCTTCTTGAAATGATTTAGCTGTTATTCTTTCTTCTTAAATGGATTTGTTCACGGAATATGGTTGTTTGTTTTTGTTGACAATGCTTGTTACCACCATTTTTAAGTTTTATGTTTAGGAGATTTTCATCGATGGGTTCAATTGTAGTCTTATTTAAGATGTTAGTGTAGTGCTGAAATGGGTTTTGTTCCTCACCTCTTAGTAACTCAGGTTTGTTCAATCTCTGTATTGTTGTGCTGGTCACAGTCAACAGCGGGCTTATTATTGAAAACTTTTATTAAAGGTTTGTCCTTTATCCTCAACATGCATGCTACATAGTTAAGTAGGAGTCCTCTATTAAAGCAGAATAACCAATATTACTCTGTATATATCTTTAATTAGTAATTGGGTTTTGGGTTATAATTGGTTTGATCATCCAAGTAACTGTTATCTATGCTCATTTCCAAAACATGAAAACCATTTATACTAGTCTATACTTATGGTGTTTTGGTGTGAAGTATGCAGGTGTAACTAAGTGTTGGTCATTCCGAAAGGGAAGTTTGCAGTATTTGTGGTCCTAAAGTGATAGAAATGATTAGTGAGAAGAAGGAAAAAAAGGAAGTGTATAAGTTGAGATAGGTTAAGTTTAAAGGATTTTTAACATGTCTAATCTAATTGTAATAGGCCCTTGTTAAATTGTTTTACAATGTTTGAATATAATTTATGTTGTGAGATATTGTTTTCATTTATTGCAAGGATGAAATAGTGATTGGGAATGGATGTTATATTAAAATCATGTGCAAAAGATATATGATATTTAGAAATTCTGAAATTGGGAATCGTGATTCTAATTTTTTTTAATAATAATTTAAAAGTTTGGACACTTACATGCGTTGCTTAAATTTAAAGCAGTGGAAATAAATGTCTTAAAATTGGTGAATTGGTGTAGTGTATTTGATGCTTTCAAATATTTAGGACGACCACTACGAGGAGAAATGAAGTCAGGAGAGCAAAAAATATTCTTTCCTTTCAAAGCGGCAAGTTCCTTTCCTACCTTCTTAGGTCATATTTTAAGAGATAAAACTTCATTTCCCTTTTCTTCAGAAGATTAATTACCTTTATACTTAAATCATAAGATCTACGCATCAAACAATTCATCAAAATAATAAAAAAAAAACATATTTGATAACCTAAAGTCGGCATTGAAAAAATAATTGTTGGTATTGAATGTGCAACCGCCGACATAGTATGTTCAACCGTCGGCATAGAACGTTACGAATCGATAAGGCCGATAGTTGTAAAATTCAATACATAGAATTTTATCAACAATCAACATTGATTTAAATTTTTAAACCATACCGACTGTTAGATTATCTTCTCAACAATTCAATCAATATCAATATTGATTGAAAATTCTAAACCATTCCGACTGTCATGTTTTATTCTTAACAATTAAATCAACAGTGGGCATAAAATAAATATGAATCGTCTATACCAAAAGTGGGTATTTTCTCACCAGATAATTTAGTGTCAACATCGGCATTGCTAGAACATAAATCGACTATACTAAAAGTGAGAATTTTCTGATAAGAGAATTTAGCGCTCGGCATTGAAAGATTTTGATAAATCAACGCTGGCCGTAGGCATGCAAAAAACTAGCTATTAACTAGAGTTAATACATTCGGTATGGTATTTATACTGGAAATAATACCACGAGTAACAACCGACATGGTATTCATCATCCTATCAATACTTATTGTTATTCTGTAACTGAATTTCTAACCTAATTTTTAACTTTTAACCTATTTAATCGAGTTCAAATCAATAAAAATATTAAATAAATGAATAAAAATCACTTACTTTCTCATCGGAGTCATTTCACTAAGAGTTTGATCTCCAAGTTTTCTTTTCTTCTTGATTTGTAAGTGCATGTAGTTTGTCTTTGAGATTTTGTATGATTTTTTGTTTAGCCGTTATCGTGATTCCAGGATTAGTTATAAATCTATAACATTGTTTTGTTCGTCTCATTTTTATAGATAAAATTAATCAACGAGAAAAATTTTATTTAAGAAAAAAGAAAAGATAGAAGGCAGAGAGGGTGGCAATTTTATACTGATTGGGGTAAATGTATTAGGTTTTATTTTAAAATTTTGGAATAAAAAGTAACTTAGTAATTTCATCACTTGAAAAACACTCTTATCAGTTAACCTAGTTTGTTTGGCTTAATCATGAGTATTCCTTAACGTGGTTTCTTTGCAATCACCCACAGAATAGATATTAGAAGTAACTTTGAGTTTTAGAGCCCACATAATAGCTTGTCTGGCAACAATTAATGCACTTTGCTTTCTCAAGTCTCTTAGTTAACGGAAATGCTACTCCGCGCCCACACTGCGGCCTATATATCGCCCATGTGGCTAGCTGATGTCGTGAATTTTTTCTCTCTCCAAGTTGTTTAATTCTCTATCTCCCTCGTTTACTTTCTTCCTCAAATACAAGTCTAAATTCTTTGTATTACTGTTCTTTAAATTCTTAACTAAAATCATTGTCAGTTTCCACTTCAAGACACACTAAACTCAACATTCATGATTTTCTATCAATTTGGAACTATAAATTGTTTTTCCTCTCACCAGATTTCTACAATGTTAAGAAGAAAAAAACCCCAAGATTTTAATTTCATCTCAACAAAAGGAAAGATCTAGCTATCACTTAAATCAATTAATCAGTTTCATGATTAGCTATTATCAAGGATAAATTTTGAAGAAAGATCAAAATGAAGGAACTGAAAACCCTACAATCAAATAAATATCAATACTTTATCCCTTTCTCCGTCTGTCTCTCAATTAATAGATGCATAATCACAAACTCACCTGAGTGTTCTTTAAAAAAAAAGAAAGAATGAAAATTTTCACTTCAAATTTCTATGAACTCTAATGGGTAGAACTAGATTAAAAGTCAGTTTATTTTTGGGAACAACAAGATATAGAGAGAACATAGGAAAAAGAATGATAGAGATCAAAGATTAAGAACCTAGTAGGCACAAATAGATGAAGAATTAGTTTAGTTTTCATTTTACATAATCCTGAGAATCTTCAGCTTTCATTTGGAGAAGAACAAGAAAAAAATGTGGGTCATGAAGGTTGTCCAACAAAACCAGATGAACGACATCCACACATGCAGTAAGGTAAAAAGAAAAGTTTTTTTTTCTTTTCTTTTCAGTGTTCAAAAAAAACGTATTAATAATGTAAACAAAAAATATTGAAATTATGACAAAAAATTACTACTTGTAAACTATGGGGCGAAGTTTATTAATAACTAAAACGATTACAACAATGGTGATCTTACAAAGGAAAAAACATACTGAAAAATATCAAGAAAACGATGAGCCATAGCCATAATCTCTTACGAAGCACAATTTAGGTAAATAATGAAGAAAAATGATAAATGAGCACTGATCGATCTTGTGATGATTAGCCAACAACACGTAATATTTCAATGATCTTATTCGTAAAACAAACACAGCTAGTTAGCTAGCCAGCTACACATAAAGATACTAAAGAAATTCATCCCATATGCCTACACCATGAACAATACTTTATATTTTTTAGCCGATTAAGAATAACAGGTTCCAGAGAAATAACCATCGCAGGTAAGCCCAGGACAACAATCGCCATGAAATAGTCCACAACTTTCACCTGCACGGTTACATAGATAACATTTGGGAGGGACAGTAACCCATATGTCAGGATACATGCACGCTAGATTGTCAGTACAGCAACCCACATTAGAACAATCTTCATTAATATTGGCACATGACTGGGCTGCAGAATGATGAGAAAACGAGAAGATGATGACCAACACGAAGAAAAAACTTGTATAATTCTTGCTCTCCATGATCCTGTTATTTTGAGCTTCTTGTCTTATAACTTTTTTTGGTTGTGTTAGTAGTTGTATATATATAAAGAAGATTTGAGAATTAAGTTGACATTCCTTAATTATTGCATGTGCCATCGATCATATGAATTTAAATATATTAATCTTGTGCACCGCATCAACATCTAATTATAGTGGACTTTTGGTTTAATAGTCACCTAGCTAGTATACTAAATACTTTGGTATCGCTGTAATTATGTTTCATTTTCTAAACATTACACCCAATAATAAATTTCAGAACATGTATATGATATATCGTATATTTATTTTATTATTATTTCTGTTTTAGTAAAAATGATAATAATATTTTTATTAAATTAAAAGGAGTATGAAATTTTATTGCTTAATTTTAATCAAGATATGGCGTTTCAAAATTACTGAGACGGTTTATGGGGTTTTGATTTCGGGTGCGGTATGTTATATACCGGTAAAAAATGACCAAGTAAAATTTTGAATGAACAAAATGACAAAGCCATACTAAACTGTTTTTATTGAACTTGGTAAAGAGAGCTTTTTTTTTCTTTTTCTGTTAAACCATATGGATAAGAAATTGCTAGCTTGCATAACTCGTTGCATCATATCTATAAAAAAGTCAAACCAGGTAGCTGATGCATTTGTAAACATGGCGGACAAAGACCAACATGAAAATATAATATTATTTTTTAGAAATATATAATTCATGGTTTTTAACACAGTTGGTAATAGAGGACTCAAGGTGTGTATGATATATCCACACGTAGTTTCTTATCAGTTGTTAATTACTCTTTCCGTTTGTATTTATTAATTCTGTTTGAAAAAGTCAAAATATTAAGGAGACCGAAGAAATATATAAAACTATCCATATTAAATGCTATATTATTACTAAAATTAGAATTGAATTTGTTTGTATATAATAATATTATCTCTAAAGATTTAAAAACCTAGACAAATAAAGCTCCCAAGTTGAACGGTGACGAAACCCTCACTTTCTATTGGCCAAAATAAGGTTTTTACGGCTTGTGGGGGGAGGTCGTCCTCTCAGCTTGCTATGTCCTGAACAGAGTACCCTTTAAAGGATCAGACAAATCTCCATACGAGTTATGGAAAGGTAGGCAACCCTCTTATGCATACTTCAAAGTGTGGGGGTGTTTGGCTAAGGTTTCTATCCCTCCACCTAAGAGGACATAGGACCAAAAACTGTTGACTGTGTCTTCATAAGGTACCATGAACATACTACTGCACATAGATTTATGGTTGTGAGTTCTGAAATATCAGAAATTGGTATGAATACCATTATGGAATCTAGGGATATTGTGTTCTTTGAAAATGTTTTTCCTTTGAAATCTGAATCTCGCATGATATGTGTTGATCCCCTAGATGTCCCTTCTACTAGTCAGACACTACCTGTAGAGGAAGATGAAGTTGAGCCTAGAAGAGGCAAAAGACTTAGAGTTGAAAAATATTTTGGGCCATCCTTCATAACTTGTTTAGCTGAGACTGATCCACAGACTTTTAGAGAAGCCATGATTTCTTCTGAAGCTCCATGGTGGAAAGAATCCACTATTAGTGAAATGGATTCCATTCTACAGAATGATACTTGAGATTTTGTAGATTTACCTCTAGGGTGTAAACCCATAGGTTGTAAATGCATCTTCAAAAGAAAATGTAAAGTAAATGGAACTGTGGAAAAATACAAAGCTAGATTAATAGCTAAAGGCTATAAACAAATAGAAGGTGTAGATTTCTTTGACACTTTTTCACCTGTTACGAGAACTACTTCCATTAGGATGTTAATTGCTATCGCAGCCATTCATAACTTAGAGATACATCAAATGGATGTAAAAACATCCTTTCTAAATGGTGAATTAGATGAAGAAATTTATATGGACCAACCTGAGGGCTTTGTAGTGAAAGGTTGTGAAAACAAAGTTTGTAAACTGAAAAAATCTTTGTATGGCTTGAAACAAGCACCTAAACAATGGCATGAAAAATTTAATCATGTAATGATTTCTAGTGGTTTTAAAATAAATGAATCTGACAAGTGTGTTTATACTAAATTTGTGAATGATGCCTGTGTGATTGTATGTTTGTATGTTGATGATATGCTTATACTTTGTACAACCATAGATGAAATTAATTCCACTAAGAACATGTTAAATGAGAACTTTGACATGAAAAAGTTAGGCCTCGCTGATGTAATCTTAGGGATGAAGATTAGAAGAGAGTCTAATGGATATAGTCTTAGTCAATTTCATTACGTCGAATTTTTTCTTAGAAAATATAACCAGTTTGATAGTAAACCTGCTTGTACTCCATATGATCCTTGTTGTAGACTCAAGAAGAACAAGGTTAGTGGAGTTTCACAACTTGAATATTCACGTGTCATAGGAAGTCTGATGTATTTAGTGAACTGTACGAGACCAGACATTACTTATGCTGTAAGTAGATTAAGTAGGTATACATGTAATCCGGGACAAGAGCATTGGGATGCACTTTTAGAGTGTTAAGGTACTTGAAGTACACTTTAAACTTTTGTTTAAATTATGAGAGATTCCATGCGGTCCTTGAAGGATATTGTGACGCAAACTGGATAGCGGACTCAGAGGAGTCTAAGTCTACGAGTGGATACGTTTTCGCTCTAGGTTGTGGGTCTATATCTTGGAAGAGTTCCAAACAGACATGTACAGCTCGATCCACTATGGAATCAGAGTTTATTGCGTTAGATAAAGCAGGAGAGGAAGCCGCTTGACTAAGATGTTTTTTAGAAGACATTCCTCTTTGGCATAGGCCTGTGCCAGCTATATCTATACATTGTGATAGTCAAGCTGCAATAGCTAATGCTAAAAACAGCAACTATAATGGGAAGTCTATACACATTCGTAGAAGACACAATTCCCTAAAACAACTAATCTCAACTGGCGTTATTTCTGTTGACTTTGTGAGGTATAAAGAGAATATCGCGGACCCTTTGACGAAAGGCTTGTCCAAGGAGATAGTTTGTAATACATCGAGGGGGATGGGTCTTAAGCTCATCAAATAAAATTGCCATAAAGGATACTCAACCTTGCTGACTGGAGATCCCAAGATCAAGGTTTCGAATGAGACAACTAATTTGTGGTGGGTTGAAGGAAACACTATCAGAGAATTTCATTCTCTGTCCCTTCCCTATGGTGTAGGCGTGATAGTGTGACTGCATGTGAGGATGACTTTTTATTAAGTCTTAATGAGTTCTATAGTTTCAATTTAAGATTGAAGTGGGGTGTAGCAGTAAACATTCTTGATAGAACTCACCTATCTGAATGAGGAAGTGGGCCGCTTCATATGAGAACTGAGCTGATTCTCTAGAGCATTCTGAGAAACGAGATACGTCCAGGGCCAAAATGGACACAACGGCACGAGCTTAACAGCACCTAGAGAGATATCTCGCGTGGAAGTTATTGATAAACTACACCAAACGATGGCAGTTCAAGACATCGCGTTCACTGTCCATCAAGTAGTTCCGGTAATTTCTCATTAAGCAAAGGTTCAAGACCTTATGGACACCTATTGCCTAAGAGGTATTTCTCGCTTTCTGATTTCTGATTTTTATCGGGTTTTCATTCATCTAGGGGATTGTTGGAGGAAATGATTTAGAAATGAATTTAAATTAAATTATTAGTCTTGGTAGGAATGGATCTTAGGAACAGTGGGTCACTAAGAGACACTAGCTCATTTGTTGGGTGGAAACATCATTTTCACTATTTTGTGAATGAAGAACCTTTAGTTTAGTCCCACATTGGACTAACTAGAGATGAGTTCTCCCTTTATTACCACAAAACTTGCAACTAAGGGAGGGCCCTTAGGGTTTAGATGCTTTTGTGGTTGGGGGAGGACTAAGGCAATGAGACTAGTTGATTCACATGAGCTTGGCGTGAGCTTAGCGTGTGCTTGGCGTGTGCTTGGCGTGAGCTTAGAGTGTGCTTGGCATGAGCGGGAGTGTGCTTGGCTACGGTCCAACCAAGACTTACCGCTTTTGATAATAATTTCCTAAAATGCACAATATTATTAACGTTTTAATTACCGTGATTAATACACGGAATTAATTCATAATTAATTCAAAACAGATTTTTTTCTCAAAGTTTGCCTATAAAAGAAAACCATTTTCTTCCTCACTCCAAAGCTGGCTACTATCCCTAGCTCTTTTCCCCTCTTCTCGCTTTGTTTTGCGCACTTGTGTGTTTATTTCCCTTCCACTGTAAATTGATGTTAAGTTCTAGAGGGTGAATTGAGTTGTGCTAATTCAATTCATAACGGGCAGTTATATCCTGGACACATCTCCTCTATTGGGGTATATCATCTCTCATTTTTGAGGAGTGCCCGAGGACTATTGTGTTAAGGATAATTTGCTGAGAAGGTGGCTCTGTCCTAGTGTGTGCATCAACATCAAAGTGTTTATCATTTTTCTAACGATGACAATTTTTTTCTGTTTAGTTTATTCCATTGTTGGAGGAACAACACTATCGATCACTCAAATTTGACTACGAAACCGTTTTTACAACGTCCTGCTGCTTCCTCATCTGGGCAAGATGGCTATCTCAAAATGAATTAATATACAGAAGGAACAAACAAAGCGGTTGCGTCAGTGCTAAGATTGTTAGTGTTTTCGAAATCCTACAGATGAAACCTGCGCCTGCTAGCTTGGGTGTCCTCTGGCAGCTCCATCAGTGTTTATCTTTATCCAATCCAGGATAGGACTGGTCCATACTACTGAAATGGTGGTTGCTCTTCTAACAACGTTTGATGGGACTGTTATTGGTGATTCTTCTGGAATTACTGGAGGTAGTACTTCTTTTGCCCAGGAAAACTCTTGTTGTTGTTTAAGAAATCTAGAAACAATGATATCTGGTGTTGTTTCAGTATGATAGAATATATACTCATTTCTTGCCAGCCAGATAGACCATAAGAGGAAATAGAAAGAAGTGATTGTGGTGGATGGTTCCGGTTGGTTTAAGAGTTAAACGATGGTTGTTTGAGGGGTTATAGGAATCAGAGTATTATTGGTATTTTGATGGTTGTTTGAGAGGCGAGCGAGTAGGGTGTTCCAGGCTAACATTGTTGTTGGGCAGCGTAGGAGTAAGTGTTCAGCCGTTTCTGGTTCGGTGTTGCATTGAGGGCTTTGGTTGGAGTTGGTGAGTCGCGGGATAGAATAGAGAAGGTGGGTAAACTTTCACTGATAGCTTTCCACAAGAACTCTTATGCTCTTTTTACCAAAGTCTAAACTCTCTTGCTTCAAACACACAGCTCTGAAGAGCTATGTAGAGACGACATGGTACGTGAAGCATAGTCGTACTGACTACCAAATTCGTGCTTAATCCATAATTGGACCTACCTTTGACCGGTCCCACCACCTTCACATGTCCTCACTCTCTGAGATTCTCCCTCTTCTCTAGTTGGTCTTTCTACTAGTCACTCATCTACCATTGGTCTGTCTGGAATTAGTTCATCTGTCATATTAAGGTTTAATTCAATTGGTCTCGCTACCAATATTTAAAATAACCTCAATTTTTTCTTACTCTGACGAAACTAAATAAGTTACAGTTGATGGCACTCACTCGATTTGGTGCTCGCACGACCTAGCACTCGTGACTTAAGGCTCGAACGACAAGCATTATTCGAATATCATTGTTCTTCAGCTGTCATGATGATACAACACAACTACCAATGTAACATCAACTCTCTACGTTTATGATCATCAAGCATCATTGCTTGTTTCAGAATACAACTTATACTTCATCTATCAATGAATAAACATGCTAGACTCATCAATATGCTAAGACTAGCAGTCTAGCTAGGTCAACGATTGACCGATTAATACACGTCTACAAAGTAGACTCAACCATGCTCGAGACTCAACTATGTCACATGGTGAAATATTCACTAGGGTTTTTGTGTGGCGGCCTACAGCACGTGCGGTGTAATAACACACCCACGATGATAAAGGATAAAAATTGTATCGGCAGTTGAAAGAGTGAATGGAATAGTGGTCGCATAACTGTCAAGTCCCACTAGAACGATAAAGTTGGTTATCAACACATGATTTCCACTTCTCTACTCTCTCACTCCTTTGCAACTGCCACCACTTACGAGATCAATGTATTAACTTCTTCTGCTATAAGTAGGTTCTTAAACCTATCGACAAGGGGACAAGAGTTTCCATCTGATAAGAACTCAAAAGGATCACAAAGTTATAATTCGCCTTTACAGCAGTTCAAACACATACAACCATTGACATTCAACCACATTGATCTCAATAATCTCTTTGCTTCCCTTCCTACAAATCAACCTTTATCTTTCCTTTGTGACTGAAACAAAATTGGAACGGTCATTGCTTGATTTAGGATGATTTCGTACAGATTGATCTCTTGAATCTTAAAAGTACTTATAGAGTACAAATGTTTGGTGTTTATCGATTTGTTATTCGAGTGATTTGCTTCGACTAGCATAGATTGATCCCTTATTGCTCTGACTAGCATTGCCCATTCTTCACCAGTTTCTTTGTTACCCTCAAATCGTTTTTACCCATAAACATTTTGACAACGACAGTGAGAGGTTAATCTCTTAGTTGCGATACCAATTCTTTGATTTCTTCAATTTCCTCAATTTCAAGATAGTTGATCTTAGGTCGGGTTCATTGACCACTCCCAACGTGAATTCTTCCAGTACCAGTAATGTTTGTACTCCGGGTAATAATCCTCTGGTTACCAACGCTGAGAATGTTACCCCTCCTCATCTGAGCAACGCACTGGAGAAGCAAGGGATGAAAAAACTCCTCCTAATATTGTCGATTTGATGCAGACACTGGAAACCCTTGCAAGGACTCAAACGGAGATCGCTACAACTCAGAATGAAGTCTTACCTTCCTCAAGGTTCTTACTGAGAAATTAACGCCAGCAGAACAAACTAGAATCAATTTGAGGCAACTGTTGATGCTAACATATCAAGGGGTCATGCTCAAGACGACGATGATGTTCGTATTCTCACTAATCGTCAAGAACCCAACTTCGTAACTCGTGAATATTTGGAACGACTTCTCCAAAGTAGCAGAAAAGAGAATTCGTCTCTGTTATTCATCAATATCAACCCTTTTATCCCTCTGAAACAAAGAGGATCCCTCTTCCCAGGAGATATTCATCCCCTTCATTCTCACTTTATGATGGAACTGGAAATACTCGAGAACACATTTTCACGATTCTGGAATCACTAGGGGAACATAAATACAATCATGGTACAACAGTGTTGCTCCTAACAGTATAGCCAACTTGTGTGAAATGGTCAATGCCTTTTATAGAAAATATTTTTTTTTGTCTCGGAACAAGTCACGTTGTCAGACTTGAGAAGGATGTTTCAGCGAAGCAATGAACATCCCAATGATTATGTGAAGTGGTTCAGAGTTCAAGCACTAGACTGTCATGATCTGAACATGACTGAGATGTAATTGGTGGAACTCTGCATCAACGAAATGATACCAATTTATCGTGTCTTACTTGAGAATTTGCGTTTTAAACATTTTCTGAATTGCATGAGGTTGTTAAGTGATCGGCCACGACTGCACCTGCCTTATTAGAGAGATTCAAACCTGCTACGAATGAAGAAGCCTGGGAGACTCGTAGTAACATATGACTCACCAACAAGCAAGTACAACATGTAATTGTCTATAGGTGTTGTCACTGAAGGAAATAAAAGGAAATCTCTACCTCTACAAGGAAAACAACGAAAAAGGATGGCCCCAAGTTTTCTGTCTTTCCTTGCCTGATCAAATCCCTAGAGGTATGGACTCGTTATGGCACTATAAATTATCTCATGTCTGGTAGCATATCCAAGTGAGTTACACTTGGGGACTGAAGGTTCTCCGCTTCTGAAGAAACAATGTAATCACCTCTTTCAATCATGAGGTTTGACCAAGGGTGCTAGTGACAAGACTGTCCATGTCAAAACTCATATCATATGAGGTAACACCCACATCCCACCTTCACCTCTTTCGTAACAGAGCCTTATCGCGTGGGAAGATAAAGGATGGGGATAGCTTATCACAACGTCCAGGGGATCACGAAGCCCGAATACCCCTGTCAACGCCTGAAGAAGATGCAACATCATTCATTAGTGGACGTCACGAACCCATTTAACATTTTTTTATCTACCAGTCCAGTGAAACCTGTTGTCACTGATGAAGGAATCAAATCATCATCAACGGAACCTCTCTATATCACAACCTCCGCAAGGCTAAGAAACTTCCTCTCCTTACTGATCACATCCAGAGTGTAGATTGTATTGTTGTTGCTGCTATCCTCCTTAACAACATCAATTCCCCGATGAAACCACTTCACATTAAGGTCATATTGTTCAGCAGTATTCAGGTTGTACTCCCAATCAAAGAGTACACCTTCAGCAATGGCGCCTCTAGCTTCAGTACGCGTATCATTGACGATATGCAACATTGTCTCTAGTCTCCTTGCCAGAAAATAAGGATGATGAACCAACTAGTTCGTGGTGGAAAGGGCTCATTGGATGGAGGATCAAATACTACGTCGATTATCATAGTTTCATCTTTTTTTATCTTTGGAGCAACTCCAGTTGCTGGTGTCAGCATCAACAACGGTCTTAGGAGCAACATCCTCATGACCGGCTTCATCAATTGTCGATTCACTACAGGCTCAGTTTGGAAGTATTACTCAATGGATCAGACTTCTCCAATCACTAAGGATTTGTATCAAGGAGAGTGGACATGAAAATTTATTAATATAAACTCTTCTGAAAGCTTCCACGACGGACGGGCACAAGTCAAAGTTTTCTACAAGATGTTCTCATGACCTCTACAGATGAGATACAACACACTTCATATCATTGATTCAGAAAAGTGTGCTAATGGGTGAGGAATGGGACACTGCTTCCTTAACGAAAGATGTTCGTCTATGTCTTTTCTATAACATGCCAAAAGAGTGCACCAATCGGACACATGATCAGAGCGATATTGCTTCTATACTCAAGTTCATGGAAGCTGAAAATTTGCACGGGATTACAAGTTTCAAATGTGCACGCATGGTTGACTAACCTAAATAACTCCAAATCAAGTGATTCTTTTTTCATATCATATCTTAGTCTCTCAGCTTCAAAAGTTGGGGTCAAGCACGGAATTGCGACATTATATGAAGTATCTACAGCTTCCAGAGTGAACGACATGCAAGCAGAAATTTCTAGACGGGATTCATAACCTTCAAAGTCGATCGACGTCCACCTAGATCTTTCCACCAAGTCCTCCACCTAAGTATCCTTACCTAGGCCCACCTAGATCCTTTTACCAAGTCATTTACCTTGCTTGCAAGAAAGAGGAAAGGAGAAAGAGAAAGAACGAAAAAAAAGAAAAGGAGTTGATAATACTGGGGACTGACGGTCCACTGACCATAACGATCTGCTTCACAGTCCAAGATCACGTTACCAGCACTGGGACCGTCTATGCTAACCATCTATCACGAAGGACATGCTACAACTAGGACGCACCAACATGGTCTTTGCATCATTCACTCTTGAAAGCAACCTCAATTATGGTCCCATAACCAATAAAGTTTCAGAAGTGATGTTTCTACAACTCTCAGAAACAAAGATGGTACTGCAAGCACCAGATTCATGTGTCAAACAAGATGTTCAGAACACAAGTTAACCGCCAACAATCAAAGATCCTGAAAAGAAAATCCATAAATGCTTATGGTCATATCACTCTTGAAATAAAGAGGGTTCCGCTTACACCTCAACCAAATTTTACATAATCAAGCGAGATCCAGGTTACGACATGATCCCGGGACGCCCATGGCTATACATCAACAAGATGGAAGCTCACCAAACATCTTCAGTAACACAATTTCCTCCTATAGATAACTTTCTACTTAACAAGGGAATTGTGGTGGACAACCCTCTCTTGTACTCATGAGAATTTCAAGATTTGATGACAGTGCAACAGGGGCCTACAGAAAGGTGTGAAATTATATGTTGAGAAATACCATGATCAAGTAGGTCACACTCAGAATACTTCTTTACCTACGGGCACACCTCACTCCCCTCAGACTTGGGTACTTAACACTACTGGTAAGGTCAACTCTGCCATAACTCAAAGGTGCGAGTGGGAAACCGTTTCTTTTGAGCGTTTTATCAAATGGGCTGGAATTATCCCCGGACGTAAAAGCCCACTTCGGAGTCTCTCACAGGAGAAGGACTGACCTTTTCTCTAATTTTCCTTTTCTGACAAGCTTGCCGGTTCCTTACTCTAACAAGTAAGTAAACAACCTAGGAAAATAGCCATATTAGTCTCAGAGGTCATGAGAATGGATCAAGATAAATTACGTCAAAATAAAATCCTTGAAACTGTTCATGCGATCAGGTGATTCAAATTTTCATTAAGGTAAGAGGTTCAAACCCTAGGAGAGGGGCTCCTTTCAAATTTATATCCAATTCAATTACATTTGTCAGACAGGAAAATGTGTAGCTCTAAAGACAAGTGACGTATGGACTAGACACTAGACCAGGTCTCTAGTTCAACTTATAAATCGTCCGTAATTCAACTTATGCCTACTCTTATGAACAAAACTGAAGACGACACTCCAGATATGAAGGAAGAGTCTTGCAAGAAATAGATATGCCAGACTGAGATGGAATGATGTTTTTCATATTGGAGATATCATAGTGAAAGCAACCAAACTCAACCAGTCGCCCACATTAAGTCTCTCTTATGACTGAGAAGGTCCTTATATGATAGATGAGACTATATTTTATGGACACTACAAGCTTGTCACTATGGGTAACGATCCAATAGAAGTGATGATACATGGCAAATGGCTCAAAGCCTTTGATGTCTAGTTATTTTACCAACTATGTCAAATTATTTCCCTAATTCCTTGTGACTTACTTTCCTCCAAAGAATATACAATATACATACATACGCATTCGACAATCAAATTCTCAATTTCAATAAAACCAATTCGTTCAAAGTTTTCATAATCCATTTGCCAATCATTTACTCATTCAAACCCGAAAAATATCAAACCAAATAAAAATCTCTCATCTCATCAACAAACAATGTAATACATGGAAACTTTGATATCTCTCTTGTTCTATATGAGAGGATAAAGCGGCTGGAAGCATGATAGCTCTGTTAAATCATATCATATATGCTATAGTGATGGATTCCAAATTAGCTACACTTGGTTAATTATTAATGACATAAATATTCATTATCAAGCATTCAAGAAACAAGAAGATGGTCTAAAGACATAAGAGGCGTTTTTGCACCAAACCCGTCATACGTAATTCTCGCTTCCCTGTACAAAGTTGTGATCTTGGAGAAATTGGTGATAAATATATGGATTATTTGCATACCAAACTATTCATATGGATGTCTTATACAACATATAAAAATTTCACATCAATCGGATAAACGAGCTAAGATATATGATCGAAACGGTAAACTATCTAACAGCTGAAAAGTTCCTGAATTCTTCCTGACTTTTTAACTGTTTCGTCTTTTTGAGGCCATGAATGAAATCAAAACTCAAATCCCTCCGCATAGGGAGATATATCATCTGCTGGAAATGAAAATTTTAGGTAAGATCATTAAAAACGGACTTTGTATGAAGATTTTACGGTGTTTTCAGTAAAGACACTAAATCTGAATTTTTCTGAAGACGAACTATAACGAAATTCTTCATTCATTCACATAAATTTTCATCCATTCCACCATTGAGGGACAATGTTATGGTATTATGAAGATAATACAAGATGAATACTCACTTGGATGCTCCCCAAACCATTCGGGAAGTTAGAACTGTTGTTATTGCAATTGGAGTCATTATCCTCTTCACCTGGCTCGGAATCATGTCGACTCCCAACATCGTCTTCCGAAGATACTTGAGGTCTATCATTACTTCGATTATTAGTAGGAGTCTCTTCCTAGAAACAGCAACAACAATGCATATTCGTATTCCATTCAGGATTATCATCCAGACGATGCTCTATCAACCTTGCTAGTTCTACTTCACCGGTCATTGGTCCTTAGGCGATCACTCGACATCAGTATCAGCTCAAGATGACTACAGAGCTTCTGGCGTATCACACTGAACCTGTAGCCACTCTGCAAATGTATAAATAAATATATAATATTATCGTCTCACTCGGATGAACTTTCAATATTTTATATGAATATATATAATTAGTATTGTACGACTCAATGCTTAATCATCTACCCGGGTAGAAGCGTAGTGATTGGGAAACTCCTAGATGTATTGCACACTAGTATAAAGCATTATTGTCCTCAGAATATCACTGGTACTTATTTCTATACTACCAGATATTCTATGACTTTAAAGAATATTCGTAATATACTCTTGTGCCATTCTCTTCCTTGGCCTTGTTCTTGAATAACAAAGCTCCTAGAGAAATCGTCTACTAGTATAGAGCAACTTGAACTTAGATCTTATATGGATTGTCCACTAGTATAGAGCAACTCGAACTTGTTCCAGGTGCAATGATTCCGCGGCTGAATCCCTTGAACGCGCTCCATATACACACATCATTATTAAGACTCATACTGAGTCATATGGATTTATTACTGTATCCACAGTATCTATATAGACCTTCAGTACTTGAAGTCTATTTATCAATAGTGCAATATTGAACTCATCCATGATCACTTCAGCTGAGTTTCATGGACCTAATATTGTTCTATATTTATTAGTTTTTTATTAAAGAATATTGAACTTGTCTCAAGTCGCAGAACTTCCACGTCTGAATTCCTTGAACTTGTTCTGTATATGTATCAATGCTTAGATTTTAATCATCTTAGTGTTCGGAAGCACTACTTCCTCAACACTCATCTTCGTTTTGGGCGGCTCCACTGCCTCAACACTCATCTTCGTGTTCGACGGCAGTATTTCCTTAACACCCATTCTAGTGTTCTGACGGCAACATTTCCTCAACACTCTCTACAACCAACTAATGTTTCAACGACCTTCCCATTGTTGTTACAGTAAGAGAAGAATGCTTCAAGTGCCTAAGAGTACAATTGCAGAAAGAGCAAAACTTGCTCAAATAAAAATAAATAAATATTATTCCAGCTACACTTAGTCTGAAGTGTATTTGGTCCTTTTGCCATGCTAGCCTTACCTAGTCGTACCTACCAATCTGTGCTCTTCAGAAAAAGCTCTCTGTGCTAGTTCTACCTCATAGGTTGTTCAGCTTCAGACGGTTACCCGATGTTGTAAAGTATCAATTCAAGTCGATTAAAGAATTTCTGGGAAGACCCAACCGACTAAACTAAGTTATTTTTTTTTTCTTTTGTTTTGAAAAATCACCATCCAGTGCTTACTGCGGAACATTATTGTACCACACTAAGCATGGGACTTAATATAGATGGTGGATTTTTAACGAAGGGTAAAAAAGTAAATCATATCTACTCAGCAGTAAAATCAAAGAAATAATGGAAGTTTGTATATAGTACTGACCCGACGTCAAAAGCATAAAATATATATTTTATATTCGTAAGAGAATTAAAATATCAAACACTCACTATAGGTATCTCACACTAATCCTGTACTCTCTCTAAAAATATACATATGATATTAGAGCCTCACCCGGCTGAGCTATCAATATTCTACATACAACAAGAGTACTGTGCAACTAAGTGCTTACTCCTCTACAATAATAGAGCAGTTCCTAGATGAATTAATTACTAGTATAGAGCATCATTGTCCTTAAATTATCATTGTATTGATTACAATTCTTTCCCACGTGATCTCTCACTATGCAGAATAAGCATCCAGAACACCTCTTTGTTCCTGAGTGGATATTAATGCTTCTAGATGGATTTCCTACTAGTATAAAGCAACCTAATTCCTCTTTATATTCCATTGTTGAATATTCAGAGTGACTTTACATCAATAATCAAACTCTAATTGAATAACATTGATTGATCATAACGCATAACAAGCTGTGCACGGATGCACTAAGTCGAAACATTATATCTTCGTGTAGGCACTAAGTCGCCGTCGCGCCAAATACAAAGCTAAAGCTCCAATAATGATTGGTCGGCTTACAAAAAAAATATATAATTTTAATATTGGTCGCATTAAAATCCCAATATTGGTTGAAATACAACGAAGCCCTAATATTGCTTTCTGACACATCATCATATCACCTGCAAAAACGTGACAATGGGTGTGGAATGGGGCAAAATGTTCTAAACAACATATGCTCCCCTATTTTCCCACTACAACATACTAAAAGGGCATCTTATTCCGAGTAACGGTCTAAGAGATATAGTCTAAAACCTTCCATGTAGGGACGTAGCTTGCTATTTCAGGATTCCGAATTAGGGTGATCATCAAAAACGGACATCGTATGAAGAATCTACAGCATTTTTACTAAAGGACGTCATGTCTGAAATTTTCACAAAAAACTAACACCCAAGGGTGTAAATAACAATAATGTTCTTCAAACCATAGCTTGGAAGAGCATAGCTTTAAAGAGCAAATAAGAGAAAGAAATAAAATAATAAGGAAAATACGGAGATTATGGGACTGACGCCAACCAGTCGGCCGGCCGGTCCCCACTCCTATATTTTCTTCAAAAATTTTATTATTCTATTTTATATTAGGGTTTCCTTTTTCCATTAAAACCCTTATGTTCTTTTTACCAAAGCCTAAACTCTCTTGCTTCAAACACATAGCTCTATAGAGCTATACAGAGACGACATGGTACGCGAAGCATAGTCCTAGTGACTACCAAATTCTTGTTTAATCGCGACTTAAGGCTCAAACGACAAGCATCATTCGAGTATCATTGCTCCTCAGCTGTCATTATGATACGGCATAAGTACCAATGTAACATCAACTCTTCACGTCTATGATCCATCAAGCATCACAGCTTATTTCAGCATATAACTTATGTTTCATCTATCAATGAATCGAAATGCTAGACTCATCAATATGCTAAGACTAGTATTCTAACTAGGTCAGCGATTGACCGATTAATACACGTCCACAAAGTAGACTCAACCTTGTGATGTGATTTTATATAGTGGTAAAAAGAGGTTCGATTCTCGAACTTGTGAAGGTAATGATTTTAGAAAATAATGATTCTAATTAACTCTAGAAAATTTCAGGAGTAAGAAAAAGACTAAATAACCTAAAGATGATTTTTGAATAATTTTAAAAATACCAGGAATCAGGAATCAGGTAATTCTAACAACCTATGTGATTAATCAGATAATTCTTTTTAAATTAATTGAAGCCCAAATAATTGCCAAAATTGGTTTTGTTATGCTAACAAACAGAGGTAAATCACAAGCATGGACTATCAAAATTAATTAACTAAGCATAATCCATCAAGCAAAAGCACAACTGTTGAAAGAAAACCGTTTTTACTATTTAAAACTATGCAATTCTAATAACAAAAGAATTATAAATAATTATTAAAAAATAATTAAATCACATAAAATTGAGAAAAATACCTTATCCATCATCCCAGTAAATAAACTTAGCCCATGGTGAAGAAAACTTGCTCAAAAGATCTTTTCATTGCTCAAAAAGTTGATTACAAGGTGAAATAATAGTGCAACAGCTGAACAGATACGTTTATAAATGTTGCAAGAGAGGGTTCAGCTGTAACAGAAAGTATTCTAAGCAACAAAGATTTGAAAGAATAGGCAACAGGAGCAGAATGTAACACTGGATATGCAACGTATATAGATGTTACAAGATCGTCTTCTTCGGTGATGGTGGATGAAGAACACGCCGGCCGGAGCAGCAGCAGGTCACCGGCGGCGCCGGAACTCCACCGGAATTTCTCTGAATCGATCTCTAGGGTTTTGTATCCCTTTTTCTTGGAATCTCTTGGTATTTATAGCTATAACAAACCCTAGAGAGAGTTCTAAACCTAATAGAACTCTCTCAAATCACTCCAATCTTCAATCCAAACTCAAACAGGAACCGAGTCCTGATTCCGGCCAAAATTGGGTTTCTCGAGCTGATTTCACGGGATTTATCATTGTCTTTTGATTTCTTCCAACTCTAATTGCAATGGGTCATCTTTAATTGCCGAAAACAACCCAAAAATCGCAACCAATCCTTTTCCCGTTGAAACAGGAACTCCCGATGAGTTGGATCGGCCGATCCTGGGTTAACTCGCTGGCTCGCTGGGTTGACTCGCTGGCTCGCTAGGTTGACCCGATCCAGCTCAGCCCGATCCAAGGGTGCCCCAATCCAAAGTGTGGGTGCCTTGATCCATTTTCCCGGGTGCCTTTAACACTTTTTGAGCCAATTTTTCCACAAATCTTTATTCTTCTAATGTACCTACAAAAGCATAAAAACACGTAATAGACACAAAATCGAAT
Organism: Papaver californicum; assembly: GCA_023531435.1. Taxonomy (NCBI): domain Eukaryota; kingdom Viridiplantae; phylum Streptophyta; class Magnoliopsida; order Ranunculales; family Papaveraceae; genus Papaver; species Papaver californicum. Next base: position 2,743,987 of record JAJJMC010014390.1, on the reverse strand, counting down.
ACTAACTCACTAGAAATTAAGGTGCAATTTAGACACTAAACTGTGTCTATCACCTTGCTCGAGAAATCAATTATGTCACATGGGGGGATATTCACTAGGGTTTTGGTCTGGTGGCCTACACCACGTGCGGTGTAATAACACACCCACGATTAGAAAGGATAAAAGTTGTGTCGACAGTTGAAAGAGTGAATGGAATAGTGGTCGCATAACTGTCAAGTCCCACTAGAACGATAGAGTTGGTTATCAACACATGATCTCGACTTCTCTACTCTCCCACTCCTTTGCAACTGCCACCACTTACGAGATCAGTGTGTTAACTTCTTCTGCTATAAATAGGTTCTTAAACGTATCGACAATGGGACAAGAGTTTTTATCTGATAAGAACCCAAAGGATCAGAAAGCTATCATTCGTCTTTACAGCACTTCAAACACATACAACCATTGACATTCAACCTCAGTGATCTCAATACTCTCTCTGATTCCCTCCCTACAGATCAACCTTTCTCTTTTTTTTGTGACTAAAACGAAATTGGAACGGTCAGTGCTTGATTTAGGCTAATTTCGTATAGATTGATCTCTCGAATCTTAAAAATAATCATACAGTATAAATGTTTGGTGTTTAATCAATTTGTTATTCAAGTGATTTTCTTCGACTGCATAGCTTGATCCCTCACTTCTCTGACTAGCTTTACCCCTTCTTCACCATTAATATTATTTACCCTCAAATCATTTTTATCCACAAATACCTACATAGAAAGTGGGATGAGGGGTGTCCTAGTAGATAGGAAATGGCTAAGTTTAATTATTTTTTTCCTTTTTTTAAAAAATTACCATAGTTGTACGAGTCTAATTTACTTTAAAATCACTAATTAACTTACTTTTGGTTCACATATAGTGTTTACCAGTACGAAGCGGAGGGGAGACGGGTGGTAGAAATAGGTTAAGTAACCTAACCGACGCACCACAATCGTCTAGGTTGAAAAATCAAAATCTAGTCGATTATGACTGTGTTCTTCACATATGAAGAACACCATAAAAATCAACTAGATTTTTTATTAGTAAAATCTAGTTGATTATGTGTAAAATTATTTACATTTGAAGAACACCATATATATGGTAAAAATCTTAGCCAATCCTAAGTAAACTTCTTCATATATGAAGAACACCATATAAATCGGCTAGTTGTTGATGTGTGTCTTAAGTGCAACAAATTACTTCAGATGTTTCTCACTATTAATAACAGGTAATATAGTGGTACTAAGGATTATTCTCACAGAGAGCTGTGTAATTGAGATGTTATTCATATTAGCAAACAAGAATATAAGCAAATACTAGAAGGGGATTGATGGATTAATTTAATTAAAAAGAATAATAAAAAGATAATAAAAAAGAAAGGATGATTAAGGAGTCCTTCGTCGTTACCAAACATTAACTCACTTAGTATAATCGTTTATCTCTCGTTAGAATCATTCATTATCAATCGTATGATAACATGTACACGTAGTTATCCCAAAAACTCCTTGTATCATCGGATAACATATACGCTTAGTCACAGGATTCTATTCGTTTGAGCCGCCAAAAAGTACGCTCTCACGGTTTAACTCAGTCGAACGTTTTAGGTTAATTATGTGAATTTAGATTGATCATAGCAGTTAAACTCAGTATGCTCGGTTCAAAAACTGGTGTTGTCTTCACACGCGATATCTCCACATAATCCCTCTGCAAAAGTCTCACGTTCTCTACTTGTGTTGGAGATGCTCGACAATTACAAATCGCTCAAATATCTACTAGCATTAGATTGATCAATAGATTAATTCAGTTGCGCAGCTAAACAATATAGAAATCAATCATAAACCTTAGCTATGATGAAGACAAACGACAATGATTAAAACTCCAAATAAACTTGTATAACTTATAAAGCTTCACGCTTAATCAACAAAAAAATTATCTACTCACAATATAAGAAATAAGAAGAAATATCACGGTTTCCCCTAAATGGGTAAATCCAAGAATATGGAATATAGATCTCTTCTCTCCTTGGTTATGTAAAATTTCTAAGAAAACAGATTAAAAGAAAACCCTAAATAGATGTGGAATTATAATATATATATATATAACGGATGTGGAATTATCTCTTAAATAGATCTCCAAAAGTATGAGCGTTCGTACTTGAATCCCAATCATATTAGTTTTCTGAAACTCGTCCAAACTCGAAAATAACACAAAAACCCATCAAAAATACCTAAATCATGTAACTTTCCCAACCACCTAACCCTTTGAGAATTCTGGTTTTTCTCAGACACCTGACTCTTTGAGAATTCTGGTTTTCTTAGACACCTGACCCTTTGAGAATTCTGGTTTATCTCGGACACCTGATCCTTTGAGAATTCTGGTTTTCTCGGGAACCTAACCAAGGTTAGTCCTTTAATGTTTTGGATTAGAACCAAAGGAGTTAGGTGCAAATACAATGGTGAAGTGACTCAAGATAGAGGACTCTATCTTAGGATTTACGTGTGTTGGAACTAGGTAACTTATGGGATTTTACTTCGTCTCAACTTTACAAAGTTGCGATATCAATTTGTATATATCAGCTTAATTCTGAGAGTATTCAAAGCTGGACTAGGTCTCGGGTTTTTTCTGCCAAACTGCAGTTTTTTTCGTTAAATTAATCTTATGTGTCTGTGTGATTTACTTCACTTTCACATTATATTGTTTAACTTTATAATTAAAGTAAATACATTTGTATGTTAATTCTTTCTTGTAACGATCCCATAATTAATTCGAATAGAATTTTGACTATTACCAAGAATCATCTTGTTGAGATAATCTTTTAATCATTATTAATTGTTTCGATAAAATATACAAGGTAAGTATGCATAGGTTGATGTCGAAAAGAATGTAGCTTACCTGGTACCCTCGTCATTTTCAATTGGTATCAGAGAAGAAAAACACGATAATTAGCAGTCTTTATTTGGTACGATCCAAGTTATAAGACATGATAGTCAAAGTACGATTAAAAGAAAGCGAAGAAACGACTCAATTAACGTAAATATGAGAAGCATTGTTGCATTCAAGAGAGAAAAATAGAAATTAAGGATTCAGATTGTGCATTACAGAGTTGACAGGTTGTATTTATGTCTTGCAAGATTGTTATAACTCTCTCAGTATTAGGGAGAATAAAATATGCTATCTTCTATATATAGATTTTATTGAAGGAGATACTTTCAACTTTCAGATTGCTGTAATATTATTTGAACAATTATTTAGTTTGTGATACGAAGATTTAACAAAGAAATCACCATTATTTGTTAAATTCCATTTAGCTTTATCCTCTTTATTGTCCAGAGGGATTTGAATCTTGAATTAGGTTCACAGTTTCAGTATCAAAGATGAAATTAAGTTTATTTATATCTTATTCATTTCCTTCTAGTCACTCTGTATGACCGTATACCTTCAAAATGAACCTCTGAGATTTCTTCCAACGGTAAATCTGACCGTTAGTTCTGTTGTATTCACATTTTTAGAAAAAATCTTTCGGTTTTAGAAGATCTCTTTGATGATGTAAGAATCCACATTATTTTTAACTACTAACACTTATGTAAATCATTTGCTAGTAATTAAACAACAATCAATAGATGAGTAAATAGTTTTTGGATATCATTCAAAAAATTACATTTTAAATTTTAAAAATTAAAATATTATAAATTAGTTTGGATATATAATTTTAAAATATATTCTGCTTAATATCTGAACACCATGTTAGTGGAGATAACGAGAACAGCAGGAGACTCTTTTTTAAACCACTTCAACTCAAATAAAGTCTTATCAGCAGAAGGTACTCTCAGTATTAGTTCACAAATTACGAACATACATAATGTATTCATAATTATTATTTTAGTATCCACCAACATTAGCATGTTCATGGTTGTCTTCCATCATCATCTATGACTTTTTCTTTTTCGTCTTCAAAGAATAAAAAAACTAAAAAAAGAAAAAAAGAGAAAAAAACAGTTTTGAAGTGGACAAAGCTTTTATTGCATCTGGTCCAAAAATGAAATACAATGTTTTGAAGTGGATATGAAATCGAATTAATATTATTTCTTTAGTTCTGTTTTAGTTATTTAAATTCAATTTTAACACATATTGGAAAAGGATAGAGATTAAAAAACTTTCCATATACTAGTCTCTTAACTAGTATGTCCTAAAAAGATATAATACCTAGTTTTTAGTTTCAATGAATAATGGAACTAAAAAAAGAAAGAAGAACATTGTTTAAGAACCTGAAGAATGAAAATAGTTGAGAGTAGTAGAAAAGGGAAACTTATAGTTGGGTCCAATGAGGCGTTACTGAAAAAAGAATAAAATCAAAATTCAATGACCTATTTCTAATACTATATTTTTGCCAGCTGCCATAGTTAGAAAAAACTTAAAATTAATATAATCCAACGGTGGCAACAAAATTTAACAGATTAGAGGTTGCTAGCTTGTTAAGCCTCCCTGCGTGACAGTACGGGAGAGCACTGCTCGTAAAGTTAATGGTTGGATTTAAAATAAGGATAAATTATAAAAAAAATTAAAAATAAATATAAAAATTAAAAAACAGAACTTATTTAAGTAACTAAAATGGGACAAATTGTTTGTAATTTGTTCGGCGAGAAATTTAAAAGCGCACAGTAAAAAGAAATTAAGATAAAAAACATTATCTATAATATTTATATATTTTAATTAAACTGTGAAAAAATTATTAAAAAATTAAAAATTCTTTCTAAGTTTAAATTAATATTACTTCTGTCGTCCCATTTTAGTTGCTTAAACAGGGTTTTTATCTAATTTTTATCGTTGAAACCATTGTTAGTGATATGGTAAGCTTTTGGTGATGGTGTTTGCTAGTTGGTGGTGCTGATAGTATAGTATTCCCGGTTGGTGGTGGTGTTTGTAGTTGGTGGTGGTGGGGTACTGTTGGTATAGGTAGTGGTGATGGTGTGGTATTTGTTGCTGGTGGTGCTGGTTGGTGGTGGAAAATAGTGGTTGTGGTGTTGATATGGCAGTTGGTGACGACACTGGTGGTGTTGCCGATGGTGGTTGGTGGTGGTGGCGATGATGGTGCTGGTGGTTATGGGTGGTGGTATTGCTGGTTGGTTGTTGTGGGGTGTTGCTGGTGGTCCTAGTTGGTGGTGGTGCCGGTTGGTGATGACGGTGATGGTGGTGTTGGTTGGTAGTGCTGAGTTAATGTGATAGTGTTGCTGGTGACAAGAGAATAAAGATTGGAGGTGGGGTTGTTGTTTTTTTGTTTGAAGTGAATTAACATGGAGAATAGTTTAGACAATTGTTGATAAATGGGGTTTTTATTTAGTTTTTTAATGGATGAGGTATTTGTAGTACTAGGTAAGAATCTTTAGGCTACCGCTCGCGCGTTAAATGTTAAGTGTTATTAATATGTTAAGAAAAACAATTAGAACAATTTCATTGGGTATTGGCTAATTTGTCAAAATACCAAGCCAGGTGGATGGGTAAACTCGGTTTTGGGCAGTGGGGAAAGGGCATAAAGGCGCAATACCGAGCCTCAGCGTAGCATAGGCCGAGCGACTCTTGTTGCCTCGATAATGGTCATATCCTGACGACATTAATCCAACGGCTATAAACTCATCCTCTATAAATTCAACTCAAAATCATTCTTTTCTACTCACACCAAAATCATTCTTCTCTAGAATCTTCTCTAAAAACTCTTCATATTCCGCTTAATATTTTTTTCAAAAATAAAATGTCTCAATCTCAAGATATTAGTCGAACCCGAAATAGAAAACCACCCAGAAATAGATATACTCAACCTCTACCGACTCAACAAGAATTATCGGATGAAGAAAATCCTAATGTAGTTTCTAGTCGAGAAATAGCCACATGTCAAGGTCATGTATCTTCAGTAGCATACTGAGATGCCAAAGGTCAAAAAACAAGAGGTGGTTGGTATGAAATAAACCAGTTTATGATAAACTCCCGAAAGTGCTAAAATTATTGTGAATAGATTTCCTTAGAGGACTTTGTACCATATCGAGGCGAAGAGACATTCAGCCAAATTCATTTCGATGATGCTGTAACGTTGGTGGCATACTACACACACGTTCCATTTTGATAACTTCGAAATAGGTGCGTCATATATTTTGATTTATAATTTTTATGCAAAAAATACGATTCATATATGAAATTAACAATTTTAATGTTTTTTTCAGGAATGACACCGTTAGATTTGTATTTCCTGCTTGGGATACCTTCCGGTCAGGGAAAAAATGTTCCATTTGAGCAACAAAGTTGTTTGGCAAATACACGATATAAAGATGAACTTCCTTTGTATTTTCAAGTAGTAACGGCACGCAAGCATACCGAACTAAAAGGTATGAGGTTTCTTAATGCGGTTTAAAGGTATTTATATCCCAGTAATTATATAAAGGGGTTGTAGTTGAAAATCCAGAGGGGGAAGCCCACATTAAGGAAATTACAAAAGTTTTAGTTTATGGGTAATTGATGTGTGCTTTTTCTCCAACACAAATAGTGATGTGCTACCAGGATGGCTAGAGGCATTGCAAAATTTGGAAAAGGATGTCAGTTATGATTGGGGGTCTGCTATATTGGCCTAGTTATACGTTAGTCTCGATATCACCTGCTTGGGTGGGCCAAGCATCGAAGGTGTTTGGGGAATCGTTGAGGTAAATATGATACACTAATCGTACAAGTTGATATAAGTTTTCAAATATTTATAACAAGTTAAACTAATCGTACGTTGTTTACTTCAGTTGTGGTGGTATACATATACCAATATTAGTCTACCAGGACTAAAGGTGTTTGATAGAAACTTTTTCCCAATTGTGGTAAAGTTTGAAGTCAATAAATGGGAAAAGAAGAATCAAAACACCGGTGAACGAGATCATATACATGCGTGGAGAATCCAAATGGATCTTAGGAGGAGAGACAATGTTATTTGGAGGACTTTTTGGATGAACACCTTCTCATCAGGGGGGGTCAGGGGGATATAGTGCGACAAACGCAAGAACCATCTCCATCTCCAGTTCAAACGTTTGATTTCATTGATTCTGACGATAGACCTCAACCAGGAGCAAGCCAAGGATTTTGGGATATGCTGCACCGGGGCCAGTACCCACCCCGGGGACATTACCCACCCAACTGGTCTAGGAATGAGTAGTTTCGTTTTATTTAATATTTGTAATTTAAATTGAGATTAAGAAACTAACTATTTATGTAATCAGAATTAATCTATAAAAAAACTACTAATTTTATTTCACATTCAATTAAATTTAACAACGTTTTTTTATAGCAAACTACATACGATTAAAAGGAAACTACATCATTACATAAAAGGGTCGAATCTGTGAAGATCTCTAAGGATGTTGAAACAAGCTTTGTACAAAAAAGGTTTACCGTCAGTTTCCTCCCATACATCTAGAGCTAATTGGATCACTTCATCGTCAGTTATACCGTTAAATCTTTCTCCATCAATTACCTTTACCTGAACAAGGAATCGTGTGACTGAATGACTAATTGTTTGAAAACGAGCAGACAACTCATGGGCATTTTGGTTTTCTCGGCTTCCCCGTTTCTACAACGAACATAGTGAAAATATTCTGCCAAAAAGACGTGTGCGACATGAATTGGCCAGTAAGAACATTTCCTCTGCCATGAGAAACATATGTTGTACAAAGAGATAAATCCTCTTATTGAGTATATTTTGGAGCACGAACTCTGTCGGCCATTTTCTTCTGATTTTTTTTTTTTGAACAAAGGTTGAGAAAAAGAGTTTAAGATGGAAAGATTAAGATTGAAGTGAAAGTATAAGAATTTTTGAGTTGTGAAGGTGTGATTTCGGAGTTGAAAATGTTTGAATTTATAGAGGAGAATTGAGAGTCGTTGAGATTCAACCGTTATCGAATCTCATTGAGCCGCTCGGTGCTTGCTAGGATGAGGCTCGGTACAACTAGTACCGAGCCTCGGCCTAGCATAGGATGAACGACTAATCATGAATCGATCATCTCAAACATAGACGATCGATTTCACATTAGTAAACCCCCAAAATACCAATTTGACAAGCCATATTTTAGATTTATCTATCCTATTATGGAATGGTAATTGACAAATACCATTTGACAAGTCATATTTTGAATTTATCTATCCTATTGTGGAATGGTAATTGATAAATCAACTAGTAGTTCTGTGATAAAATTCAAAATGTTATTAATAGTTTTCTTGAAAAATACAAAGACTCTTGAATATTTTAGAATTAAAAAAATACTAAATCCTCACCTAAAGTGGATCAGAATAGGTTAATATATATTATTGGATCGCCCTCGGAATTTGTGTTGGTTAATAGTTGACATTTAGAATTTCAAAACCCGATCTAGGTGCCCTTTGAATTTGTGTAGTTCAAAAGTTGATATTTAGAATTTCAAAACCCTCGCTATCCAAAGGGAACGTATGATTAGGATGTATAATGGCGAAAATGGGGATTAAGATATAATACTGATTTTTAGAATAAAAATAAATCCAGCTTCACTCATTCAGGAATTCTATGTATCTCTATATAATGGATACTCACACCTGATGATAGTCGCTCCATCTCCTCTCTTCCATCTATAAAAATTTCCCTCTATAATCCCATCTTCAGAAATTTCCTCCATCGCAATGTCAGCTAAAGAATTATGTAATGGTCATGATAATGATCGACCTCACGAAGAAATGAGAGAGATTAAAGAGTTACTTAAAGTACTAATTGAATCTCAAGCAAAGCAAGAAAACATTCAAAATCAAATTTTGGGGGTTCTAAGAAGCATTAGCAGCGCTGGTAATCAACACAAAGGTATAATCTCTCAGTCGTTTTGTAATTTCATACTAGAAAATTCTCAAAACATTGATCTGAAAATGTAAAGATCAAATGATAACTGATATTCATTTGCATATATGAAATTAAATAACAGCGTTTTCAAATTATGGTAGAGTTTAATTATCTGAACATAACTGTATATATCTTAGAATTTCAATGTCTAATCGAATTTAGTTCTTAATCTATTGCAACAATGTTACTGACACCTTGCAGTAGAAGATATTGGCGACAATAATGGTGTTGATTCACAAGAGATCACAAAGGCATCTTATGAAAAGCAGCCATCAGAAGTTGGTAAGCTATATACTCCTTTCCTCACTCAAAAATGGATCTTTCCGGTGTTTGCAAAATTCTTAAGAAAACAATGAATAGTACTGATTTATAGAGTTTTTTCTGTTTATGCATCTATGTCTAACAATTTAAGAAAATTTAGAAATGATATATGTCTCAAATTAAGCTAAAATGAGAAAGTGATAGTATCTCTTTTGCTGGGATGGAGGTAATATATAATTCGAATCTTGTTGATTATTATTAATGGTTTTTTGGTTTCTGATCAACGTCGTGTTAAGAAGAGGAAGTAATTCGGATTGGGAAGTATAATCCGGATAGAAGCGACCTACTATATGAAGGTGACCACCAAAAGACGATCGAGTTTCTTAGGAACAATCCTGAGGCTCTTAAACAAGGGGTAACACATGACTCATACACTGTATTGCATGTAGCTATCATCAAGCAGGTGAATACAAATCCACAGCCCTTCATTTAGCTGCTCGGCATGGAAACCTTGAAGCCGTTGTATTGTTGGTAAATAAGAATCCGAGGTTGCTTCGTATACATGATAAGAACGGATTAACACCAATCCAAGTAGCTCTTGTTAATATTACAAATGGACAGAAGGAGGTGATTGAATATCTTTACCATGTAACTAAAGCCGCGGACCCAGATATGCTCACGGATGGTAGAGGTTCTTTTTTTTTACGTTGCTTAATTGAAGCCAGTTTGTACGGTGGGTTAGCGAAACTATTCATATTTCCATTCACCACATTTGTTTCAAATATATTTCTGATTCTTTAGGTTTTTGTTTGTAGATATGGCACTCTGCCTCATCAAACAGATTCCAGAGTTGGTTCTCGAGATTTCGAATAATTATGACATTGAGAGATTAAGTATGAGCGCATTGGAAATGATGGTTCGAATGCCTTTTTCTTTTCGAAGTGGCGCTAAACTGACATGGTGGCAAGACCTGATCTATTCATGTTAGTATGTTTATTAACTTATATGATCCCGTTGATTAAATTTAATTTAGAGTAATTTGTGTTAATGTATCTAAATACATTTGTTCGTAAATTAATCCAACTACAAATGCGCAGTGATTCAAGTGGACATGAATTCTACATATTTCCAACCAGTGGAACCAAATAGGCGTCAATCAGAATGCTCCATTAGCGACGAAGAGAATCCTCTAGCAGAAGTCTTACCATGTACTAAAGCAGGGGAAAGCTCAAAATCAAGTACTTATCTACGAATCGTAATGCCCTACTTAACAAAAGGTTTTTTTTTCTTGAGATATTACCTCGACTTTAACTTTTGTAAGTGCTTAAATTGATCAAAGATATTAGTACTCTCTTAAACAAATGTTTGTGGAGCTCAAAAAGGCAACTAATAACACTGAAACAACATTAATCGAGTTTTTTGACGAAAACCCCAACATCATGAAGACAGCTATAAGGAATGGGATCACAGAGTTTGTGGCCGAGTGTCTTGAGAAGTTTGATTATCTCATTTGGCCTAGAATATCGGGAGAAACAATGTTAGAAACGGCTATTATAGAACGGAAAGAAATGATAGCAAATATGATATTGGAAACTAGTGACAATACTTTCTAGAGTAGATCTTAATGATGGCAACACCATTTTGCATTACACTGCCAAGAGAGCGTCTTGTGCTCAACTCAATCTGATCTCCGGTGCAGCACTTCAAATGCAACGAGAAATGCAGTGGTTCAAGGTAAGGGTCATAGTTTCATCTCACTTGTAACAGATCGCAACATCTTCGTTTATTAACTACGTGGATAGATTATGAAGTCTTTTTCTATTTCGGTATAAAAACTTTGATAAAAAAGAAAAGAATAACATTACAGTTTTCTTGACAGCAAAATCCTGCAGTACCTTTTTAATATCCAAAGCATATCTGTTTCGCCTAAGTCTCTTGGCTCTTGCATCCTTTTTTATTTATGTTTGTTTCTTACCGATCAGCCGAATTGTTATCAACCGTACTAGTGCTCATAATTTCATTTCATGCAGGGGGTGGAAAGTATTTTACGGGAAAGTGATAGGTCTACGAGAAACAAAAATGGAGCTCCAGCTCAATTAGTATTTTCAGAAGAACACAAAGACTTGCTCAAAGAAGGAGAAGATTGGTTAAAGGATACATCTGGATCGTGCATGATAGTTGCTGCCTTAATTGCTACTGTAGCATTTGCAGCTGCTTTTACTGTTCCAGGAGGTAATATAAGTGACAATAATAGCGCTCTGAATGGCACCCCAGTTTTCTTGGGAAAATCCTCATTTACGCTGTTTGCGATAGCAGATGCCTTAGCTCTATTCTCGTCAATCACATCAGTACTGATGTTCTTAGCTATATACACATCGAGATATGCAGAAATTGATTTTCTAAAGTCTCTACCACAAAAATTAATATTCGGTCTTGCAACTTTATTTATCTCTATGGCGGCGATATTAGTAGGTTTTGGTGCATCACTATTTATCATGGTTGGAAACAAATTTGTGCAGGCTTCAGTTCCAATAGTAGTGTTTAGTTGTTGTCCTTTGGCCCTGTTTATATGGTTGCAATTACCGTTGTTTGTTGAAATGGTTCGTTTCACATATTGGGGTAGTCTCTTTCAGAAGCACAGAGTTGTCGATTTTCCAGTTCAGAAAAATAACAACAGATTGAAGAAAAAGAAGAAAGAGACTTAACAACAAAAAGCAGCCATGAAAATGGAAGGAAAAACTGAATGATGTATTGAAATTTTGCTGGCATTGATAATAGTGTTATATGATAGTTGGTATAGTTTCTCAATTTACTATGCAATTTGTGTGAAGAGTATATGGTTTGCTTCCATCTTTTTGTGGAAATTGTATTTTCTTAAAGTCTTGTAATCTGTTAACTAGCTTTTCTTGTAGTCTACCACTGAAGTGTGAAAAAATTATGGACGATGAGGTTCTGTTTCCAAGTTCTTGATTAACAGGTTTTCCCATTTGCGAAATGAAGTTGGTGATATTTATTAGCATGGCAAATTCTTTTGTAGTTTTGTCTGTGTTGATGTTATGTTTAGGTACGAGACTGCTACCTCCTTAGGACCATAGATAATCAGGGCGCTTAGGCTGACTAACGGGTTGTTTGTTTTTTTTCTGACTCAACTGACTTGTCGGTATCTACTAAAAACTAATAGATTAGTAGAGTTTTAGAAGAAAAAAATTGTTCCAGATATGTGATCAACGAATCGTCCAAAATAATATCCGATTCAAATAGCTCCGACTTAGATGTATGAGCCGAGTCAGATACGAATCAGACATTAGAAAAATAAAAAAACAAACGATCTGAGTCAGAAGCTGGGTCAGATCCAAACAGATACGGTGGTATAGTGTGTACCCGAGATTGATTTTATTGATGAGGAAAAAAGCTTGATCAATTCAGGCACCAGTTGGTTTCGTGGTGTAGTTGGTTATCACGTCAGTCTAACACACTGAAGGTCTCCAGTTCAAACCTGGGCGAAGCCATTTATCTTTTATTTTTTATTTTAATTCCTTTGATGCATCATATCTCAAGGGTTCTAATTTTGTTGGTCTGGGTCTGATTGCAAGAAATCTTGATGGAGCAAGATGCAACTATGTCAAAAGCAGTAGATGAAGAGCACTTGGAGGCATTGGCAGCTCTTCAAAATCTATGTAGTTTTGCGAACTAAAACATACATGTTCCCAAACTAAAAGAAACGATATTGGCGTTGAATGATACGGAAATTTGTAGTGATCTATGCTGCAAAAGAATCTTAAAGACTTAAAAATCGATCCTTAAAGCTGTAGAGAGTGATATATAGCGCATGATGGAACATTTCCGAAAGAGGTGATGATCTTTCCACATGAAAATTAAATCGCTAATGAAACTTTTGTCACTATAAATATGTGTGAATACATTTAAGTAATGGTTTCGAAGTATGGATCGACGAACTTTGATAGAGAAACCAAAGCTCCAAAAGTTAGCTGCGGACTTTGGAAGGGTATTTACAAGCAGATCAACGCTTTCAAAGAAAATTGTAATGCAAGTGGGGATGGGACTTCGGTTTTGTTTTCGGGAAATCCCCTGGGCAGGTACGGCTGCTTTTTCATTTCTTTCCCTGAATTGTATTTTATAGCCTCAAGCCCTCAACTAAGAATTGGACTGTGTCAAGAGTTGTGCTCTTAGACTTCAGCCAGGAGGGAGATGCAATTTGGGCCTGTATAAGCGGCTATGCAACCACAAATTGCTGAGCTATGTGCTTTAACTCTATTCTTGAAGGAATTTATCTGGGGACAAATGGAACATAGATAGTTCTATTTTTTTCGTGGTTAAGACGTGTTACGCCAAGTTAGAAGACGAACAAGCTTCTCCAAACCCTCATCTCAGTATTCGGTCTAGGTCAGTGGGCACGTAAAATTGGGTTTTTTCTCTGGCTTGTGTACCACAAAAGACTTACTGCGATGGACATCCTTTATAGGAATGAAAATTTTATCATCAACGGGTGCTTGCTTTGCTTAAAGATGGTGAAACTGTGGAGCAACTTCTCCTTGAGAATTTGGAACCATTCTAAGGACGCAGTGAGTTTCATTGGTTCAATGCCTGATTTAAAGCCACTGAGAAAAAAATCACTATTAAGCTCAGAACCACAACTGTCTACAATGTCAGATCCAAGAGAAATATGTTAGACACAAGCTTTGGAACCAAGGACAAGTAGCAGACCAGAAACGTTTCTTTCAAATCGTCGTCTACCCGTTCTTCCTCTGTATAATTTTGAGTTGATTAACACCTGAAAAATCCCATACCATATGTCAAAAGAGAAACAAAGCTAGGATATGTCTTTAAGAAAACGCTATTCAATTTAAGAGTTCTAGCAAGCATAAGAAATCCATCATGTTTTTACGATAGATTTTCTCACAGAAATGGAATGAATATACACATGATTCTGCATTGGCACAAAACAAAACAAACAAATGAGTTTTGACACATTTGAGGGTTAATTCTAGTGCTGGTATTCTTAAGTTTGTATTCTTTTAGTTATTCCCGGGGCCGGGCCTATCGTCCCGTCCCTCCGTTTCATAAACAAACACTACAAAGAAAAATATCTAATTTTCCAACGGACCGCCAGTCAGATCGAGTCAAGTGTGAAATTGGGTCATGCACTATCAGGCTCCATACAAACATAACAGCTACAACCTTTGTGGCTCCCTCCCAATTCACTTTAATCTACAATTCTCGCTGATACTGAATATGGATTAGTTCCATTATTCTATGTCCTGCGGTCGATACAACTTCATCAACAGCCGTATATATCCTATTGATCTACTTTGTTAGGTAGCAAAAATGTCCGGTAGGCACTTCATATATTGATGATGTAAGGAGGCAGACTCATTTAGTCTAAATGCACTCGTGCAAGTGGCTTTTCACTACTTAGGATTGTTAAGGAATTATCAACAAATCCAGAGTTTTTAAAGAACAAAGCAACTGAATCAAAACAAGTTATCGATTACAAGGATTGGCAAATAGCCTAAGTAGAAGACTTCGACCGATAAACTTTGGTTAGTCCTTCGCAGCTACCGAAGTGCTAGCTTGAGAACTCTTATCATGCCTATGGCAAGTAATTTTATATGGAATCTGATTGCGGAATTTTATTACAAAGTTATGCTTCTATGAGAGTGTGAGTTGTGATTTTTTTCTCTCTCTCATATGTGCAGACGTTAATAGATCACTGGTGTTATTTGTTGGAATCTTGCAACAATGAACAACAACGTTAGATGTATCAGAATAATATATATAAAGAACTGAATTGAAAAACAACTCTACCACGGACAACTACGAGGGCAGAATCACAGGTTCAACAAGTTGTCCTTAACACATTAGTTCGCGGGTATACTCGAGAAGAGTAATGCTAAACTCCAACGTGCGAAGATGTGTCCAGGATAAGACTGCCCGATATAGCTTGTATTAGCACAACACAAACTACCCACTCTTGAACTTAGCAACATGGAAGAAAAGGAATTCATCAATCAAAAACGTTTTTTGGATCCCTTTTTTAAAATCTGAAAACCGTTTTATATTTATAGAGAAAAAATTAGGGTTTTGGAAACCTTTAGGGTTTAGGATTTCTTGTAAAATAATGGATCATGGATGATGTCTAATTCGTAGGCCCAATACATAAGTTAGCCCATGTATTGTTTGCATAGCCCATTCCACCCTAAGTGGACATCCTTCTCTAGAATACCCAATGTGAGAATAAACTAAAGAGTTTCATTCACTCAACAAAATGAGTGAGCATCCAAGACCAAAATCATTAGTTTAAAACTCATTTTCTCCAACAATCCCCCACATGAATGAAATCTCGATAAAAATGAAAAAATCAGAATGCGGAAAATACCATATAGGCAAAGGTGTCCATGAGGTCTTGAACCTTTACTTAGTGAGAAGTTACCGAAACTACTTGCTAGAGACAGTGAACGCGATGTCTTGAACTGCTAGCGTTTGATGCAATTTGCGATAACAACCACGCATGATATCCTCCTGGCGTTGCTAAGTTCGTGTCATTGTGTCCATTTTGGCCGTGGACGTACCCCGTTTCTCAGAATGCTCTAAAGAATTCGCTCAAATTCTTATAGGAAGCGGCCCACTTCCTCATTCAAATAGGTGAGTTCTATCAAGAGTGTTACTGCTACACCCCACTTCAATCTTAAATTGAAACTATAGAACTCATTAAGACTTCTTAAAAGTCATCCTTCACATGCAGTCACACTATCACAACAATGCACCATAGGGAGGGACAGAGAATGTAATTCTCTTGATAGTGCATACGTTTAATTACCACAAATTAGTTGTCTCATTGAACCTTGATCTTCGGATCTCCAGTCACTAAGGTTGAGTGTCCTTCATGGCAAATTTATTTTATGAGCTTAAGTCCCATCCCCCTCGATGCAATAACAAACTATCTCTAGATTATCCTTTCGTCAAAGGATCCACTGATTTTTCTCTTGACTTTATTAAGTCTACAAAATCACTTCATTAGAGAGTAGTTGTCTTATCGAATTAGCCGCCTTTTCTGAGTTTATCTAGACTTTTCCATTGCTCATTTACTTTAGACCCTCATAGTCAATTGAGTTTCAGCAATGGTGGCCACAGGCTTCGGTCACAGAGGAATGCCTTCCAAAAAAGGATTTATCCATTCAACTTCCTCTCATGCTTTAAATTAAGCGAGCGAACTCTGATTACATCTCTGTCGAGTTCCTCATGTTTGTTGGAGAATTTCCAACTACTGATCAACTTAAGAGGGCACACATATAGGCTAAGACTCTTCAAAGCCTGAAATCACAACATCTCTTAAGGTCAGTCTAATATGTATCATGCACATAGATAATTTTAAATGTACCTCAAGTACTACAAATTTGTGATCAGATCATCCCACTATCTTCTGGGGTCACAAATGTATTCGTACACCGAATGCACTGCACATTTACAACACACATTAAACGTATCGAGTTTGACAAAGACCATTTCCGTCAGAATTTCTTCTGGTTTCAATGATCCTTTAGATCATGAGTGTCTACAAAAATTTAGTCTTTCAATCAAATCACAAACATCACATGTTTTCTAGTAGTTGTAAAGCATATAAAGGCATACGCAAGATACATGTACTACTTACTAGTACGGTCATTACATCTTCCTCAAAAGATTAGTGTCATATATATATCACATAATTGAAATTAAATATGTACCTCAAGCATCCCAATTTTCTGGTCCTGTGATCAGAGCAACCCTGTAATTATCCAGGATAAACCGGGAAACATGCACACTTATTTTACAACACACATTTGACAGAAACTATATCACCAAAATTTGTTTTTGGTTCTTTCTGATCCTTTAGACCACTTCAACAACATATTAGTTTCCTGTCAAACTTTAAACAACAAAAATTGTTAGTATTTGTAAAACACATAATAAAGGCATGCTTAACATGAGCACTGATTTGCTAAAAAAGTCGACTCTTCATTCAGACCTTAGACCCCCCACAATTGAAGGTCTACACGGTAGGACACATATAATTCTAGGGTCTTTTATAAATCTGCTTGAGAAATCAAACAAATACTTGTTTCCATCTTACACCCCCACAGTTGAGGTGTAAGGTCCCCAAACTAATGTCTCGCTAAGCTTTATGCCGACATTCAAATTTTCCCAGCTCAAACAACATTTCAAAGAAATAATCACCTTTGGTATCAATTGATTCAGTATTTCTACTTAAACCATTCTCCGTGAACATAAATTATAAATATCGAAAATGGTGCACGTACCTTAGTAGAGCACAAATTACTCTACCTGTTCCGTCATTCGATTGTACCCAAATGGAGTCCATTGAGGCACAGGAAACAAGAGGGCCTTTTCTTCTACCTCAGTTTCTGCATTTGCAGTGATACCCGCAGTTCAGTCCATGACTTTAACCTTGAGTTGCCTACTAGGTAGGTCCTGATAAAGCTCACGCTACCTCTACTTCTGGATTGACCATCCCATATGCCGTAAGATGACCTCCACCAGAAGCACCCCACTCAAAGCATCCCCATGTGCGATTTCTTTTACAACAAGAAAACCGACATGAGCACCTTCATTGTAAGCTTTACAAGCCGCCAAAATAGTGTATGCTCGCAGGCGGAAATGCCCCAATACATAATCCTCAAATTCTTAAGCGTGTACAGCATTGTCCTGCATGATAGAATAAATGTTTTCTCATTGTATTTCTGGGCAGTCTTCTCACCGTGTACAGATAACAATCTGTTTTGTCTATGCAAGGAATGAAAACTCATCATCAAGCAAGTTCATGGCTCTGTCAAATTTATTCATAACCTTGTATCTCAAGTGATCTGCATCAACAAGGTTCCACTGACGTCTGCATTTTTCATAGCTCCAACCATTGCCTTCTATTAGAAAGTCAATCCACTCAGGATGACCAAATTCATTTCGCATGAAATTAAGGCAGCCGTCACCTCCTAATGCCATGGTTATGAAATGAATCATCTTGTGAAGTGCAATTCCTCGTTCAACTGTAGGAGAAACATTTTGACAAACAACAACATTACAAGGTGGATCTGGACAACGCAACATCAAACACCCAGGTCCTTCATTAACTGATGTCCCAATGTATCATTTCCAACACAATTCACAAAAGAGATGACCGCAACTAGCAGCAGCATCATACATCTCATCATGCTTATAATCATCAAAGCATATCCCACAAGTATGCGCTGGTTTCTTCCTGCTTTCCTGATCAACAATTGCCTGTAACCTACCAGCGTTATTACTTGCTCAGTAGGCGTAGCATTTGAATAGTTTGTAGCATTCCAGTAAAAGATCTTCTTCTAAACCAGGAGTAGCTTGCAATGCATTGCGCACAATTTCTAACGAAAGACAGCTTTCATTCCTTTTCGTTAACCAACAACTGGCATTTTAAGAACAACATCAAGCATACACATTCGACTACTCCGTTGTGCTTTCGTTTCTTCTCTTCCTCAGTGAGAGACTTGTTTTGAGTATGACCGTAACTCAGAGATATTACTGGAGTTTCAACTTTCAAACTCTCCCCAGCTTTCTCAATGTCTGCTGGTTTGCCAACCCAATGATCTCCCATGTCGTAGAATCCAGCTCCAATCTCTGTCTCTTTCTCACTATGCAGCACATTTGCCAAGCTACCCCTCTCCACATATTCATATACCAAGAACATGCAGCCCTTCCTCGAAGAGACCCGGTACATTTTCACTTATTGTTTGTGCTGCGGTTATTGGATGATGGCGCACCACTACAACGGCTCAAACCCTTCAACTCAGTGCTGCATAGACCTTGATTACCTCCTAAGGCTTTGACAGGATCTTTTTCGAATGCATTCACATCTGGAACTGGACCCTCGAGTTAGTTATTCCAAACAGTCCCTTTAAGTCCTTAATCTGAGCATTCTTTTGAAAGAAACAATTCATCAGAAAAAATTTATATACATATATTATGAGCAAGTGTTCAATGCTGGATTCGTGAATATAGATTTTGAATTCCTATGAGGCCATCAACAATGATCATCAGAATGAACGTACAAACATCACTCTCAAACCAATGATAGGGTTTATTGACATGTTTGATATATTAGTTTAAATACGGAACTAAGAGGTGTTTAATTTATATCACACACTGTGCATCACATATTGGAGGATATCAAATATACCCACATGAGCCCTTTAAAAATAAAACTTATTGATAGGCTAGAAAACCTAGTTTATCAACAATATTTTTCTGCCCGTCAGAATTTTTCAGGAACGTTTTTCAGTTTTGTAAAATCCCTAAAAAATACTTTTACAACTCCAAAAATTCTGTAATTTGGTGTGGGTAACTATCAGGATGTCTACTATATTCAGTTAAAAGGATTTGTCGAAATTCTTTCTAAGTTAAGAGATATACTCGAAACTCTACAGTTGACCAAAAAACTCAATTTTGTTTTTCAGTTCACAATTAATATTCTTTGTTTTCCAATACAATATTAACGTCAACGATTCACAAATAACCAAAAGTAATTGATACTTAGCTCTTTTGTATTGGAAGTGATCAATTTGACGAAACTGATAAGCTCCCCAGATCTTCGCAACAACAACTTGGATTGCCATCTCTTGAAATCCTTTCCGTTGAACTTCTGTGGTTTTTTCAACATCGTTCTTTCCTATTGTTACGAGATAAAAAATAATGTGTTAAGATTGTTGGAATCTTGCAACAATGAACAACAACGTTAGATGTATCAGAATAATATATATAAAGAACTGAATTGAAAAACAACTCTACCACGGACAACTACGAGGGCAGAATCACAGGTTCAACAAGTTGTCCTTAACACATTAGTTCGCGGGTATACTCGAGAAGAGTAATGCTAAACTCCCACGTGCGAAGATGAGTCCAGGATAAGACTGCCCGATATAGCTTGTATTAGTACAACACAAACTACCCACTCTTGAACTTAGCAACATGGAAGAAAAGGAATTCATCAATCAAAAACGTTTTTCGGATCCCTTTTTTTAAATTTGAAAATCGTTTTATATTTATAGAGAAAAGATTAGGGTTTTGAAAACCTTTAGGGTTTAGGATTTCTTGTAAAATAATAGATCATGGATGATGTCTAGTTCGTAGACCCAATACATAGGTTAGCCCATGTATTGTTTGCATAGCCCATTCCACCCTAAGTGGACATCCTTCTCTAGAATACGAGAATAAACTAAAGAGTTTCATTCACTCAACAAAATGAGTGAGCATCCAAGACCAAAACCATTAGTTTAAAACTCATTTTCTCCAACACTATTTGTTCAAATCAATAAATAGACATTGAATGTTTAATATTGCTAATACATCAGGTATATCTACTATCCAAAAGAGACATAAATCACAGAAAAAAGAACAATATGGTAAGTGGTAACCATAATGAAGATTACTCGACAACTTCTTCCGTTACTAGTGAACACCAGACAAGTTCTTGAGCTGCAGTCTGAGTCCAGTTCGGTTCGATCCAAATGCAGTATAACTGCTCCTTAGTGTTGTAGAAATCAAGACCAGAATACTGTTGGCTCCCAAAAGTGTGATACTTGCACGTATCGAGCGAATAATATACAATGTCTTCGCCGTGAAATCTTGGGAAGTATGTTTTATTCTCCATTTGACTATTTGGAGCCATTGCTGAGAGACTAGAGGTGTTGCTGATGAACAACATATACTTTCCTAAACTTTCAACCTTTACCCAAAGCTTCTTATCGATATCTAGTCTAAAAACCTTAACACAATCCTGGAATTGCTTAAAAACACTGCTAAAAGCTTTCCGTCGCATTCTACCAGAAAACTCTGATTTATGGAATTACACGGTCCATGCAGGTCTAAAATTTTCCATGTGCAATCTCTTGTATCCAAGACTCCTAATTCCCCTTTGAAATCTAAGCAACATCGTAATAGAACACTGGATTATTCCTCCATGGGATGAAATCAACACATTTCACTTTCTCGGAAGGTAATGATACCGTGCATGTATTCTCCAAACAACCGAAGCTCCAAGAATCATCTCCTTTCTCAATGTAGAAGAGACAAACTTTTTTGTAATTAAACGATATGTATTCAGCAATGCCCATAACTACACAGTCTGAAGACTTGGGTGAAGAGGAGAAGGACATGCCGGAGTAATTATAACTGGGAAAATAATCAGGTAAGTCAGGGAGGTGAATCATTGCTCTTGTGAAGGGATTGTAGAAGAATAGGTTCTACTATAGCCTTTAGTCATTAGTAGGCAACCACCCTTTGAGAAGCGAATTATGGCATCTACGGAGATATCTGACGGTTTTATGAAAAACTTGTCATTGTATATTGGTTCTGCTAGGTTGTAAACGCCACCCTTTGCTTTAAGGAAAATCAGCCATGGAGATAAAGATGCATATTGCATGTATTTCATTTTTGTTGTAGTTGCGAGTCGATTTTGTCTACAAACTGCACGAAAATGTAAGTAATCCAGTGAATGGAGATAACCTGAAATCAGTTCCAATGTGTCTTGACTCAAACTACCCCAAGTTGTATGTCTTGATTCTTCTTCTAATTCTCTCCCATTATTCTTCGTGATTATCTCCTACCCGTCATTGTTGTTTATACTAGCTTTTCTTTCCTCTTTAGCCTTAACAATAATATCTTCCTCTACATCATTTTCTATCACGTCATTTGTTGTTGTTGTTCGTTGCCTTCTTCTCCCGTCAAGATCCCTGCCGATAGTCATCCAACTAGGCGACAGCCATGGTGTCGGTAGATCCGGACAAGGTAAAGAAAACCCGATACTTCCATCCTCAATGTCAAATTTGTATAGTGTCTTGTCATTTCCAGAGTAAAAAATATGCAACCCCTTGTAAGGCCTAATTCTTGAGCATTTTGGGCCTCAAGAGCCCAGAGTTACGGTTGGGTTTATTGGCCCAACCCAACCGTAATTCTTCCTGGATACAAATAAAAATGTCACCGTTTTGATCATAACTCCTTCATACGATGTCCGATTGACCTCATTTTTTTTGGGTTAGCTCCGTCTTTCAATTCTTTACAAGATAGAAATGAAAAAAATCTCAAAATATATTTATCTAATTTTACAATTGGGGTTTGAAGATTAGTTACGGTTGGGTTTGGTTGAAAACTAACCGTAAATTTTAATTGAATCTTCATCTTCTACATTTGAAGTTACGGTTGGGTTTGTTTAATAACCCAACCGTAATATGAAGAACAAATTAGTTACGGTTGGGTTTGGTTGAAAACCCAACCGTAAATCTGGGCAAAAATGGTGTTCTTGGTGTTACGGTTGGGTTCGACATGAAACTCAACCGTAAGTTTCTCTGAACAACAAAAAATCAATCTTTCAAATCGTGATTTCATCAAATTAGTTAGTGTAATTTAGTTTTATCCGGATTGTTATCACTACTACTTTCTACACATTTATTAGTATTCTTCATCACGAAATTGGAAGTTTAATCGGCGATAAAATTTTAATTCGATTGAGAAATTTGATTAAAATGGAGAAGGAGAAGATATGGAGGAGATGGAAAATTTTTAATTAAAGGACAAATTTATCTTTTTTTTATTAGGTAAAGGGTAAAATGAACATTTAACTTTACCCCTAGAACATCCCTTATCGTAAAATTGGATCACCTCGGCTCAACTGGGAGCCCCTCTATTGATATGAGAGCCCCTATATCAGCCTTCTTTAATTTTTAGTCGAAACACTGATCAACACTCTGATGGAGTTGTCATTCAAAACTCAACTATATACTACATATACTCATACCTCATCAAACTCAATCAGTTAGTTATTTTTTTCACTGTTGGAATCTTCCATACAGTAGAAGATTGTGTTACTTTTTACTGTTCAAAACTCAACATTAATTTGGTTGCTCAATCACAAAGATTATGACCCAACAAGAAATCCTTTACATGTTGGGTGTATTTCTTCTATCTCGCATGCAGATATCGATATAGATGTTCTCGATCTAATTGTTCCACTTTCTGATCTTTGTTTTGATATTTCTTTCATCTATAGATTGTGTATTTTTATTGTCTCAAGTCAACTAATTCTATCTTTATAATCAATCACGAGATACTTGTTGTTAATTTCGGGTTATTTTTTTAATAACATGTCTAAATAATAAATATTTGCATCAAAATTAAAATCGGTTCAGCATCATCTAACTGTGAAATCTTTCTAAATCAGATGTTTCTTCATCTAATTCAAGATGACGCACAAATATGTGCCTTCTTTAACATATAAATTGGTGGTGCTCCAATTCTCAATATGAGACTGGCTTAACTATTGTTAGTTTGTTACAAAGTTAAGTGACGTGTATTACTGTCTTCTTTATAAATTCGGGGAGATCCGCTCGGATTGCTTCCGCTTATAAAATTAATCTTTTTTGTTTTCGCATAAACATTTTATTCCCGTTGTCACAATTGGCTATTATGTCTTTCTATGCTCCGAATATAATTTGGACGTTGAGATCTCCTGTATCCAGGGGATACCATAATTTGGGTTTATCCATCTAAAGTCAATTTATCATTTTATATTTTCTATTCTCAAGCAGTCTTTTCAATTCTCAAGCAATCAACGTAGAAGTAAAATCATGTTTTTGCATATAAGATCCGTTGATGATCGCAAAGATGGTGTTTTCATGTCAACAATTGTTTCTAACAGTATTCAAGGCCAAGTTTATTCCATGGCCGCTCATAAGTTTAGTTTAAATTTTGATCGACGTAATCCCTTTGTTTTTCGGTCGACATTCATCGACTTTGCTTTTATCCAAGCTAATACTCAAGAATCTTCTCTAATGATTTAGTATTGTTCCCTTTCCAACACAGCTTTAATCAAAAAAAAATTATCAACAAGAATATTCAATCATGTTTTATGTTGGTGTTGTGCAAAGTTGTCATTGAATCCACAAATTTCTTTGACTGATTTTTTTTTCCAGTTAAAATCAATTCTCATGAACTTCATGAGTTCTTGCTCATAGTTTATGACTACGGATATCTCTTTATCATATTTACACCTAAATCAGGGTTACTTGCTCTAAATGTGGTTTTCAATTCATTAGTCCACCTTCAGACTGATCATCATCAATTCAGTTTATGTTGGTATGCTTTGTCAACTGCAAACTTTTCTATCAAGATCTTTTGCCAATATTGTTCACAGCAAGATTTTATTGTTTATCAATACCTAACGAATAGGGTATTCATGTTCGGTTCACAACTGTGTCATTAATATTTTGCAATTTATGCAACTGGGAATGTCAACAATCTTTCCATATTTTCAGAGAATATCAATCTCTTATAAAAATATTTTCCTGCTTTGGCATTTAATCGAAGATGCCTCACTTTAGTTTCCTTAAATCTCATTAAAAACATTCAATAAAAAGTTTCGTCGATGATCAATTATATATTTACTGTATGATTTTTTTTCTAACATGAAAATTAATTTTTTTTGTTCGTTTTGTCAAGAAGATTATTCAATTCCGAAAGTATTTTTTATTTTCGAAAGTCTTGGCAATTCCGACAATCAATCAATTTGTCAAATTATGGAAATATTTCCAATTTTTAAAAATCTCTTACCATTTTCGGTAATCTATTTAACTGAAAATATTTTCAGTACCTCTGTAAATCAATCTTCCCCTAAACGTTCACTGCACCTGTTCATAAAAGGTGTATTAAATGACTTAATTTTATTCATTTATTTTGGGTCAAAATCAGCTAAGTTTATTTTCTCCCATTATCCAATGCCCTGCTAATCAAAGCAGTGATATAAACCAGTTAAGTTTTTTTTGTGCTCCATATCATTATGGTTCTGCTGTTTAACAGTTATTCAGCAATCATCCTTGCGGGATATTTGCTCATTTGCATGGGACATTCCAAGTTCAATCCATGTCTAATTCATCTGGTGACACAGAAAGCTTACAACCTGTTCCATCGCCAACTTCAACTTCGCAGATCGTTGGTTTATAATAATCGACAGTTTAGGAGTTAAAATTCTCTTGGACAATTGTTCGAGTTGCACACTGTGTTTCTCTACGTGTCCAACTTGAGGGGTATTAAATTATATAACACATATACTCAAGGTAGCCGAGGTCGTGTAGAAAAGGACCGAGGCAACCGTGCATCCAAGGCACGTATCAAGTCGAGATAACTAGGTGGTCAAGGTCAAGATGAAGTGATCAAGACTCAAGCTACCAAGAAGATTGACGGAGATCAAGAAATATAGAAGATTGATGGAGATCGGGTTAGGTTTCCAAGAAGAAGATCTTGTATAATTTAGATAGTTTTCTATGTAAAGAAAGTATCTAATTAACTTCATATATTCTAGTTAATTAGGAAATATTCTAGTTTATTAAGATATATTCTTAAGAATAAGATAATATCTTAATTATTTTGGTATTCACTCTATAAATAAAGAGTGAATATATAATTGTAAATCATCTCAGAATGTTCTGATGATCAATAATATTACTCATCCTACGAGATTTGTTTGTAGACGTAGATCGAGTTGACCGAACTACATTAAACATTGTTTTTAAGAAAAAGCGAGAAATGCCCCAATTTGGGGGGTCATCTTGGATAAATGCCCCGGGATTTCAGAATTAATAAAAATGTCTCATTCTGTTAGATTTCCTATTAACTATGCGCGTGCGAGTTCTCACGTGCGAAAAAGGACATAAATACCCCCATACTTCATCTTGGACAAATGCCCCAAAAGGAGACTCATCTTGGAAAAATACCCCAAGTGGAGAAAAAGAGGGTGCTGGAGTGGGTATTTTTCCAAGATGAGTCTCTTTTTGGTGCACTTCTCGAAGATAAAGTATGGGGGTATTTAGGTCCTTTTTCGCATGTGAGAACTCACACGCGCATAATTAACGGAAAAATTAACAGAATGGAGCATTTTCATTAATGTCAAAAATCCCGGGACATTTGTCCAAAATGACCCCCAAATTAGAACATTTTTCAAATTACCCCTTGTTTTTATTATGATTTGGTATGTAGATTTTTATCTTTATCTTATCTTTTTTATCATTGATAAATTTTATTATTTCTTAATATCAACAATATTTATCTTAGTTTTGATCTACATATCTAAGACAACCTATAAACCTCGAACTCAATAATATCCGTCTTACGGAAGTATGTGCATGTATCACAGTAACACTTTGACTCGGCTATATATGTTTGTGAACACCTGAACGGTGGTGATATTTCTCCCACCGATGATAACTTTATGTTTTTCATGCAGAACGGAGTTATCTTTAAGACAGTTCCATTATCGTCAACATCGTATTCTTCGCAGTGATTAGATTTATGCCGTGTTTCTTTCCCAACCTCCAGTAACTCGCCACCAACAGATATAATGTATAATTTACCGTTAAGAAAAAAAAAGTCCTGCAACAGCACCTCTTTCAATAGACCTTGGCAAATTTTGTTGCCTCCATTGTTTGTCTCCAGGGTGACAGTATAATAGAAAGTAGGAAGAAAGACTTTCTTTGTCATCTCCATATAGAAAAAGGAAGTACACAGTTGAATCACAGATATTATTATTATTACTCGGAGGGGAGTAGATCACATAACCATACAAGACATACTTATTCATCCAATATAAGCAGCTACTAGGTAGTTGAATTTTCTCCAATGTGTCCGGGTTCCATAAAAAGCAATCTGAATACTTGGAACGTGAATCGTTTTCTTCATCATCAGCTAACATAATTAACCATTCTTCACAGAAAGGAGATTGGCAATACGAATGATAAACGCATATCCGGCATTCTTTTTCGGTAAGTGTTATTGCTAGGGTCTAATGGATCAACAAAAACTTGAAATTTCCCATTTTTGCCGTATGGGAATACAAGCCATTGGTGTACCATGGAACAAGGTGGACTACCACATCCACTTCTGTTTGCATCTGATAACTTATCCATGAAGAGAGAAATTGTTTGGGAAAGAAAGATCGAAGACAAACAAAACAAAGACGAAAAGACTATTTATAGAGAAAAAAACAAACACTTAAAACCTAGGTATACAAAGAAAAGGATTAGTATCATTGGAACTTCCAAATAAGAATACTTTCACTTAGGATAAACTGATTCCTAGTCCAACTCCAAAATAGTAATCCGTATAAGGGAACCGTATCCAGCAGAATCTAACACGTAAATGGTAGTCTTTCAAAATATAAAGAAACCATATATATTATTCAAGGAAGATCATATCACCGTATATATCATTCAAGGAAGATCTCTTCATCGCATATATCATTTAAGGAAGATCTCTTCATCGCATATATCATTCAAGGAAGATCTCTTGACAATAATAGCATATCATTCACAATAATAATATCATATATGTATATCAAATATCATTCTTCCAATTAAAGCATATATGTATAATGTAGGATACTGTATAAGAACATAGGCACATATCAATATCTATTGAGTGGTTGAACCTATTCTTTCTACTGTGTAGTGTATCCTCTTTATGGTATCAGAGCAACTAGTCTCCAACGAGCAACAAATCTTAAACATGTCTTCCGCCTCTTCAGAACAAACCCCCAACTTGACCATCAACACCCAGCCTCCCACCACTTCCGAAAAACCCTTAATAGCTCTCAATATCACTGCCCAGATTAATGAAAGATTAACCCCCTCCACCTTTCCTCAATGGCGTGCCCAGTTTGAGGAAGTGCTTATAGGCTATGATCTTCTGGATTATGTTGAAGGCACCTTCAAGTGCCCCTCTTCATATGGCACTCCTACTCAAGAACTACAAAAAACTCATTGGGTTCGACAGGACAAACTCATTTTGAGTGCAATACTAGCCTCAACCTCTTCCTCAATCACACCTCTTATAGCTACAGCAAAAACTTCTGATGTTGCTTGGAAAAAACTAAAAAATCTCTATGCTAGCCGGTCAAGAACTCGTGCGATGCATTTAAAGGAAGAGCTTACCTTGATCCAGCGTGGGAACATGACCATCTCGGAGTACCTTCACGCTGTGAAAAATCTAATTGATGAATTAGCTATTATAGATCAATCTATATCAGATGATGATTTAACTCTTTATGTATTGAATGGCCTAGGTTCAGACTTCAGAGAGATAGCAGCACCAATTCGTGCTAGAGAATCATCTCTAACATTTGAAGAATTACATGACTTATTAGTTGGTCATGAAACTTACCTCCGACGCCTGGAAACTACAACACAGAACCTGGTCGCGTCTGCCAACTACACCAAAACAAGGTAAGCAGGATCCGAAGCAAGTTATCAGCATTTCAGACAGTCTTATTACTCCATACCGTCTCCAGGCAGGCACCCAAGGCAAGCCGTCAGCACCACAGGTCCCTCTCCTGGCAGATATCCTAACAGTGTCCATCGTGATGGACGTCGCTACCCTTCAAACTCCGGAAAATACAACACTTCAACAAGCGCTAGCCTAAATTTCATCTCTGTGACCAGCCTGGTCACACGGCCAAGACATGTCCCTAACTTCAGTCACACAATGCATCTATAAACTGTGCCATAACCTCTATAGGAAAAGAAAAGAACTGGCTTCTCGACTCAACTGCGTCCCATAACATCACAGGTGACCTCTCCAACTTATCCTTGCACTCCGAATATGATGGAACAGATGAAGTGATTCTCGGTGATGGTTCAGGTTTTCCCGTCACACACATTGACTCTTTGGCTCTAAACACTCCACATCGAACATTTACACTAAGTGACACTCTTCATGTTCCAAATCTTTGTAAAAATCTCATCTTTGTGCATCATCTCACTAAGCAAAACAATGTTTTTGTTAAATTTCATTCTTTTCATATTTTTTTAGAACAAGATCACGGGGGCGATATTACTAAAAGGAGCATGTAACAACGGCATCTACACCTTTCCGGAGTCTTCGGTGGCATCGCAAAAGGTCGTTAATATGCATGAAAGAACGTCTACTGACGGATGGCACAAGCGGCTTGGACATCCTTCCCTTAAAATTGTTAATCATCTCATTAAGCAGTTTGCACTTCCTATTTTTCCTTCCGAAAAAATCTTTCTTCTTTATGTCATTCCTGTTCCATTAATAAAGCACATCAACAATCTTTTCGTGTCACAAGCCTTCGCATCCATGAACCTCTTGAGCTTATTTACACGGATGTGCGGGGACCTGCTAGCTATACTGGGATTGAGGGTTCACGATATTATCTTATTTTTGTTGATCATTTTACAAAATATATATGGTTCTACCCCATGCAAACTAAATCTGGTGTTTCCTTAATTTTTCCACAATTCAAAAAAAATTATTGAAAGCCGTTTTCAAAAATCGAATAAAACACTATACTATGATAATGGAGGTGAATTTCTCGCTTTAAAATCATATCTTTCACTTCATGGCATAACTAATTTCACAACTGTCCCTCACACATCTCAACAAAATGGTGTCTCTGAACGACGTCATCGTCATTTGGTTGAAACAGGTCTTACACTTCTCCATGATGCCAATCTAGATTTTTCATTCTGGACACATGCTTTTCAGACAACTTCATATCTCATAAATCGTCAACCAAAACATATTCTACACAACAAATCTCCCTTCGAAGCTCTTTTTGGCCAACCACCAAACTACTCTAAGCTAAAGAAATTTGGGTGCATATGCTATCCTCTCACCAAGGCCTAAAACTCAAATAAAATGCAACCCAAATCCAAAATATGTATCTTTTTTGGCTATTCACCGACTCAAAATGGATATAAATGTTTCGACCTCAAACTAAAAAAAAATTCTCCCGTCATGTGTTATTTGATGAAAGAAGGTCTCTCTCACAGCCCTCATATGTGCCTAGTGAACTCCCTAATCCTCCACAGGCGGATAGCCATCATCATCTGTTTCCTCTACAGTTTGGAATCCAGCCACCGGTGCCATCCATGCAGCGTCTCAATGCATCAGTGCCTATGCAGCCTTCGGAAAGGCTAACTGCTGCTACACACTCCCCAGATAATACTGCCCCCTTTAATCCTTTAAGTCAGCACCCTGAACAGGCTACAGACACCTACCTGGGCCATCTACCTAGCTCTCCAGCAGCAACCGAGACTGAGCAGTCATCAGCATCACCAGTCGCTGCTGTTCTTGGCACGCCTGTATGCACAGCCAATCCTGCTCCAACTCCAGCCACACATCAAGACATGGCAATTGTTCATCGCTCTCATAGTATGACCACAAGATCGATGAATCAGATCTTTAAACCCAAGCAAATTAATACAGTCTCCAAGCATCCTCTACCTCGATCTATTGAACCAACCAGTGTTAGCCAATCATTGGTCGATCCTCAATGGTGTGAAGCCATGTCTGCACAAGTGACTTCCTTAATAAATCATGGCACGTGGGATCTCGTCTTACCATCAGGTGAGTGTCAACCATTTGGGTGCAAATGGGTTTTCAGAGTCAAGAGAAAGGCTGATGGCTCAATTGACAAGTTCAAAGCCAGACTTGTGGCAAAGGGTTACAACCAACGGCCCGGCATTGACTACACAGATACTTTTAGTCATGTAGTTAAACCAGCAACAATAGGAACTGTACTATCCATTGCAGTGATGAATGAATGGGTTTTGAGACAGATGGATGTCAACAATGCTTTTCTGCACGGGGCCTTAACTGAAACTGTCTTTATGACACAACCTCCAGGTTTCAAGGATGCGTCCAAGCCAAATCATGTATGCAAGCTCCACAATGCCATCTATGGGCTAAAACAAGCACCACGAGCTTGGTATCATACACTCAAAATAGCCATCCTTCAATTGGGTTTTCTCAACTCTAAGGCAGACTACTCCTTGTTCATATACAGTCAAGAAGCTACAGTATGCTATTTGTTGGCTTATGTGGATGATCTTATCATCACAGGCAATAACTCAGAGTTTGTGCTCTCTATCATTACAAAGTTAGGTAATATGTTCTCTCTCAAAGACATGGATTCTCTTCACTACTTCTTAGGAATTGAAGTAATTCCCACAAAGGCAGGTTTATTTCTTTCCCAACATAATTATATTCGAGAACTATTGAACACTATAAGCAGGATTGATGTGAAAGATGTCTCCACTCCACTCTCTACATCCCAACCTCTTCAATTGGTTGATGGTACAGCAGCTGTGGACAGTTCCGAGTTCCGTCGACTCATAGGCAGTCTTCAATATTTGTCTTTAACACGACCAGACATCTCCTTTGCAGTAAACAAGCTATCTCAATTCATGCACAAGCCAACTACAACTCACAAGACAGCTTCCAAACGACTACTCAGGTACCTGAAGCAAAATATATTCTATGGCATTTAGATTCTTAAAAATGGACCTTTCACTCTTCGAACATACACAGATGCTGATTGGGATGGAAACATGGATGATCGCACATCAACATCTGCCTACATCAGTTTCTTGGGCTCAAATCCAATCTCCTGGTGTTCCAAAAAGAAACGAGCTGTTGCAAGATCATCCACAGAAGCTGAATACAGAACACTAGCTAATGCAGCGTCTGAGACAATGTGGCTGACAACAATGTTCAAAGGGATTGGAGTTCCACTTACAGACTCCCCTCAACTGTTATGTGACAACATTGGAGCCACACATCTCAGTCTCAACCCTGTACATCATTCACGCATGAAACACATTCAAATTGATCTACATTTTGTGCGTGATTTAGTTCAAAAATGAAGCCTTCAGGTCCGACATGTTCACACTCAAGATCAGCTAGCTGACCTTCTGACAAAACCATTATCCAAACAGCGGACTGCCATGCTACGGAACAAGATTGGTCTTGCCGACCAATCTTGCGGGGGCGTATAAGGGAACCGTATCCAGCAGAATCCAACATGTAAATGGTAGTCTTTCAAAATATAAGGAAACCATATATATCATTCAAGGAAGATCATATCACCGTATATATCATTCAAGGAAGATCTCTTCACCGTATATATCATTCAAGGAAGATCTCTTCACAATAATAGCATATCATTCACAATAATAGCATATCATCTATGTATATCAAATATCATTCTTCCAATTAAAGCATATCTGTATAATGTAGGATACTGTATAAGAACATAGGTACATATCAATAACTATTAAGTGGTTGAACCTATTCTTTCTATTGTGTAGTGTATCCTCTTTAATCCGATTGTGTATAGAATTTAGTGGAAAGATATTGATTCTAGTACCTAGTTTGAGAGGTCCAAACCCTACGAAGAAAAAAGATTTTTTTTATTTACTTTTAAAGATGAAGTATATCTTTTTTATTTTATTTTTTATAACAGGAGAAGCAAAAGAAAAACAAGAAACAAACAGAAATCCAATTTAAACTCCTACAAAAAAAAAAAATATGATATTAAGAGTTTTTATTTTTTTTATTCCTGATTCTTTATCCAACAAACAGGATAAAAAATATTTTAACAAACTAAAAATATTTCAGTACCATAAATTAAAAAAAAAATATATTGAACTTCAAATATATATATATGTTTATTTATTTATGTTGCAGTAAAATAAATTTTTAACTAGACAACAACAAATCATAATGACCGTAACTAGAATTTTCTCAAAGACATTATAATTTTGATTACAAACACCAGAGCATTTTTGTTTGTTTTTCATTTTTATTTTATGTTGTTTAGCCAGATATTTAAATGGCCTTGAATTGAGGCTTCTTCATTTGGCTTCTGTTTTTCATTTTTATTTTATGTTGTTTAGCCAGATATTTAAATGGCCTTGAATTGAGGCTTCTTCATTTGGCTTCTCTAATTCATAGGTTATTCTTTTATTAACCATAATATATATTATTTCCAATCCACAAAAAAAAATCTTCATTCATCACGCAAATCCCCAAATACACACGTACTAACCACAATGACACAGCAACGCCGGCAATTAAGTTCATCACTCAAGTTGGAGGCAATTAATCTAGTACGTAATTAAGGAGAGGAGAGAGAACCTATGTGAACCGGTCTCACCTTCTAGTTTAACTAAGTAAAAAGTTTCAATTGATTATTATAGGTTCCTTCATGAATTACTCCAGATAAGTTATAATTTTCTTTAATCTTAACATTTCTTAATTTCTAAGACTTTTTAAATCCTAAACTGTTTAAATCTGATATCTGTATTTAGATTTAGGTTTTTAGTTTTTCTTAGTCTTTTGTTTTTTTAATTTTTTTTTTTTTTTATGATGGGTTTTCTTTTCATAGATAAATTTGCAGCGTAGTCTTATTAGAGATTTCTGGGAAAGAGCTTTCCGCACTGATGTTTGATTTTTACTTACCGGACTGCATGGCCTTGAAATGTGCTAAGTGTTGTTGGCTAGATCCCCTTCCTCTGGTGGTGACTAGGTGTTCAACTAGTTTTCAACAGGTGGAAGCAGATAAGCATGTGGCAAGTTGATTAGGTTTTTTCAGAAGAATTTGTTTCAACTAAGCTTTTTTAAAAAAATTGGGAATACGAGGTATGTAATCATGAAATATTGGAAATTTCAGAAGATTTGCAGAAAGGATAGAATTTTAGTTTTCCCTGTAAAGTACTTGGATTGATGCATGAAAAAGGTAGAAGAATTTTACAAGTGGCAGTTCATTTTGAATGAAGAGTGACAAAGTTTCTAAAAAATTATTGTATCAATAGAAGATGGAACAAGGATTTAAAATCACAGAGAGTTTCAAAGTTCAAAGGTTCAGTGTACAATTTCGAGTTATTTCCACTTTCAAGCTCAGAAAAGTATGGATGATCCAATTACTTCAGAGGGTTTGAGCACAATTGTTAATCTTATGCAGGAAAAAGCAAATTTATCAGATTTAGGTAATGCAAAATTGTTTGAGTTCTTAAAGAAACCTGTTATTTGTATAATAAATGGTGAATCTTTACAGCTGGTGGGGAAACTGAATTATTTCAAGGTGCTCTTAGATCAGATGAAGTTAAGAGAAATTTGAAGAGTATATGGAATTTGAAATGGAAATTAGAAGTAAGAGAATCGAGAATGGAGAATATCTTCTTTTCTACCTTAGAAGGCCTTGAGGAATTTGTTAAAGTGGTTTTAGCTATTGTTGTTATTGATGGTAGACTTTTGTTATTCAGGGAGAAGATTGATCGAGTAAGAATTCCTGATCTAAACTTTTAAAAATGCTTGTTTTGGGCAAAATTTAGCTTAAGAATTTATATGCGGATAGAAAAGTGGCTCCTCATGTTGGTGAAGTGCTAAAATTAATTGGGCCTCATCATGGAGAATACAAGGTGTTGGTGATTGTTGATTTAAATAAGCCTTTAACTAGGAAAGTGGATATTATAGTTCAAGATCTTGGACCCGGTAAGAATTCAAAAGAGATAGTATGCGGGTCTTCCTGCAAGAACATGCAAATATTGTATGTGGATGACGCACCCACCAAGATTTGGTTGCAGAATTGAGGCTCCTACTATACTCAGACAAACTCCAGCGGTGTTGGGGACCAGGAAGGAAGCCAAGGCCTTTTGGCTTTGAAAAGAATAAAGCAAAAAATTGGAAAAGGGTAAAACAGGTTTCAACTGATTTTAGGAGTTTGATAGATAAGGAGGTTGTGAAATGAAGCAAATTGAAAGAGACAGAGGATAAATATTGACTGGATAAGTCCAAATCCATCAATTAAAGCCAAGGGAGTGGTGAATATAAGAAAATCCATCATCAATCAAGATGGAGGAATGATAAACAAAGTAGTGAATATCAATATAATTTAGAGGAGAATTTAAGTGAACATGAGCAACAAAAAGCCAAGGAGAGATACATAGAGCAGATTCTGGATTGAAGACACTACTTACAAGGGTATGCTTGGATTCTAGCTGAACTAAATTGGGGAGATTGAAGCCTAGTGAAATTATTCCAAATGTTTTTGATGAAAATACTGAAGATGTTAGCCAATAAATCTCTTTATCAATAGAGATAATAGAATCAGTGATAAGCTAGGAAGGACCGCTGTGGTGTCTGATAAGGTTGAAAAGTTGAATATCCAGGAAGGGAGCTCAAGTACTAAAGTTTCTGATAAGGTCAGTAACCCCATCTTATTGTTACTACATTAGCTTTGTTTCATTATCTTTTTAAAGTTTGTTGTCTGTTACCTCTTTTTTGAATTTGAAGTCTGGTATTGGAGTGTTGTTTGTTTTAATTTGGTTTTTATCTGCTTTGTGCTAGCCTTTTTATACACAACTAGGACTTTAAATTTTCTGAAAGTATGTATTTTAGTTTTGGTTAACAGTATAAATCACGATAGTGTTCTAGTAAGTCTAGGAAAAATGAAAAATCTTTCTTGGAATTGGAATGCTCAAGACTATAATAGCCTTAAGATTTTCAATTATCTTAAATTCCTTCTTGAAAAACATAAGCCAGACATCGTATTTATTTTTGAAACTAAAATGGGGATGGAAAAAATGGATTTCACATCTAAGAAACTCCAATTTAAGGATTGGATTATTATTCCATCTATAGGAAAATCTAGAGGGAAAATTTTAGCTTGGATTAGTAGAAAAATTCCCATCAAATTGAAGTTAAATTTAATATCATTACAATCTTAGTTAAAATTAGGTGTGTTCTATTTTTCAGATCTTGTATGGGGCACTGAATACACAAGGAAAGAGTGATTAGTAAGATTACATCCAAATGCTAAGTGCTCAAATAAAAGGTCTATGTATGCTAGTAGGGGATTTGAATTTCTTATTAGATAATAATGAGAAAAAAAAAGGGAATGAATCTTCTACTAGTGTCACTGTGTCTGATCCAAAATGTGATTCAGCAAATTGGTTTCATAGACCTGAAATTTGTTGGAGATCCTTTTACATGGTCCAACCAAAGAGAATGAAGAGAGAATATAAGAGAATGGATTGATAGGAGCCTGGTTAATGTGAATTGGTTTGAAATTTTCCCAGAGGGCTGTTCTTCAACATTTAATTAGAGTAGCCTCGGATCATAACCCTTTATTTATTGACTTAGTCCCTATCAAAACAAGAAATAACATATCATATAGATATTTTAGGGGACGGATTGAACACAAGAATTAAGTCTTTTTTTGAGAATGCTTGGCAAGAAAATAGATTGAAGGCGGAGAAAGATATTAATAAAACCTTGGGAAACTCATCTACTGTTTTCAAAGATTTGAATAAAAATGTATTTAAGAATAAGAAATGATTCTAAAAAAAATTGATAAGGAAAATGCTAAACCTGGATATCTTGTGTCCAAAAAAGTTTTATCTTGTGAGCACAATAGGAATAAGCCTTTAAAGAACATGATAAATGTACGAAATACTTTCATGTGGTAGCATCTAATAAAAAAGCAAATGGATGATGTTGAAGATGATGTGGTTAGCTTTGTTGAAAATTTCTTTATTTCGGGGAAACTTCAGGAACCTGTAAATGGATCATTCATTTCTCTCATTCCTAAAATTAAAAACCCAGTTTCGCTAGTATATTTTTAACCTATAAGTCTTGGTAATGCTTTGTACAAGATTATATTTTAGATATTGTCTTCTAGACTTAAGGATGTTCTTAACAAGATTATATCACCAAATCAATCTCCCTTTATTCCTTAAAGGCATATTCTTGATAACTTTGTTATAGCTCACGAAATTATACATAGCATCAGAACCAGCAAATCTGAAAAGGGCTATTTTGCGCTTACTGGATTTAAGAAAGCTTACGATAAGATGGAATAGAATTTTGGAATTTTATATTCATTCAAAAATGGTGTGATGGAATTTTGTATTCATTCAAAAATGGAGTGATATGATTTATCAATGCATATCTACGATGAAATCAACAGTTTTATTGAATGGAGTTCCTAGTATACAATTTCACCCCTAGAAGGGTCTTCGACAAGGAGACCCTATTTTCCCTTATTTATTTATCACTCTATTAGAGGGTCTATCTAGATTATTCTTATATAAACAATTTTATGGGATTTAGAATCAACAAAAATTGCCCAATTATATCTAACTTGATTTTTACAGATGATTGTTTCATATTATACAAGGCTGATATAGTGGAGGTTAGAAAATTGATGAATATCCTGGACATTTTTACAAGTTCTTCAGGACAAATTATTAATTTTCATAAATCTGGAGTTTAATTTAGCAAAAAAGTGCATAGTATACATGAGAAAATCATTGCTTAAATGCTGAAAGTTCAAAGAATATTTAAGGATGAAAATACTTAGGAACCCCGTTGTTCTTTAATAGGCAGAAAGTTTTAAATTTGAACCTCTGTTAAAAAGAGCTTATAAAGGTTTTAGTGGATGGAAAGCTAAAATTTTATCCAAAGCTGGAAGAATAGAGCTTATTAATTCTACACTATCTACCTATCGTTGCTATCTAATGTAGTATGTTGAATTCCTAAAACTATTTTAAATGATATTGATAGATTACAAAGAGACTTTTTATGGATAAAGTTAACCCTGAAAAGCTTTCTATCCAAAAGCCTGGAATAAAATCAGTACATCCAAAGCTAGTGGTGGTATAGTTATTAGAAATCCTCATAAAATTAATGTGTCTCTGCTTACCAAATTGGCTTGGAGATTACTAAATAACCCCAATGACCTATAGGTTAGACTTCTCTAAGGGTAAATATTTTGCGAGATCTCACCCATCTCATTAAAACAGAGCCAACAATTTTTTATGGATCTGGGCCAATATAAGAAAAGGTCTGGAAGTTGTTAAAAAGAATAGCATATGGGAAGTCGTAAATGGTAGAAACATTAACATTTCTAAGGATAATTGGATTTCCAATTTTGATATTTTGTATGATTGGCATCATGAGGACATTAATTTTGTTTCTGACTTAATAGATATGAATGGATGTTGGCATGTCCCCTTTATTGACTCTGTGTTCTCTAATGAAATTGCTTCTAGAGTGAAATCAATTTACCTAAATGTAGACAATTAATCAAGATAAATTAAGATGGAAAGGTAATTTACAACTATATCAGCATATAGAATAATTTATAGTGAACATTTATGTGAGTTGGGATAAAGTTTGGCTTAAGATACGGCATACGAAAGTCCTACCTATAACCATTATTTTTACTTGGAAGATGATTTCAGACATTCTACCACTTAAGGCTAAAATGGGTTGTATTCTGAAGCATATTGATCCATATTGTACTCTTTGTTATGACTTTCACCTAGAAATTTCTCAACATATTTTCGTTGCTTGTTATTTCACTAGGGAAGTTTGGTTTGGTTTAGGTATTCAAATGCCAAGGTATAATAATAACTTTTTTGATTGGTTTGGCTTACCATGGCTGAAGTCACCCTCAAAACCCATAAAAATCATTTTTAACTATTTATATGTATTGGGCTAAAATTTAATGTATTATATTTTTACGTTTAAACCCGGGTATAAAATTGGTCAAGCCCGGAGTATCTCCATTTCTAGTTCCACGACTGCTTAGAATTGTAAGATAGTCCTCGTTAAATTCTTCCAAGAGATTATACATTTTGAAATCTTCTTTCAAATAAGTGTCCTACAACTACAATAGAGATCTTACTACATGAAGTAGCTGTGGAAACGTCAAAGCACAACTCCGGGATACTACTACGTGTAATTGCGAATGTCTGGTGGATTTGGTTTTGATTCCATTGAGTACTATAATTCCTTGATGTCATGATCACTACTAGGATTCCTAAGTGTTTTAGCTTATACTTTTGGAATCGAATCTTCTTGAGCTTGCTACATGTGGGGGATAACCATAGCAATTGTCATATGGCCTCCTGTACCGTTTACAGGTAAGGTTTGAATCCTGGCCTCGCCGTAATACTTGCTCTAATAACCGTTAAATTTTGCATTAATCCTAAAGTAATTCACCAATCTAGAAATCCATCATCTTTGATGGACTTTTGAGCAGACTGGGCTGATAACAGTAGAATGAAAAGAAGTGAAGATCCACTTTTCCCGTTATAATTTCTTACGCATTCGAAGCAAACGATGATAAAGATAACTTGGAAATACCTTGGTCGACCGAACCTATACTATTTAAGGCAAACAGTAGTCTCTTTTGGCACAAACACGAGTATGCGTTCAACGCATCTGAAAAATGAAAAAAAAAAAAGACACGACTTCACTGGGGATCGAACCCAGAATCTCTGGTTTCGTAGACCAGCGCCTTATGCATTGGGCCATGAAGTCATTCACACTTATTCAGCTTTTAGCCGCATCCCTTAACCAAGGTTTGAAAAACGGGTCACCCACCGGGTAAGCCGTGACCGTTATAACGTATTTTAACGGATGTGAGCACGTCTCGGATAAAAAATGTATTATTTAGAGAGAAAAAAATGTATTTTTTAACGGTTTTTTAAAAATAAAGGATGTGAGAACAGTTATTTAGAAAAAATAAATAAATTATTATCTGAAATTCCTATCTAACGGTTATCACATGTGTAAAAACGATTATCATGTGTCTAAATAACAGTGTTAACGTTTTTTTAATTTTATTTTTTTATTTTTTTATTTTGATTTTTTTAAACTATAATTTTTAATCTTTTGTTTCAGAAATCAAAAGTTAGGTAAAAAAATATTTTTGTATTCTCTTTTTCTGAAAAACAGGTATAATGGTCGTGAAAATAAAAAAAACAGTCTAAAAAATTTATATTAAAATGTTATTTAGAAGAAAAAACGAAAAAGTTAATTTTAGAAAAACGGTTATTACATGTGTGAAAACGGTTATAACGGATCTAAAAAATACCGTTTTTCCTATTTATTGATGTTATTTGGGCACGGATATCGATAAACCTCATTGATACACTATATAGATATGACCGTTTTAACGGGCTTTTTCTTGAAAAAACAGTCGTTTTTCGAACCTGGACTGGAACAACCCAAAAGGTGTCACTGTCACCTCCACGATATGGGTCCCATGCATATGAGTTCGTCTAGAAGGATTATGTTCAGTGGTTTGGCAAGAAGATGTTAACTTAGCAACGCTGGGTTCCAAGTTGCAAGTTCCAAGCTTCCAACCCTGCATATCACTACCACATCTGTCA
Source organism: Papaver californicum (assembly GCA_023531435.1). Classification (NCBI taxonomy): domain Eukaryota; kingdom Viridiplantae; phylum Streptophyta; class Magnoliopsida; order Ranunculales; family Papaveraceae; genus Papaver; species Papaver californicum. Next base: position 2,703,751 of record JAJJMC010014390.1, on the reverse strand, counting down.
TCTAATGTGACATCTTCATGGGTATTGCGTCACATATAGCCACACGTTTAATAACATTATGAATGTTAAAATTCGTCACGCATGACAAAACAGCCATGACACTTCTCACTCTTCTGAAATGAAGGCATAGTTTAGTATTGTTGTACTTTTTATTAAATTATTTATTATGTATTGTCTTATTATGTTGTGTGAAAAAAAACGTTAAATATCTAGTAAAATATAGATTAAAGTTAAAGCTGATTAATAAAGTGATTAAATTATGTTTGATAAAATATCAGATTCAACTATTGTTGTTGTAATAAATTAAAAAAATAAATATATCTCTGAAAATAGTTTTATTCAATTTATTGGTTTTAAAAACAATTAAAATTTTCAATATTAAATATAAATATATATATATACATATATACATACATATAATATTAAAGTTACTAATTATTACTATTATTTTGATTGTTAAAAATTATTTTCAAACAAAAAAATATCAAAATTAAATAATTATTTAATATTTGTTCTTATTTCTATTATTGATAAATTAAAACAATGGTATATAAAATAGTTTGAAAAGGAAAAATTATAATTTTTAAAGAATAAAATATAGGGAATAAAAATTGATTGCATATAAATTTAAGGATAATTTTTGTCATATTTAAAATAAAATAGGGATATAAAATACTTTCTCCGTTTCAGCAAAAATGTTACTATCACTTTTTCATTTTAGCTTATTTTTGCTGAAACGGAGGTAGTATAAATCACGCATTAAATTTAGGTGCAACCAAAGCTTATGCTTAAAAGTTGGGGATTTTAAAAATGCTATCGATAAAAAGTACTTTAAGAATCTGTTACCAAACACCAACATTAAAAATTATTACCATATATATATTTTGAAAGTATTTTCTTAAAAACAAAAATAAACAAAAAAAACATTATCAAACCTAGCCGAAATCCACTTCACTTAATAGTGGGTCCATTAATAATCCTACAAAAGAAACTGTGCATACTAAAAGCTAACATCAGTTTCTATCAACTAACAAAACATTAACATAGTTGATAACAAGATACCGAGGCCAAGTCCTCCTGTACATATGGGCAAAATTGTTAGCTTGCCAAGTCAGGTGGCAGGAAAAATTAATCGGGTCACTATAGGGATATGGAGCAAATGATATAGTTTATCACTTGATAGAAACTATATTATCAGCGATTAATTTTTTATTGCCTATAAATAATATAATATCCTTTCACAATTTCATATTTTCTTCCTAATTTCACATAATTTTTTCTCAAAAAAAGATCTGAAGTTTTTACTATATAAAAAATATTATGTCACAGGAGTTTTTGAAAAAAATAAAAGAAACAGAAAAGTTTGGACAAACATCAAGCAATCCAAAAAGTGGAGTTGACTGGAATCAGGATACAAAGGTGGAGTTCCAAAATGTAAGACAATAGGTGGGCGTTGGTGTATTCGAGGACCATATATCTCCATCAAGCGAGAAATCATTATACCAGGCTAAGAGGTTGGTGGACTGGGTTGGGTAAGGTGTTTGGTTGGCTCCCTGATGCAGTTAAAGAGAGATTCCGAAGATATCCTTGGTATCGTTCCTATTATTAAAACCATAAGAACTATAGGTCCCAAGTTGTTCAAGTAATATTAAAACATTGGTGGAAGACTACAAATATGTTCTATTTTAAGGATTTCGATTGCAGTAAGTTTGTTTGTTCTCTAATTCATATTTTGGATTTTTATTCTTGGTTTTATAGATTAGTCGAAATTTTGATTTTGAAATGTTGTTTATGGGAGTTACACCGTTGGGTATGTATATGTTGACGGGAATACTATACGAGGGAGATATGGTTCCATTTAACCAAGGGAAGTGGTCAGCATAATCGAGGATGGAAACAACGCCTTGAATTGTTAAAATAATCAGCACAGAGTTGTTAAATCTGGTGGAATAAGAATGTCTAGGTTGAAGGATTTCTTACAACGCTGTGATCGGATAATGGGATCCTAATTATGAGGACGCTGATCACTATTATAAGCTCGAAAAAGTGTTTGTGTTATACGTAATAGGAAAACGTCCTTGATAGCATGTCTGAAGCGCCCCAAAATTCACTTGCTTAAAATCTAAGAGATCATACTACATTCTGACGCATTAAGAATCTAAAACATTTATTTAAGGATTAAATTAGAAGTTCTAAATAAAGATTAACCCAAAACCTAAATCCTCGCTGAGAATATATAAGAACATCTCTCAAATGATACATACACAATAATGAGTTGATTTACAAATCAAATATATACACAAAATAAATACAGCGTAAGCTAACCGACAAACGGACTCAGCTTCATGAACCTTTCAGATCTAGAACAATCACTAACAGGAGCACTACTTTATTTGTCTTTGAAACTGAGAGTGAGAATTGAGTTAGCTCACTGACAAATTTTGGTTTTCTCAAAGCACTTGAAAACTTAGAATTAGCTACAACGTATGAATTGGGGTCTGCACTATTATCGGGGGTGTACATAGGCCTCAGTAAATGTTCAGGCTACAAACCAAGTTTGATTTATTCATTTTATTTTTGTGGAATATTTGAGGTAGATAACTAATTTATTTGACACCTTTTAATTAATTTTTAAAATGTTAATTCACTAACTAATTAAGTTTTACAATGTTTTTACAATATTGATGGTATACTTACTTCTGTGTTCTATGAGAGGGCTAACCTGGACCATCTCTATTTTAAAAGAAATGACATCATTTATTTTGGGGCTTAGTTCTTTATGTTAGCTAGGGGTAAGCAATGGGTGGAACCTTTAGATTTAGGTGACATCAAATGCAGTCCATTTAAATAGCAGGTGCTAGATTTACATTTGTCCAGTCCATCATCTGCGGATTTAACATCCACTGGTGGGACGATGGGCGAATTGGATACGAGTAGATCTATAAATTTCATTTTTTTTATTAGGAAAAATAAAATTTGGTAGTCGTATCTTAATTGCAAACAATAAGATGGCAGTCTTGAAACTCATTTGAAGTATAAGAACGTGGGCATATGAAGAAGCATTTATAACTGAAAAGGCAAATTTGCTGGTTGTGATGGCCACTCCAGAGGACATGAGAATTAATGCTGAACATATTAGAATTGCTGACCAGTTTGTGGAAGTTCCAGGCGGAGCTAACAACAATAATTATGTTAATGTTCAGCTTATTTTGGAGGTATGTTCATTTTTTTATTGATAATTGGATCTTACTGATATGCAACAAAGTAAACATATTTAGAACTCCTAGTCTTAGTATAACGAAAAACCATAATAAAATATAAAAAGTATACATATCAGTGTTGTTTGCTTATAAATGTGATTCATCGGCATAACCAGATTATAATAAAAAAATTAAAAGTAATATAATACCTTCAAATTATATAAATATCCATCTGTATTTTATAAAATTTCAATTTATCCTTAAACCTAACAAGTGTGGGTATCTAATATTATTCTAGACTTGTACCCACAGCTTATCCATTATTTAGTGGATTTAAAAAATATATCTATGTCTAACCCGTTTATAAACAAGTTGGACGCCTACGCACCAAACTGCGGGTGAATTGGATCCGATTGGCGGATTTAGGTTCATATGCCCATCCATAATATTGTTAGCTCATGTTAAAATATGATAAAACCCACTATTGGGTCCGTCCCTGGGTCCACAGCAAGTATAACCGAGATCCTCTGAGGATCATGCCTTTATGAAATCCCTATGCATTCCAAGCACAGATAACGCTAGTTGGAGCCTTGGATGTAGGGTTGTTCATGGCCGGTTTCGATTCGGTTTCTGGCCAAACCAAAACCGAAACCGGTATAGCCGGTTTTCTAAAAACCTTACCAAAATTGAACCATTAACTGTCGGTTCGGTTTTTATTCGGTTTCGGTTAACCGACTGGTTGTGTCAGTTTCATGAAACTAACAGTACAAATTTCAGAAAAAAATAAAATAACAGACATTTTTACATTCATTCTTCATAAAATTCCTGCAGACATTTAAGCAATTGAAACAACATAAAATTCATACATACTTGGAACACAAACAGAGTTACAGAACACATCAAAAAAAAAAACACATCTAAAAAATCCACAATTGTTTGCACACAATCTATTTTAACTTAAGCAATTGGATCCACAAACAAACACTTTCTCTCTTGTCATGACCTGTTGGTTGTTGCTGTTGCTGACTTGCTGTTGTTGTTGTTGTTGTTGTTGAATCGTTGTTGATGTTGTTGTTGTTGAATTGTTGTTGCATGTTGCCTGTTGCTGTTGTTGTTGTTGCTGTTGTTGAATTATTGTTGCCTGTTTGCTGTTGCATGTTGCTGTTGCTGTTGTTGTTGTTGCATGTTGTTGTTGTTAGTGTTGCTGACTTCCTGTTGGTGTTGTCATCTAACTCTGGGCCTGGCATTCAATCAGATATAAATACTTAGCTACAAGAATACTACCCATTCTAGCACTTGTACCTGTTAATCACCTCTCACAATCATAGTTATCTCCAGTGACCAAGTGCATTATAAAATATGTCACTAGTTTGTAGTCATAACATGCAAACCATCACGTAAAACAAAAATGTCCCAACCACCATCAACAATATAGTAGTTTAATCAAGCAATCAACCATTAAAGACTAGATTTGCTACTACTTGACTGAAAGGAAAAGTGGAAAACACATTCGACTAGACCTGAACTGAACTGAATGAAGTTACAGAACTAATACAATCAAAACAGGACATAAATTTATCATTAGGAACACATTTGGAATGAAACCATTAAAACCCTAAATTCAGTACACCCATTAAAAGTTTAAAACCCTAAATTTCAAATGACACCTTACAGAACCGCAAACCCTAAATTTTAAGAGTTGAAAGATACCAAGAACAAGTACTTACTATTGCTGCAAACCCTAATTTTTAAATTCTAAATTAGAGAAACAAGTACTTACTACTGCCTCTGGTGTTGATTGAGATTCAACTGGCATATGTAAGTGATTCATTACTACAGGTCTAAACAGGAATACATGATGGCTACAATGGAGGAAAAAAAAAAAGTGGAAGGCTGGAGGCAGCGGAGGGAGAGGCGGAGACTGTTGTAGCCTGTAAGTCGAAGTGAAGAAGAAAGGAAAATATGATTTAGGTTTAGGTTATGTTTATATATATCAGGGTGATTGGAGGATCCTGATTTAATCTATCAAGTATAATAAAAACTATATCAACGGTCTATATTATTCGGTTTTCCATGGCATAACCGTTCAGTTTTTGGTCAAACCAAAACCGAAACCATGACTATCGGTTCCTAATTTTTTTTTCTAAAACCGTTCCATTAATAAATGGTTCGGTTTCACCCTAGTCGATTCGGAGTGGGACGGTTTTGACAAAAACTCGTTACCATGTACAGCCGTACTCCTTTTAGTCCAGATTCGGAAAATCTTTCAATAAATTCCACTTGCCCCATACTTAATTCCAAGGAAGGAAAACAAAAAATAGAAAGAATAATAGATGTTCACTAGTTGCAGCTTGCAGGCCAACCTCCAACCCACTTGTATAGCTCGTAGCTTCTCAAGTCATGGATTCAAATTCAATTGAAAAAGCAGGAATCAGGAAAAAAAAAGTAAATATAAAATAAAAACAAATTCAGAAAAGAGGATCAATGTCTTTTACACAAAATCCAACCACAACTTTTATACAAAAAACAGTCTATAAATAATAAATAATAATTCCGGAAAATCCTTTATAAATATTTAATGTTATCTCTGTTCCCTTTATAAAGGCTTTAACAACCTAACATTCAATATACCACCTTTTTGGAAAAAACAAATAAATAAAAACTAAAACCTAAAATACCCAAATACCCCTGATCAGAATTCTGATTCGCTGCTGCTGTTGCACATTCTTGGCAAAATATGAATCCCCACGACTTGTAAACCCGGTGGTGGTTCTAAAGCCCACATTTTCACTGGCATTACCAACAAATCCACCACCAAAATCCCATTCCCACCACTACAAACGACGCAAACTTTACCGCCCCGGGCAGTAATCTGTATAGCACCAATCAAATCTCTTGATTCAGTAACATTCTCCCAGATATCAAGATTATGATTATACCTTTTCAGTACCCCTTTCCTCTCATCAACGGTGTAGATTTCATCTTCATCCATTGTTGTAGTAGGCCCATTCCATCCTATCAAAATTCCTTGTGGCATATCTTGCCATGTATCAGTCCCAACATTATAACATACCCCTTCTTTGACTGCATTCCCTTTTACATTGACCATCATCAATTTTCCTCTCCATCCAACGGCTTCAATTGCTTCTCTACTATATCTTCCATCTTTCAAAGATGATATCTTCTCCCAGCTGCCGTCCTCTGAACAACACCATCTCTCTGCAGATTGAGCAACATCACGATTATAATTAGACCCAATTCCAGAAGCAATGTAAAGGCATCCATGGACTACACCGGTGGCACACCATCTGCGCGGGTGATTAAACTTAGGACCTATACTCCATTGATTCAAAAGTGGGTTAAAAATCAAAGGGTTAGAAAGAGCTGGAACGAGATTATTTGTAGTTCCTGATATGAAAACCAGAGAGTTTGAAAGAGTAACTGATTGGATTGGCAATTGATGAGAAAGAAAAGATGGATGGTATAGAAGAAATGGGGGTGAGTTTAATGGAGTAACTGATGATGAAATTGAATTCCATTTCGATGAAATCGGATCAAATGATGAAATCTGAATCGAATTTGATACATGATGGTTTTTGTTCCTTTTTGGAGATAGAATTGCATAGAGAGAAAGAAAAGGTGGGAAATTTGGTGAATATATTAGTTTTCTCCATGAATGACAAACAGAGTAGAGTAGATTTGGTTTATTTACTCTGTAAAGACAGAGTAGCGAGAGATGATCTGGTAATCCTGGTAAAAGCTCTTGTTTTTGATTGTCTAATTTTGATTTTTTGGCTTCGGTCATGGATGAAGAAGCAGTAGTCTCTCTGTCTCTGCCTCTCTTCTTCTTCTTCTTCTTTTTTTTTTCTCTGAATTTTTGTGTGTTGAGCTTTTTTTTTTTTTTTGTTCAAGTTGATGATTGAGAGATGTACCTTTTTTGAGGAAGTCGATGAATTTATTACCCTTTCTGTAATAATGGATCACATCACACCTCATCTGCAAAATATCTCTACTTTAAGCCAAAGGTAATTACTTTTCTCTTTTCATTTATTTGGAAGCAAAAAAACGAGTGTAAAGATAAGGGTATTTTAGGTATTTTAAAAACAACTGGTCTTTTTTATCCTGTAAGGCAGTTCGGAAGCGTGTAAAGATGATGATAATCGCAGCGGAATAGAATTACTGAAAAATAACCGGTAGAATAGGTAGAAATCGATAGAAATTAGTTGACATTCAAAGAAATATCCTAAAATCTACGAAGTTATATAGATTTCGTTAATTCACTACGAATAACGACTATAGATATGAGATTAGTATTCAGACTTCGAGGTAAACCCAACTATAAATAAAAATCAAAATCAATAAACTCAACAAGTTTAATGAAAATAAAATAATTTTAATTAATCAAAAACTCCCATAATTTTCGTTTTTGGAGCTCCTTATATAGATAATTCCTACTAAACAGACCCTAAGCTTATCAAAAACCTATAAACTTGTTTTCCAAGGTATCCACTACATTCAGGCAACTTTGCTAACCTATTAAAACTGTTAAAATAAACTTCTAGACTCTTCTAAAATTACTTTAAATAATAAATCAAAAAATTGATTTTTTTTAACTAAAAATAACATTAATAAAATAATAATAATAATAATAAAATAGATTTATTTTCCATAAATCTCCCTCCATCATTCTACAGGTGTTGGAGAAGATTCGTCTTAAAATCTTGTCGGTACCATGTTCTGCATGTGTAACTCGTTGATGACAATCTTCATATATATAAATTGATGTTGTAAAAAAATATTTTATGCACCTATAGAAGCATGAGGTATGATGAAAGCCCAAAACGGAGCTTCATAAGTTGATTCAACAAATTCTCTCTTGTTAGGGTAGATATGAGAGACCATTTATGTATCACAATAATCAACAACTAGCTTACTCTCGGGCAAAGACAACTCATCAATATCAGGAATTTCTAAATCAATAAGTTTATCAGGATTAGATGACTCAGCAAGAAACTCCATTAAATAATGTGAAACTTCTTGGGACTGTTTTTCTTTGTCAGAAACATGATGTTCTTTGCCTTTTTGAGAAGAAGATTTCATATCCTCCTCATCATCGGGATATTTATCAAAGATCGGAGTTGTATATCTCTCAACAATAACTTGATTTTGTGCATCATTGTCATAACGGCAAAACAAGTCTTCAACGTCGTTATCTGCACTATTATTTTTTTCTATAAGCAAGCATGGTTTAGATCGAGATTTTAGTGACTTCTAATAACATTCTATCACTTCCAGAATCTCCTTCTTTGATTTGATCAGATATTCACATCTTCTCGGATCTCATCTTGGTGACAATTTATTAACCCTGAATACTCGTCTTAGTAACATCTTATTAACCCTAGAATCAAACTTTGCTTTGATACCAACTGATGCAGTTCGGAAGCATGTAAAGATGGTAATAATCGCAACGGAATAGAATTATTGAAAAATAACCGGTAGAATGAGTAAAAATCGATAGAAATTATTTGATCTTCAAATAGATATCCTAAAATCTACGGGGTTATCTAGACTTCGTTAATTCACTACGAACAACGACTATAGATATGAGATTAGTATTCAGACTTCGGGGTAAACTCAACTATAAATAAAAATCAAAATCAATAAACTCAACAAGTTTAATAAAAATAAAATAATTTTAATTAATCAAAAACTCCCTTAATTTCTGTTTTTGGAGCTCCTTATATAGATAACTCCTACTAAACAAACCCTAAACTTATCAAAAACCTATAAACTTGTTTTCCAAGGTATCTACTACCTTTATGCAACTTTCCTAACTTATTAAAACTCTTAAAATAAACTTCTAGACTCTTTTAAAATTACCCTAAATAATAAATCCGAAAATTAGATATTTTTCTACTAAAAATAATATTAATAAAATATTATATATAATAATAAAATAATAGATTTATTTTCCATAAATCTCCCTCCATCATCCTGTCTATCCGGAGAAGGAGTACTTTACTAAGTGTTCTTGTTTTCTTTAACCCTAAAAGAAGGAAATCAGTTTTATGTACTTGATGCTCTTGAAATAGGCCATTTCAGGTTGGTGGTATACAAAGAAAGGATATTGTTGCAGATGTTGGATGGAGAGGAACTACTGAGGAAGATGATTATTATTTTTTTTAGTCTGATTTAATGTAGGGATAATTTGTCGTAAAGGGGTTTCTTTTGTCAAAGAAAATTAGACAAATTTATGCCCCATGCTTAACTACATAACTTTCCTGCAAATTAAGAAACCAACACCATTGAGAGATACGTTAAAGTTTGTTAACTCTCTCGATTAAAGGTGTAAATTGGGTCGTGCCAGGAATTTAATGGTTTGAGCACATCACGCTAAAATTTGGAAGTGGGACGCCACAAAGTGATCTAGTACAACACGCTAACTTTATATGCTAAATTGTGCCTGACTATTCAACATACTGGCACGACACAACATGCTACATATGTAAGCACGAAGCATAACCAACACGCTAAGAAAACTTGTCATATAATATGTATAAAATACTACATGGTACGGTACAACACATTATATTTTATGTATATTTTTAAAAAATTTAGTTCAAACAAATTTTTAATATTTTATTTTCGTAATGTTGACTTATTTCTATAGCAACACATATAATGTTTAAAAATCTGGAAAACAATATTACAAAATATAAAATAAATGTGTCGGTACAACAAGGCAAAGTATAATTATTTTCTTGTATAGCACAATACAACACAACACAACTTAATCTCCCACAACAAAACACGATATGTTAGACAAGTGACTTCGTGGGCTAGATTGTGCCGGCCTGGCCCGTTTTACACATCTTATCTCAAGTAATGAAAGGTGAAAGAACCTGATTTGTATCTTCTAACTGGTTTTGTGGTTTGGGTTTAGTATACGGCTGAAACACCCTCCCACACTTTTTATCTCCTTCTTCTCTTGTCCTTTACTTGAAAATGTAAACACCCCAAGTCGGCAAGTCCTAAATTATTACTTGCATCCACTCCTGTCTAACAGACACTTAGCTGTCCCCTTAACAAAATGAATGTTGAAACTTGGAACTACTAGTACATTGCTACTAAAAGAGAGGCAAAAATCCTTTCTTACAGACACTTAGCTGTCACCTTAACAAAATGAATGTTGAGCCTAGTCCGTTTAACACTAGAAAAAGAGCCATTTATGGCATCATCTATCATGTTGTTGCAATCTCAATCTCCTTCGAGATGTAGATTGCTCAGCTTCTTTTCAACAACCCAGTTAATAGCTGGCTAATGCCTCCACCTGCTCTTCATCTCATCGTGCTCCATCAAGATTTCCTGCAATCAGAGACCCCGACCAACAAAGTTAAAACCTTTGAGATATGATGCATCAAAAGGAATTCTTTTATTAAAAGTTAAATGGCTTCGCCCAGGTTTGAACTTGAGACCTTTTCAATGTGTTTGACTGACATGATAACCAACTACACCGCGAAATCAACTACTGCCTGGATTAAGTTATTTTCCTTCATGAAGAAGTTTCCTCTACGTTTTTTAACTGTGGAACGAAGGTGAACGTTACGAACATTAGACTATTTGTACATTAATTCTGGCCAGTGATGAACACTTACACCATATTTGAATCTGATTCAGGCCGAGTCGAATGTCAGAACATTCAAAAAAATAATTGTTTATCTGATGTCTGACTCGGCTCATATATTTGTCTCGGAATTATTTATTTTGTATCTAATTTGTTGAGCACATATATAATCGGACTAAACTTTTTTTATAACTTTACTATTTTATCATTTTTGAGTCAGATGTTATAGGTTAGATTTTACTATTATACTACCTCCTTTTTTTGAAAAAGTGTTACTATTACTTTTTCATTTTAGCCTAAAAATAGGCCAAATTGAAAAAGTGATAGTAACTTTTTTCCAGAAACAGAGGGAATATCTTTTTTGAGTTAGATGTTAAATCTCTTGTTAGTGGATCTAGACTCTTTATAAATTTCTGAAAATCTCTGTTATTGGATAGAGAGTTTAAGAAAATCTATCAAATTCTCTGTTATTGGAAGTAAACTTTAAAATCATGGATTTGGATTTTTGAGAGATTTTGAGAGACTTTTTTAATTGAAATATGCTTGAGAGAAGTCTCTCCAAAATAGGTGATATTTTGAGAGATTTCTCTATTTAGTTTTTTCTTATTTTTTGCAAAGAATGTGTAAATAAAAAATATACATTATTAAAGAAAATAAAAGCACATAACAAAGAAAATAAAATGATATTATCAAATTTTTTTACTATCATATTAATTAATAAAAAATTAAATAAATTTTAATTATTTTTTTGGTGATTAGAAATATTTTTATTATTTAATTAGTATTTTTTTCCTCTCTACAATAGTATTTGGAAACTCTCTATAAATCAATGAGATTAATCTCTACAAACCTCTTATAAAAATCACTGAGAGTTTCTCAAAGTTTATGAACTTACAAAAATTCTCTCGAATTCTCTCAAACAACAAGTTTCTCAAAATTTTCAAGAATCCTAATTGACTACATCCCTGTAAGCTACAAAAGAATTATCTATGCTAACAATTATCACCAATTTCATTTCACAAACGGGAAAACCTGCTAATCAACAACTTAGAAACAGAACCTCATATTCCATAATTTTTTCACTCTAGTGGTAAGAGTAAAAGAAAAGCTAGTTAACAGATTACAAGACTTTAAGAAAATACAATTTCCATGAAAGATGGAAGCAACCCATATACTTTTCACACAAATTGTCTAGTAAAATTGAAAAACTACACCAAATATCATAACATCACACTATTACAATGCCAGCAAAATTTCAATACATCATTCAGTTTTCCCTTTCGTTTTCATGGCTGCAATAAAGATCTACAGACTGAACTGTCATACCTAGCAAAGATTTAAGTATATAAATTTCGGATACAGGACCTAAGGCACTATATCTGCATTCTAGCTGTTCTGTACATCTGAAAATCGTAATACAGCAAGGAAGAAACTTCTACAAGTTCTATAAATGCAAGAACTTAAACTACTACTACCATTCAAGACAGCGTGGTTTAGCACCTGATAAAAGAAGTGTACTGACTCTGAAACTTTGTGGAGAATATAAGCCGTAAAACTGTAAGAAACAGTGTTAGGAGAACTGATCTTCTCTGACGATATTTTCAAGCCGTCCCGTTCTCATCTTCATAATAAGCATCTGTTTTCATACATTGGTCACAACTCTAGAATCTTAGGTGCAAGTTTTAATAAAGGATCCAAAGTACTCGGAGAAAATTTCCTCGCAAAAAGGAAACAAACTGAAGATGGTTGATCATTATAATCACAGCTGTGACCTTGGCGAATTCTTGTCAGAAATTCCTCTGTGATATCAGCTTTTCCAAAGGTGGCAGGGTGAGGACCTCCTCTTGACCAGTCAACCCAAGTTATTGTCCGGTTTGCTAAGAGGTTTGGGGCTCGAATTGTCAATAAGGTTGGGAAATAGTGTTCGTCCACGTAACATGCCGGTCTACAAAATTCTTCGAACTTAGGGTAGAACTTTGTATCTTCTACAACAGCAACTGCAAGCTTTCTGTTAATTTCGAACCATTGAGACCCTTTACGCCACTCTGTTATGTTCACTTCTGGTTGCATGTTAGCGTTGTAACGTCCTCTCCCGAAGGGCCCCTTATCATCAAACGCACCCATATAACTATATCTGGAATTCACCAAGTAGTTATAGATTACGGTAAAGTTGAAGAGAGGAATGCATGATTCAGAGACAAGGATGAAACGTTCGTTAGAAATATCAAGCAATGCATTTGCAAGAAGTCGCCTCTCAGCGTCGCACAAACTCATCCTACCCCATTCAGTTATCTGCAAGGGGAAAAAACCAGGTCAGCCGATTCTGCAGATATGTCACAGATAAATGCTAGCATACTATCACCAGTAAGATAAAAAAAAAACTCTTCCGCTAATAAACACAGACATATTGCATTATGTAAAGTTCTGCCCAATTTCAGGCATCAGATGCACAGCCAGACCATAACCTTTACATCAACCAAGCAAATGAAAATACCAGTAGACATAGAACAATCTTGTTATTCAACACCTAAAAACTAGGATTTCATTGCTCTAGGTTCATGCAACACAGAACCCATAAGTGGGAAGATAAAAAGGTATGGTTGCATAACAATAAGCTCATGAGAGTAATATGTGTTGGGCATCAGAGCACGTACAGCGAAGACCACCAGCTACAGGATTGGTACAAGCCGTTTGATGCAAGTAAAAAGCGCTACATGAGAAGACAAGACTAATGCAAATGTCATGAATGAGGGTTTCAAGGAAGTACCTATCAGAAACTTGGTAAGATGGAAAAGTTAGTAAGAAGTTAAGGGACCTTGAGTAAATAGTGAATGAAATGTGCTTGCAGGATTTGCACTTCTTCTTTGTTGGGTTAGACTCGTGCACTGCAAACAATAATCTTAAGCCTTGAAGCAAAATGCTTTTATAGACTTCAATTTTGTTTTCAATGGGAAAGCTAGGTATGAAAGTGCAAATCATGCAGTTCAAGGCTTGGGAACATCATTTGCAGTAAAAATATTTTATCCTTGGAGTAAACTTTGTTTTATCGGAGTCCTAAAAGTAATATACTTCTATTCAATAAGCCAAACACAAAAGGCAAGTGTCCTTGAAAGCAAAAAACACATGAAAAATCTGTCCTTGAGAAGTACCTTCCCAAAGATCCTTCAGTGTACAGATGAAGGCAAGGCATGTGTTTTCAAAAATGTATTAGGATAACCTAGATTCATAGTTAGAACATTCTTCGCAAATGTAATAGAACACTCTTGCTTTATTACCTCACAGCTTATGGGGCAAAAAGATATCAGTTGGTAAGAACTAATAAACATTTCAAATTCACGACGATGGCGATCGAGGAACGGCAAGTAGCAACTACCATGAGCAATCATAGGAATGAAAGGAGGTCAAGAACTAATTTGTAGGACTGTTGCAAATTGGGTGAACAAGAAGAAATTTCAAGTAACAGAAACCATGGGCAACCACAGCAATGTGATGAGGTTAAGGAGAAGATGGTTTAAAAATGGGGTAAATGGGGTTTAATTTAAGAGATAGATATGCTTGAGTTGATTGTGAATCGATAAAATGAATATTTTACAGATGAAAAGGGATAATAGGAAGTAGCTCCGGAGGAAACAACAGAAGGAAAGGGGGAAAGAAACAGGAGAGAGAAGAGAGAAGGGAGGAGACAGAAACAACCTACACCTAAATCTACCACAGAAAACCAAATGTATTAGAGAAGAAACCTAATTAATAAAAACAACTGGGTGGCACGAGATAAAAATTTGGGAGCCATTTGGTAAGTATAAACTTTACTCCCGCAGTTTCATGGAGTACAACCACATTTTGATGGGGAAAAAGTCTGCTATTAAAGTTCTCTCTACACTGCATGATGATGTATTACCAGAATGCATGCCATAAAGTGTTCCTGGAAAGTTCGCCCAGAACAGCTCCTCCTATGTTTGGAGCAGTTAACAGATCCATCACCAAATGTGTTATTCTCGTTCATTAAAAAAAGAAGGAAAAAATCCATCAGCAAAAGCAAAGGGGATTGAAACAACTATACAGGGAACCTAAAAGCGCAACACTTCTCCGAAATTCCTAATTATCAAGTTTGGCTAAAGTTCAAGTCTACACTACAGGATGAGTCTCGACTTGAATCATCAAAGGCAAGAGAATCAAGGTTGATGATTCCCATTCAGTCAGTTCTGCATAATCAGAGTCAGCTTATTCTGATAGGGGCACTTTACTACCAATAATATACTAAATTGTAGGATCGATTGATATATGAAGTTAACTAGGCTTGGTCTAACCTCAAACAGTAAAAATAATACGTTGCAGTTAGAACCCAAAATGAATAATTAAATGCTTACACTCATCATGCACACATTGTAGCAGGAAACTAGGATATATTCAAAACCCTATATGGCTTCTCTACTAAGAAAGTGTCATATATATATTTCTAATTGACATGGAAATCATGGGTTTCGTACACATCAGATAGCATTATCATCGTCATTAGCACCTTCCCTTATTTGTTCAGAACGGCACTGAACACCCAATGCTTATCAAATAGAGATTGTTTCCTATGCAAAACTCTAGCTCCTAAGTCCACATACAACATGTGATAAAACATTTAAACAAAGTTACAAAGGTTCAAACCATACCTGGCTAGGAATCTGTCTTTGATAAAACACCGACGAACGAGGAAAATTGGGACGATAACTTGGTAAGGAATGAATATAAATCGAATACAATCCTTGGTGCCCCTTCAAAAACTTCTCCCAAATAGGTGCCAAAGGCAAAGGCCCTCTTGTCAAGAACATGAATGCAATCTTAGGAACTCGATCAAACGGATACTTCTTCAATTTCGGTACAAAAGAAGCTCTCCACAATAACTCTTTATCACTCATATTATGCATCAAACTAACTGGTGGTCTAATCCATTTCTCTAGATTATCCGGCTCCTCGAAACATCCTTGAAAACTTGACTTTGAATATGTAATGACATTCTCAATCCCAAAATATTGAATCATATACATACTAATACTTGGTATACCAATACCCAAAACTAAAAATAATCCTAACAACAAGATAATTTTCTGAGGTAAAATCCTAAGTGTTCTAACAGTTACAGTTACAGGTTCTTTGCCTTCTTCTAATGCCATCTTTAGAAGCAACCAACAGTACTATATCAAAGTATCAAACTTTACCTTCATATTCACAAAACCCACAAATCCTCAACTTAATTACTAAAAGATAACATTCTGAGATATGCAATTAATAGATTTTTATACTCTGTGAGATCTGAAAATCAGTTGTTGTTTTTTTCCCTTTCAAAGAAACCAACAAATTTGGAATGAAGTAAATTGAGAATATACCTGGGTGTAAAATGCAGTTTTCTTTACCAAGATGGGTTTTTTGATGAAGAATCAAACATGGGTTTTTAGTGAATCAATCTGAAATGATTTCTTCAGCTTCAGACTAGGAGTTATGAGTAAAGCTAATATTGATGATGAATGTAAGAAAAAGTAAAGTTTTTTTTTTGTGATGTAAACTGAAAAATCAAACTAGAAATATATAGTAATAATGGAGATTGAGAAGAATCAACAGAGAGACTTTGAGAGAGAGAGTGAAACGTGGAATAATGAGACTTTCAATCGTGGAACTTATTAATGTACAATTACAAGGTAGTACATAGTATTTTTTTACATCACCATGTGGTTTGTTTATTGCGTTTGTCGGACGTTTACTTTTGGTGTTGTTGTTTTCATGATATTGTGCAAGTCTAGATGCTGGAATTTTAAGATGCAAAATCTCGACGTTTTCAGATCTATCTATACATACTCTGGATCTAAATTGGTACAAGGGAAGCAGCAATTGTTTATGAGGTGTGCGTGGATTTGGTAAAACAATTTTTGTTTCTTTTCTTTTGTTGCAAATTAGGTGGTGTGCGATGTTTGATAGGCTGGAAATACCACAGCACAGATATTGATAGGCAGGCTTTCTGATAATTGCATCTCTAGCTAGATCGAGGGGCATGTACGATGACACTTGCAAGGATTAAAAAGTCGACAGATAAAACTGTAATTATATTGTAAATGAAGAAGGCTGATATAGGGGTCCCAAATTTGATTGAGGGGCTCCTCTAATAAGACGAAATACGGATATTATGAAGTAAAACACAAAAACCCCTTATCCATAATATTTTCATAATACCCAAACCACCTCTCATTAGTAATCTTAATTACATTAATTAGTTAAGATTAATTTAAACTAATCATGATTAATTAAACATAATCTTTTACCTAATCAAATGATTTGAATTTTTTTTTTTTTTGAATTTGTGTTTTGTGGGAAGAAAAACTTGATAAAATTTAAAAAAAAATTGTCGGTTTTTTTTTAAACCCTAGATTTTGATTCAATCAACCATAGTAGCATTTAGATACCTCTAGATTAAACTCTTGATCTTTTTATGGCTCAAATTAGATGAAATCACGATTTGAAAGATTGATTTTTTGTTGTTCAGAGAAACTTACGGTTGAGTTTCATGTCGAACCCAACCGTAACACCAAGAACACCGAAGAACAACATTTTTGCCCAGATTTACGGTTGGGTTTTCAACCAAACCCAACCGT
>JAJJMC010014390.1:2672232-2682244 GCA_023531435.1 Papaver californicum | reverse complement strand
CAAATGAATTAAATGATTTGTTGAAAATAATACTTGTGTGATAATCTGTTGGTTGAATATATATATATCACTGATTTGCTAGAAATCATGTCTTTTACTCATGTTATATGTTATTTGACTCATTGAAATTTTTATACATGATTTGAGATTGAGAATGCATTCTACTGAGCTGTCATCTCGCCCCAATTGATATTCTTGCTGATTTCATTAAAGGTGGAAGTGGAACTAAGGAGTTAGTTAGCTTAATGATTGAATTGTTCTTGTATTGCTTGAATTATAATTTAAACTAATATGTTTGGTTGAAAATCTTGTAAACGATGATTAGTGGATTAATATGCTTAAATTCATCTTATTTAAAAAGTTCAATTATACTAAATTAGTTCAAATATATATGCATTTGTCTCGTTTATGATTCGTAACGTCTTGAATTCGGATCACCATATGGATTTGATCCTAGTCCGGAATTCGGAATGTTACATATGATGAGTTTCTAAAATATTTAAATCTTGTGTATGAATGTATGTCAAACTATACAAAGTATTCCCAAACTCGATATGTTGTTGATACGGAGACGCCACAAATTTTAAAATATTTATTCTGCTTAGGTGGCAATTCATATTCACCTGGTATAAAGTAGGGCTATCACTGGGTTCCGGTTCATTCGCGTACCATTGGACTCGGAACCAGACCCAATAATAGCCCCGGGTACTCATTGGTTTCGGGTATCCGTTGGGTATTAAGAAAATTATGAAAAAAAAATCTCAAAAACTTAATTATTTTTTTTCTTTTTAGCTTGAATCCAAATTATTTTTAGTTTTTTATTAATGTTCTAAATAAAGATTAAATATAAAAAAAAATCGAAAAAATGAAGCCAAAACTAGTAAAAAAATTTAAAATTTTGCTAAAATGATGAATTTAAAAAACAAATAATTGGATATCCAATATAAAATGTACAACCAATGTCCTTGGTTGTTGAAGGAACTAGTGAATGAAATCCGCGTTTCTTTACTAGTATCATCTTGCCAGCTAAAGCAGCATTTTTTGGTAAAGCACTTAGGGAAGAGTGGGGTGGCAAATGGTACTATCAATCAAATTCGAATCGGTTTAGAACCGAGATGAGTCGATACAGTTCACAACCGGTATGGTCTGGTAAACTAATAAAATCAAAAATCAAAATTTACATCAAAAGTTTATTTTACCTATCTAGTGGGATGCCTATTACAATTATTTAAGGTCTATCAAATTGTGTTCCCACCTAGATAAGAGGATAAATGGTATTTAAAAAGGATAAATTACTAAATTACCTTATATTATAACCAATATTCTAATACTCTAATAAATATTTTATTTTTTATTTTCATCGGTCACAACCATTGATTCCCTTTCTTCTTCTTTTTGTCCCTTTTTTTTATTTTTAAACTAAAACATTATCGATTGTTGACGATTCAAAAACCGATTTGTGAGGATCGGAAAATATTCAATTCCAATAGTTCGGATTTCGACCCGCTTGACCGGTTCTAATTTTCCGATACGCTACTTGAGAAACCGATCTTTCAAATTTTTCGGACCTATTTGATTTTCCCGACAAATGTTCATCGATTTATCTGTATCTTCTTTGCAAGCATGCAATTCGATTTATTTCAAGGGTCATCGAATCCGTCAAACTTTTTTACAGTTTCAAAAACAGATGATATGAATTACCTCAGTAGGTAACAATCATCTTCCATCGAACATCAAACTTGAGATCCTGCTGAACATAAATATCATTTATCTCAGGGTCAGGATTCTCTGAGCATATATATTATACCATAATACCCATATATTTCACAAGGATTCCCAACTTCACAAGGGTCATCAAAACTGACAAATAATTTTTATCTTTCTACTGTGAGGATACAATATCTCTTGCCAGAGTAGTCTGATACCAGCCACCATTACATCTAATGATCTTCCGCGTTGCCACCCATCGGTGGGGTGCCAATTAAGACCTGAAAACACACACCGTATAATACAGGTGAGTGATAGACACATTTTTGTGTCTGATTTGTCTCAATTTTATATATTGTTAGTACTCATTTATGTATTAATAATATTATTTTATTGTATTTATAGGTATTTTCGAAAAATAAACATTTGCAAAAAAATTGGCTAAAAAGTGTTAAAGGCACCCAAAAATTTGATAAAGACTTCAGAGGATTTGATTAAAAGCACCCATATTTTGGTTCAGGGCACCCACCTCTTTTCAAATTAAAAAAAAAATTGGCGGGAACTTTCACTACTTCATTTATGAAGAGTCTGGATATGTTTCAGACAGAATATCCACTTGCCTTTTTAGTTAGGATTTTTACTTTGTTGGGAAGCTGTAGTATCGAAACAAAAACCATAAAAATAAAATAAAATAAAATCTTGATTCTCGTATCTAGTCGAAAGTAGAAAGTAAATATTTCACGAGTAAATGGGGATCGAGTAACAACAAGAGAATATTTCTCGCAAAAGAAGTTGGTTGTTTTCGTTAAATAAGGGAAGGAGATAAGTCTCGATCTGATAATCTCGAGTTAGAAGAAATAAAATAAAATCAGAATCGTGATCGAGATCGAGAAGAATAAAAATGGCAGAAATATGATTCTTATTGAAGGAGAGTTATTCTCGAAGATTTGGAGAAGTAATCGAGTCAATTGGTGTTTTGGGTATAAATAGTAGACCTTTAGGATGATTACAAGGGGGATGGTTCTGCCAGAATTCGAGAGAAAGAAATTCAGAAAAAAATAATATTCCTGCTCGTGAAAGAAGAAGAAGAAGAACAAACTACAGTCAAGAAAAGTTGCAAAATCTGTTGCTAAAGCTTTTGATATTTACGCTCAGAATATGTCATTTTTCTCTGTACGTCACAGTCAGTTTGCAACATTTATATTGAATTTGCAACACTTGGATTGTAACGGAGAGTCTGTAACGCCTATACAATGTTGTAAATTCTCAGTTTTATTATCTTTCTTCTCTTTTTCATCTTTGTAAACACTTTTTGAGCCATAAATCAATATTTTGAGAGTGTTTTGAGCATGATGAGCTAAACCCAATCACTAGGAGAATGGAAGAAGCCATATTTCACAATTAATTGGTAATTATATTTGATTCTTTATGAGTTTTTGCATTAGTTTTAATTGATTTATGATTTTTATTAATTAGTTGTGATTTTGTTTGATGGTGTATGCTGAGACTTAAAGCTTTTGATGCGCCATGCTTATGATTTACAATTGATGTTTTGGAAATCTACTTTTCGCAAAGGAATAAAGTCAATAATATTGGTTAGAATTGTTAAGAATCAACAGTTATCACTTGATATGATTAATGGAGGAATCCTGAGTTCAAGTTTCTTGTAATATTATTATCATCTTTTGTATATTTACTATTTGCTATTTTAGTATTAGAAATTAAATTTAAAATCAATCTTCACAAGTCTGAGCGACGAATCTTTCTTATCACTTCTACAATCACATCAGTGAGGGATGGCCAATCCGATGCCAGAGTAGTCGGATACCAACCACCGTTACAATTAACAGTCTTCCGGGTAGCCACCCGTAGGTGGGACCCCCATGAGAGGCATGAAAACTCACAGTACTATGTCAAGCTCAACTGACTATCTTTCTCAGATGATATGAACTGCTCAAAATAGTTAGTAATCATTTATAAATTGATGGTATGAACTGCCACTATCGGCAACAACCATCCTTTCTCAGATAATATGAGTTATACCTCGTACGCTAATAACCATTGCTTAACTCACATGCCAAGACATATGATATGAATTACATCAAAAGATAATAATCATCTCTTATCTTACGGGTTGTACAGTTATCAGATGTTATAAATTAGCTTGAAGAGGCAACAATCATCTTAATCTCACATTTTATCAAATGATATGAACTGGAAAGTAACAATCATCTCTTTACTAGGTAGTATGAACAACCAATACTGTAACTACCTCTTACAAACGATATATACTGTAAAAGTTGCAATTATCTTTGAATAGATGGTATGAACTTCCAAGCAGTAACCAAATCTTTTCCTACGATATGAACAACCTCGCAAAGTTGTGCTGAACCGCAAAACGGATGCCTACGTACCCTTCTCCGTAGCTTGAAGGGATCTATCACGATGTAGTTTATCGATTTGTTTAGATAATATGAATTACTAATTACAGCAGTAGCAACTATCTCTTAAAACTGGATACCACCCAATCTAATACTAACTTCCTAATTTTATTTCAGAAACAACTAGTTTTGCACCTCTTGCTTTCAATTTATACATGCAAGAAAATTGATCAAAAACCCCTAAAAGAAAATTCCCATAATTGTTTAAAGAAAAAAATTCTAGCTACAATGACCTTTCCTCTTTTGATATTTTCCTTCTTGCCTTCTAAATCTCAAACCCCTAACTCTCTGATTTTCCTCTTAACTATTTTTGTTTTAGCACAAATGTTTTTGATACAACTATATATCGTTCTCTCCTAACTAAAGAAAAAGATAAAAACACTGAAAAATGGTCGCGACCCTCACTCTCTTATCTTGTTCTTTTTTGTTGAAAACAAGGAAAGGACTAACACGTATTAAACTAAATAAAAAGTGGGCACAATAATTTTTACTTGTTTCACAAAATTCATTTGGTTAAGTGCACCCAAAAGTTATCGTTAACCAAACAGGATTCACATATGAAATTGATACTGCAATATATAGAGTATCACATAATTAATCATTTTTCTTCTTCAATATAACGACGATGATAAAAAAAATAAAGTAAACCAGTGAAAATACTCAACCTAGTGGAAGTAATCCAAGATTTGCGAAAGCAATTCCACATAAGCAATTGTATAAGAAAACGATGTATCATCCAATTCTTCACCCGTTACTGTCAGTTTGCATGTTTCCAGATTGAAGTGCACAACACGTGTGAGAGAATAAATTACGAGTTACACGTGTCCAAAAACTATTGGAGAAGTAACGAGTTACGGTGAAACGAGAAGTACCAAAGCTAAGCTTTCTGAGAAGATCTGAAAAGTCGTCAAGTTTAGAATCTGACATCGTTGATGCATGATTGACACGTGCGTTGCGGGAAAGTACGACGCTCTGCTCAAGACAGATAACTTTAACTGCTTGGCTGACACCAGGGTGCGGGAAAGCATGACTAAATAAAGAGTAATGATGAGTGTTGATGCATGAGAGACACGTACCAACTTTACAAGCTGCGGAACAAAAAGAGCCAAAGCATGACGGTTCACTTTTAAGAGCTACGTGTCAGACATGTTGTGATTCAAATGAAGTTGCAACTTTCATCCAAATCCAAAAGTAGTAATTAAAATGTAAGACCGCAAAAGAGTTGCTGGATGACAAATATCAGACCGCAGAAGAGTTGCGGGATGACAAGTATGAGAGAAAAGGAGACAGATAATACGCTTACAAAGTCTTGCGGGACTGCATTACGCTCCAGGGATGGATAAGAATAAATAAGTGGAAAGGTAGATTGGCGGGTCCCATCAAATTGGCTATAAATACCAAGTTCAGTAACAGGAAAAGGGGTTGGAAAATCGGGGAGAGAAATTAGACTGAAGAGATTGAAGCAATAGCAAAGAGTTTAGGTATGAACTTATGTAAATTTTCAGTTCAAGTAATACTATGATTAGTATGATCATGATTTTATGACATATCTATTTTCTTCTGTATCTTCTCATGATGTATAATAAAAATAATACAAATCTTTTTACCCGTGGATGTAGACAGTGTGACTGTTGAACCACGTTAAACGTTCATGTCAATTCATTTTTAAGTTGTTTGTTTAATTATCTTTGATGATATGATCATATGAATTGATTTTATGATAAGATATCGTACTTTACACTGATTTAAATGCTTTTGGTTGTGATCCAAAGATGCCAGATTTTTGGTTATCACAATTTGGCGCTAGAAACAGGGAGGTTGTAAAGAATTTATTCTACCCGTCAAGATTTTTCGTTATTAAAATTTTGAATCGTGCTCTGTTTGAAAATTATTTTCCTTAAAATACAATGATTAAGGTTCATATGAAAAATTGTATGTATGATTTTACTCTGAGAAATTAGTTGATCAATATATAAATTTGGTCGTTATGATCATATTCGTTATTTTATCATCTTATACTTTTCATAAATGTTAAGTTATCAAGGATTGATTGTATATTCTTCAAAATCGTCGTATTTGAAAATTTAGTTCATAAATTTTCACCAAACAATATGTTATGTTTATCAAGTTCTTGGTTTTTTTTTTATGATTAACAAAATTCTTGATTCCTGCAAAGAGCAGTGAAATAAGGTTTCAATTGAGTTTTCAAGCTTGATACTAATTTGTTTCCACATGAACTTATAAAACCTGTGGTAAACTAGAAAGTTATCTGTTTTGTGTGTGATATGTTAAAACTAAGCGCAATATTTTCTTTCAACCAAATTGTATTGCATATTTATTGAGAAATGATAGAACCATTTGAAATACATAACTTATTATCTGAGCTCTTTTAGAATACTGGTAAAAAAATCACTACAACAACATAAAACCAAGCCAAGAAGAAAGCTAAACATCTCAAAAGGATTCATATAAATGGAGTCAGTGTCACATAGAAACATTCAAGATCAAGATGCTAATTCAGGAAATCAGGGGAGTCATGTAATAGGGGTCCTTAACCAAGAGAAATGGTGGAAGAATCACAAGGGCATCACTCCATGAATGACCAAGTGACCAATTCTGAAAACCACACCCCTAGTCATTCATCTGAAGAAAATTCTCAAAACACTATTGACCACATGCAACAATTAATGGAATAAATGGATAAGATGCGCAAGGAACAACGAACTTATGCGGAACAAATTTCACTTTTGACCAGAGAAAACCAAGGAATTAAAGAAAGAGTCCATCATGGTACGAACCATCTACAACTAGAACACGGGAGCAAGAAGCAAGCTCCAGCAGACCCGCAGGAAGAAGAGCGAAAGTTAATAAAGATCAAAGAGTAATGGTGGTGGAGCCCGTACGCCAGCGAAATGAACCAGATAGATTGAATATGGATGGCTCAAGTTTGCAAAATGATAGGTGGCAAAAGTGCTATGATGACATGGAGCAAATGCGGGAAGAAATTAAGAATTTGAGAAATAAAGAGGGTGGACGATTAAAAGAAGTGTTAAAAGAAGCTAGGCGAACGCCGTTGGCACCGCACCTGGCGCACGCTCCCATGCCCTATGAATGTAGTATTCCCATTTTTGAATGCTACGATGGGACAAAAGATCCAACAACCCACCTGAAGTATTACAGTCGCATCATGACACATTGGGAGCAAGATGATGTTGTTATGTGCCGGCATTTTCCCTCGAGTTTGAAAGGAATAGCTTTGGCATGGTATGATAATCTACAAGAAAGGTCGGTGAATTCTTTCACACACTTGACCCGCAAGTTCTTAGAAGCACATATGTACAACAGGCCCGCAGATGCGGGGATGGACAAGTTATACTCTCTTGCCTCATCAACAGAAGAAACCATCCGTGATTATACGGATCGATGGCAGACGATCTGCCAAGCAATTGGGGATTTAACCCCAAAAGTCGCAATCAATAGTTACATGTGGGGAATAGCCAATCGAGAAAGCCAACTCTTTGTTGATTTCCATAATACAAATCCAAAAAGTAAAGGAGATCTCAGCGATATCATTGAAAAATGTGCAAGATTGCAGGACATTCAGAGGAAACATCCGAGAATAATATCACACAAACAAGGAAATGCAAAAAGAGCCAATTCTATAGAGCCGTCATCCGGATCCGGGAAAAGATTCGCGGGAAAAATTCCAGACATTGAATCAAAGCGACCAAAGACTGAGGAAAGAAGAAAATATATCCAACAATTTGAGGAGAGAAATTCACTAAGCTCAACACTTCTTATTCAAAAAATTTAAAAACAATAAAGAACATACAAGATTTTCAGTGGCCACGATCAAAAGAACAACAACCCGAACACACGCAGAACTCCAGGGAGTATTGTGAATACCATTACTATCGGGGTCATTCCACGAACCGATGTAGGAATCTAATACTCTAGTATAAAGGTTGATCGACGCGGGGGAGTTAAAATAATTCATTCAATCACCTGATCCTTCACCAAGGCTTAACAAGGGAAAAGTTGTTAATATTCCTCAAAATAATCAAACTATTAACATGACTTCTTACTCTGAATCGGATCGGTCGTCCATAAGTACAACTGTTGATAAGAGATTGCATAAAAGGGTCTGCAGTCATGAAGTCTTTAAGGTTGCGGGAAGAGTTACTGAAATATGGGAAGAATGGATGGCATCCCCGCTAATTTTTTCTGCGGACGAAGTTGACCAAGAAGATCGAAATGCACAATGATCCGTTGGTACTTACCCTGCCAGTATCTGGTTGGAATATAAGGAAGATTTTAGTGGATGGGGGCAACTCTCTTAATGTTTTTTTTTTTATGATACCTTCCAAAATATGGGGTTAAAAGATAATCAGCTAACGCCTTCTTGCTACACAATTTATGGATTCAACGGATTAGCTTCAAAACCAAAAAGGGAAATATTGCTTGATGTTGTGGATGGACCAATAAGTATTTTGACTAAGTTCAGCGTGATAGAGGCTTCATCTCCGTACAATACCATCATTGGTAGACACTGGGTCCATCAATTGAAAGGGGTAACTTCAACATATCACCAATACTTGCGATTTCCAACACCGCAAGGGGAGATGGAGATCAAAGGAGATCAAAATGAAGCGAAATCTTGCATTCTAGCAGATGTCCGCATTAACGAAAAGTGGCAACGGCAGCAGCAAAATAGGAAAAAAAACGCAAGATGAAGGCTAAAGAAGAAGCCTTGAACCAATATATGATTAAGACTGCGGGAAGTAAAGCAATAGTTGAAGCAAATGAAGATATTACAATAAAGGAAAGCATGCCAAAAATTGATGAAGGTAGTCTTCCAGCATAGCAATCAAAGGGGGCTCCTACATTTTTAGGAGCTCTCAAACCCACCTTTACATCAATCGAAGAAACCAAAAATATCAACATAGGAACAAAAGAACTTCTCAAGATGATAAAAATTGGAACGCTGATGGAACCGGAAAGGGAGCATAATTTGGTCATTCTACTTAAAGATTTTGTGGATATTTTTGCATGGAAGATGGAGGACATGTCGGGCATCGATCCAAATATTGTATGGCATGAGTTACATATACATCCGAAAGCTACACCTTATCGGAAACGCATACGTAAAGTTGCCTGAACATCATTTGCCAGTTGAAAAAGAGCTAAAAAAGCTCATGGATGCGGGATTCATTCGAGAAGTGAGGTATCCCACTTGGATTTTAAACATGGTGATAGTACCAAAAAAGAACGGCGGAGTAAGAATTTGCATAGACTTCACCAATTTAAACAAGGAATGTCCAAAAGATAGTTATCCGCTTCCCAACATTGATCAGTTGGTGGACGCTGTTGAGGGTCATGAGGCCTTATCCTTGATGGACGGAAAATCAGGGTACAATCAGATTGCTCTAGATGAAGAAGATCAAGAACACACTGCGTTCTTCACTCCGCACGGATTATACTGTTATACCAGAATGCCATTTGGGCTGAGAAATGCAGGAGCAACTTATCAACGATTCGTAGACGCAATTTTTAAACCATGGATAGGCCGCACACTAGAAGTTTATGTGTATGACATACTGATATAAAGTAAATTTTCGAAGGATTATTTACAAGATTTGCAAGAGATATTTGAAGCTTTGCGTAAATTCAGAATGAAAGTTAATCCCGATAAGTGCATTTTGGGGTTACGTCAGGGAATTTTTTGGGGTACTTGGTTACCAAAAGAGGAATTGAAGTGGATCCGGCAAAGATTCAGGCCATTGTTGATATGCCATCTCCGAGGAATGTCAAAGAAGTACATAAATTAAATGGTTGTTTGGTCGCACTCGGAAGATTTATTGCTA
>JAJJMC010014390.1:2648916-2662232 GCA_023531435.1 Papaver californicum | reverse complement strand
GAATTATCTGATTAATCACATAGGTTGTTAGATTTACCTGATTCCTGATTCCTGGTCCTTTTAAAATTATTTAAAAATCATCTTTAGGTTATTTAGTCTTTTTCATACTCCTGGAATTTTCTAGAGTTAATTAGAATCATTATTTTCTAAAATCATTACCTTCACAAGTTCGAGAAACGATCACCTTATTTACCACTTTCAAAACTACATCAATCATCGGACAAATGCAAGCCCTTTTTTGATGCATTGAAAAAGAAGAAAAAATTTGAAAATGGAACGACATTTGTGAGCAAGCTTTTCAAGTATCAAAGCTTACCTTGCCACATTTCACGCACTACAAAAGCCAGAACCTGAAGAGGTGCTTGCCTTGTACATATCCGCAACATAAGATGTTGTAAGTGCGGTATTTGTACGAACAAATGAAAAGGTAGAAAAACCAGTATATTACATCAGTAAAACATTGAACCTTGCAGAAAGAAATTACACGAAAATTGAACAGTTAATCTTAGCACTGGTTTTCGCTACCCAGAAATTACGCACGTATTTTTTGACACATTATGTGCGGGTACCAAGCAAAGCTCTGTTGGAGTCTGTACTGAAGAATGTGGGGAAGGTTGGAAGGATAGCAAAATGGAACGCACAACTCGAACAGTTCCACATAGTATTTGAATTACAAACTGCGTAGAGTCGCAAGTCCTGGCTGATTTCCTTGCGGATTTTCCGTTAGATGATGATTTTGAAATTTAAGGTTTGCCCGGATTAGAAGATGATGATCCTCAAGATATCCTAAGTTCTGTAAATACCCTAATACGGGAAGTATTTGTTGATGAGGCCAGGAACAAAGAAGGTGCGGGAATTAGAATTGTAGTTATAACTCCTATAGAGGATCAAATGGTACATTCATTCCGACTTGAGTTCGATGAACATACAAATAATATAGTGGAGTATGAGGCTGTAGTTCATGCTCTTAGGCTCATCATCGAATTGGGGATAAGCGATGTCCGACTCACAAGTGATTCACAATTAATAATTCGACAAGTTGAGTTAAAATAATATAACCTTTTGGCATCTGTCCAGAGATAAGAATCGTCATGCTGATGCGTTAGCATATATTTCTTCAATGATAAAGCATCAGAATACATCATCAATAAAAATTGGGCGCATTTATGAACCATCGATCAAGTTGTGGGCAATGAAAAATATGGAAAAAGAAGTGGAGGAAGATATTGAAGATGCAACTGTTCAAGATGATGCAAATTTCCCACAAAAAACAAAATGATTTAATCAGAGAAGATTGGAGAGTTTTAATACTTTAATAGTTGCAAGATGGGATATTACCCGCAAGCTCTAAAGATGCAAGGAAGGTGCAATCAAAATCTATAAATTATCAGTTGCGGGATAGGGTTATGTACCGCAAGTACTTTTTGGGACGGCTACTTCGATGTTTATCACAAGAGGAAGGGCTGCGAATTTTCAAAGACATACATTATAGAGATGCAAGAAATCATAGCGGAAGACGATCGCTGGCATTAAAAGAAAAAAGACAAGGATATTACTGGCCGTTCATGCATAAAGATGCGGAAAATATGGTAAAAAGATGTGAAGAATGCCAGCGCTATGCGAAAAGAATAAAGGCTCCCTCAACAGAACTTAATTTTGAACTCATCCCCTGGCCATTTGCAAAATGGGGGATATACATCGTTGGACCATTAGTGGAAGGAACTCAAAAAAGAAAATACTTGATTGTGGCTACAGACAATTTCACTAAATGGGTTGAGGCCAAAGCACTTGCACATATCAGAGATTCTGATGTTTTTAAATTCTTATTTGAGAATATAATCTGTAGATTTGGAATTCTGGTGACCATAGTCTCGGATAATGGACAACTCTTACAAGGGAAAAATATTGATCTGCTTTTCGAAGCATTTAATATTCAAAAGAATTAGTTTACTCCACTCTATCCGCAAAGCAATGGACAAGCTGAAGCAACAAATAAAACAATTGCCATGAATTTAAAGAAAAAACTCTTGATGGCCATCATAAACGGTGGTGCGAACAGCTTCATAATACATTATGGGCATATCACACAACAAGAAGGGAATCCACTGGAGAATCACCATTTCTTCTTACTTATGGAACAGAAGCAGTTATTCCAACGGAAATCATTCTACATACTACAAGAACATAAGCATGGGAGAAAAATTTAAATTCAGACCTAATGCTTGAAAAGTTGGATGACTTAGAAGAAAGAAGAGAAGTTACACTTCAAAAAATGGAAAATTATCAAAGAAGACTGGCGAGAGAGTACAGTAAAAAAGTAAAGTTGCGGCAAATCCCGGAATACCAAAGAGATAAAAAAGCAGGAAAATTTGCACCTACATGGGGAGGACCTTATATTATACAAGGCATTACGGACAAGGATCATATCATTTGCGGAATATAGATGGAGGAATTATACAACATCCTTGGAACGCACAATATCTCAAACCATACTATCCTTGATCAATAATGCAATTGTGCAATAGTCTGCGCTCATAATAGGTAAAGCATATCAAATGCAATCTCTCTAGAAGATCCAAATAAATGTCTATGACTATAGGATTTTTCGCAGCAGAGATGCCTAACATGACATTGATTATTGTATCAGGTACTCTCCACTTCAGGAAGTGCTCACAATTAGCAATACATTTATACAACAATTTGGTTTCATATTAGGTAAAGCTGCAAGTATAACCTCTCTAAAAAAGTCCATGTGAATGTCTATGAGTGTATGACTATTGGATCCTTCGCCAACAGGGGTGCCTAACGTGATATTAGTTGTTGTATCTTTCTCCGTTTTAGGAGACTTTCGGGACCGCATCCTATTTTCCTCCTGGACAGAGAGAAGTTAGACATTTGCTACACCCACAATTTAACTCAAGGTACAAATTTCCTTGCGGTTAAATAAATCACACTCATACAATGAACTAACAATCAATATATACTCAAAATCTGTTTTGCAGGGATAAAATTACAAGGAAAAATGAAAACGCAACTAAAATCTAAAGATGAAGAAGAACGGAACAACACTAAAGAAAACTAAGGTGCGGGAAGAACGCCTTTAAAGGGAGGATTCTATGGGACATCTATGCGCTTGTAATTCTTGTAAATCCATCAGTTTGTACTTGGTCAAGAGTGTTATTGACCGCTTGTGCAATTTTAGCTTTAGCTTTGGCTTTTAACCATGTAATATAAGTCTTTCAATTGTCAATCTCCACCTTGAATTCATTTACTTGAGTTTCGCAATCCCTTACCTTTGTTTTCCAAAATTTTATTCTCCCTCTTTCGGCATTTAAGTCCCCAACGAGGTCTTCATTCTTCGCAACTTCTAGCTTTAATTTATCCTCAGACTCTTTAACTTTAGAAGATAAAATCTCAAGATGAGCTTGCGCTTCATTGGCCCTACTAGTGGCAAGCTTTAGCTGAGATTGCGTTTCATTCATCTGGAAAGAAGTTAGCTCCAACTGCTTATTGAGGCCCTCAATTTTAGTATTGTCCGCACCAAGCTCTCCCTCAGCCTTGGAAGCTCTTGCGGCTGCATCCTTAAACTTTTCTTCAAAACCTGAAACAAAAGCAACGGGTTAGTCAATGCGGGAATAATATCAAATTTTAAATATATAAAAAATAGGATACCTCTTGCGAGGAATTCAAACTTTGCTAATTCACGACTCATCACATCCTTAGTAACTTCAAGGAAATCATATTCTCCCGAAAGTTGGTTGTACTTGACAGTGAGTTCATGAAAATCTTGGTGACACTGAGTTAATTCTGCGTCATTATCCCGCAACTGATTTAATTCAGATGTACACCTTTCTACCTCTTTGTGCAAGCGAAAAATGTCACTCTCAAAATGAAGAATGAAATCAGATAACTCACGGACTCTGGCTTCAACGTCCGCAAGAGTTTTTCCTTTAGCACGAGCTTCCGAGCAAAATTGTCCCTGTCCTTAATCAATTAAGCTATATACGAAGAAAGCTGCGAGTTGTGATAAGAAGTGGAACGGGACAACCCTGCAAGAGTTCTTATCAATTAAGCTATATACGAAGAAAGCGTTCTACACAAAGCCTACAGTTCTCTTCTTCTAATGTATCAGATCTTGCCCGTGCTTCGGAGACACTATCTTTAGTCCACAATAAAGCAGCATTAAACTTTATTTTCTTGCGAACCGTTTCTTCAAGCAAAAGTTGATGTTGTGATTCTAATTTATCATGCTTCAGTGTGACCAAGTCACGACTATCTACAACATTGTTAAACTCTGCATTCTTGTGAGCCATCTCTTCTAATAAAAGATCATGCTGCGATTTTAATCTATTATACCTCCATCTGACCAAGTCATAACTATCGACCAGATCGTTAAATCTTGTTTTGACCTCCACATTCTACATGATCTTTCAACTGTGTATTTCTACACTGCATCCTAGACATGAGTTCTGAATCCCCCGCTGGTCCCATGAAGTAATTCAGAAGGCAGGTAAAAAATCTTAAGAAAATTGATAAGATAGAGAAAATTAAACCTTGATTTTGAAGATCGAGCAATTTTTGGCGAAGCATGTCAATTTCCCATTGCTTGCCCAAAGCATTATTCTCCACCGCCTTATATTGCAATTCCATCATTATGGACCGCGCCTTGTAGAATTTGTACGCGGTGAATACAACGTTTTAACCCTGTGCAAGCTGCAAAATCAAAGTTATAAATAGAACTAAAAACAAGAGAAAGTCAAAGGGAAGGAAAATGATAAGAATACCTGTACAAGAGCTTGCTGCGGGAAAGAATGAACTTGCCCATCTGCAAATGCAAGTGTTTCTTCCAGAGAAGAAGGCGGATTCGTGGGGAAAGTGGGATCAACAGCTTCATCATGATCTTGAAACCAAGCGTCTCTAACAACATCAAATGGTACAACCCCCATGGATTGGCGCAAGCGTGAAACCGATGCACTATCTGATTTCACCGGTAAAGGATTACTCGTGACAGACAAAGGATCCCTTGACAAAAACCACTGGAAGGCTTCGTCTTCTTTTCCTAAGAGGCTTAAATCCTCTGCAATCCCCTTGCCTTTACTCGCTTGCGGGATTTCTCTGTTTGGCTCTGATGTTTCCGCAACAACAACGCTTGCAGCGGGGATAGCAGAAGTGATAGACACATTTTTGTGTCTAAAATGCACTCGATTATCTATTTTGATAGTGTTCGTTTTTGTACTTATTATGGATTTTTATGTCTTTGTAGGTATTTTTGAGAAATAAACATTTGTGAAAAAAATCGGCTCGAAAAGTTGTTAAAGGCACCCGGGAAGAAGTGATCAAGGCACCCACACTTTGGATTGGGGGCAGCTCACTTTTGAATTTGAAAAATCGATTTTGGCGGGAATTTGGAGTCTTACGTGAAGGAAACTCTTCTTGATTCTGTGTACGTGTTTTTAGTGAGTTGGGATGAATCTAAACCACCCAAGGTGAATTTAATCAACCAGAATATCACCAACACACGTCAAATTAGCGTTTCAGCCGGAAAAATCTCCACACAGGGATGAATCAAGCCGGAAACAGAGTTGTATTCTGTTTGGGATTTGCACGTTAGTTTGAGAGGGATTTGGACTTGTTCTTTGGGTCCTTATCGTTTCACAAAAACTATTAGGGTTTACTAACCCTATATATAGCTAAGAGGGTCGAAGAAAAGAGGGGGAGAAAGCACAGAGAATCGCCGAAAAGTTAACAGGAAAATTCTGCTGCTGCTGAAGAAGAAGAACAGCTGAAGAACAAACAACATCAGCGAACTGTCGTTCATTCTGTCGCTGTTACAGTCGCTGCTTCAGCTGCTTCAACAGTTGTTCATCTGCTAAACATATTATCTATCCTTCTTTCCTGTACCTACTTCTGCTGATGTAACACGCCGAACCACTTCACTGTAACGCTTAAAAGCGTATCAAATCAGCTGTATTACTTCCTTTTAGCCTTTGTAAACACTTTTTGAGCAATGAAAGATTATTTTGAGTGTGTTTTCTCTACAATGAGCTAATCACCATTACCGGGACGACGGAGGAAGCTTTTTCTCCAATAATTAAGTGGTAACTCTATTTTATTTATTTATTTACAATTCTTTTATTATTAATAACTTGATTAAAATTGAAAAAATGGTTATTCTTAAATAGTTGTGTTCTCTTTTGATGAGTCATGCTTAGTTAACTACTCTTGATGTCTCATGCTTAGGATTTACAATTATTCTTTTAAAAACCTATTTTTGGCATATTTGGATTAAATCGAAAAAAGAATTGCATGATTTTATCACTTAAGTTATTGGTTAAAAGTGGAATCCTTGGTCCTGGTTCTTCCCATTATTTTTAAATCATCTTAACTTTAATCTGTTTTATTTTCTTTTATTAAATTTAGGTGTAGAAATTAAACATTCACAAGTCCGAGAATCGAATCCTTTTACCACTATAATAAAATCACATCAACTTTTGACGCCGCCGACGCGGACTTGTTTTTAGGTTTAAAGTTTTAGATTTATTTTTAGGTTTTATTTTTATTTTTATTATTTTACTTTGTTCTATTTTACGTTTCTTTTGGTATTTCTCTTTTTACTGCAGGTTGGATTTTAGATCGAAAAGCAAGTGAGCCAAAGAATTGGAATTAAAGCTAAAAGACTTGGAGTTAAAAGTTAAAGCTTAAAGAACGAAAAAGAAGACAAGATTTTTATTAATTAGATTTTATTTTATTTTAGATTTTATTTGTTTTTTTTAGAAAATTGTATTAGGAATTTGTATTATTTCTGTAATTTTTCTTTTTTTTTTGGACACTTTTTGGACATTATTTTTGGGACTTTGGACATTTTATTATTTTTAAACCCTACGAAAGGGTGTTATTTGAATATAAACTGCTACAGGGAAGGACGACAATTACGAGATTGTCTCGGCCCCTCGGGTTCGCACACTGACACAGGAGTCGGTGGCCCAAGTCGACTACAACCGAATCATCCCCCGTCTGGTACGGGAGGTAAGACTCGATCAACCCACGAATCCCCTGCAAGTGGGTTTACCGTATTCCTTCGTATGCATATATGTTGAGGAACTGAAAACGGACTTACTTTTCTAGTAAAGGGCAAGAACTGTCCATACAAGATAAGGACTCGGATTTCATCACCGTTTCCTTCTTGCCCGCTTTAGGAACACGTTACCAAACGCGAACCTAAAACCTTAAGATTTTGACTAGAAAGAGACCTATAGGGTATCGAGCTTATTGGAAAATCGTTTAAAAGGACTGTACTGGTTACTTTATTAGCCTAACT
Organism: Papaver californicum; assembly: GCA_023531435.1. Classification (NCBI taxonomy): domain Eukaryota; kingdom Viridiplantae; phylum Streptophyta; class Magnoliopsida; order Ranunculales; family Papaveraceae; genus Papaver; species Papaver californicum. The sequence goes on along the minus strand of JAJJMC010014390.1, from coordinate 2,654,914 downwards.
CGAAGTTCAGGAAGATTATTTTAAGTTGATTAGAGCCGCCTTGTAACCCAGGGAAAAGTGCCAAAGAGACAGGGTTATCAAAGCTCCTTAGAGCTTATCCTGTTTCTCTTCGACTTAATCTAATTCGGATCGTTATAAGAGTTTTGCTAAAACTGTAACTAGTTTCCTTTTGAAAGAATAGAAGCTGGTCTAGAAACAATCTAAGTGGAGCCATCATGCTTTTTGTTTGCTAGATTCAATAGGTTTGATTTGGTTGAGTCGGCCTTGTTTGTGTATGTTTAGAACCCCTTCTGTTAGGATTGTTAGTCTTAGATTTATTTATTTTTTTATTTTTTTACATTTATTAGGAAATTTTTGGTTAGAAAAATGTCGAACTGGTATTACAATAGCCAATACAATGAATATCCATCTGGGTTTCAAAAAAGATATTATCCTTACTATAATCATAGTGTGGATAGTACTTGGGGCCACTACCAACCTTCTGAAGGTTATGGTTCATACCAGGGTGATCCCAATTATTATTCATAAGTACACCCGTCTTATGAACATGAACACGAGCAGTTGCGACCTAGCAATCTTGATGATCTAGTTGTTTCTCTAAAAGAATCCTTCAAGGAGTTGGTTGAGAGTACAAAAAGGCTTGGATTGAGTGTGACAGGAACAAATAGTAGGCCAAATCCTTCTCTAGAAGAATCACACGAGCAGTTGCAATCTAGTACTCCCCATGATGATTTGAGTTCGTTATCTTGGAGGGATGCCCTAAAGCAGATGCAATCTAGTACTCCCCATGAACCTAGTATGCCTCTAGAAGAATCACATGAGCAGTTGCAAACCAGTACCCTTTATGATCCATTTGATTTTCTAAAAGAATCCCTCAGGGAGTTGACTGAGAGTACAAAAAGGTTTGTATTAAGTGTGAATGAAATGTCTGCAAATAATAATATTGCTCAAAATGATCTTAATTGCCAATATAGTACTACCCTTGATAATTATTCACCTAGTCAAGAGGACGAGGATAGAATTGTTAACACTACTTATTTAGACGAGGTTCAAACATCTTCATGTTATTATGATGATAAGGATAGTGTTGATGAAGAACTTGAAATATACAGGCAGAGTGATCAGGAAACTGTCACTCCAATTGTGCTTCATGATGATAGTGTTATTTCTTGTTCAAATCCAAATAATTTTAATGATCATTCACCTATTCAAAAGGAAGAGGATTTGACCAGAGATACCACTGTTTTAGACGATGTAAAACTCTCTTGTTTTGAAACCGATAATGGTTTAGAGGAACGGGTTTATCCTGAGAATACTATTTTAGAGTCCAACGATTTAGAAACAATAGTTGTAGATAACCAAGATAGACCCGTAGAGATTTTAAATATGAGTGAGGCTGCACCACTTGATTATAACTTAGAAGAAGCAATTGACAATTTTCGAGAATCTGATGATCTAGAAATTAAGGAAATTGTGACTAGTCTATCTAGAGACACCCAAAATTCTAAGTTTGGGGGTGATTATCATTCTCCCAGTGCTTTACCTTTGACTCTTTTAGAAGTCCCTCACTTGGGACTTGATGTTTGTGCCTCTACCATATTAAGAGATTATCTTCAAGAACTGTTTCCTGGACCTAATCATGTCCATAAAGAAGTTCAGTTGTTAGAAACCCATCCTCTGGTCGATGTGGTTTACCTAGGCGATAATACCAAGATTGACTTTGTTTTCCCACCAAAATATTTTCTTCCATATGTGGGAACGTTAGAATTTCAAATGTGTCACTTATTAAGTTTTAAGACTAAACCTAATTACTTTAGGGAATCGACACATTTGCTTAAGAATGACCACCTTCATAGTAGTCAACTGTGTGGGTCAAATCTGATTGACTTTGAGGATCCATAATTATTCAGGTTATTATTAGGTGCTTCTAAGTTCTTAGTTGAGTTTTTCCAACTTTACAACCTGATCCTGTTGATCATGCCTATGAGAAAATCCAACCCATGAATTTTTTTTATCTAGACCCTTTTATAGACCCTGAACCTGACCCACAGCTAGAAGTAGTTGTCTTAAACAGAAAACTAGATAAGGGTGTGCTCGGTTTGTTCATTTTCTTGGCATGTTGTAGTTTTCTATTTGTGATATCACTATTTGATTTAGACGACCCACAGTTGTTCTGATTATTGCTATATGATTTAATGAGGTGACTAATTCTTTCCTAGTCTGGCTGAAGACTTTAAACTTAGCACTTCTTGGGAGGTAACCCATGCTCATGCAACACGGTAATATCTTTCCTTAACTCCTTTTCGTGAAGTGGTAACAGTTTCTACTTGTTCATATTTTTAATCATTCATCTTTAGAAACATTGAGGACACTGTTTGATTTAAGTTTGGGGGTAAGGGAGAAACTTTTTTGTTAAATAATAAAGCTCTAGAATTTAGAAGCTTGTGAACACTTCAGGGTGACACTAACCATTCTAGGTAGATAGAAACTTAGTTCTTTTTATATAGGAATTGGTGTGCCCAGTTAAATGGTCTATTCATAAAAGGACAGAGTTCAGGTGTTAGAAATAACATGATACTTGTCACCACATCTCGGAGTCTATCTCGACCATATCACTTTCTGTTTTTATTTTTGCAATTTTGTGTTTCTCTAAGTGATTTGGTGGGGCGCAGTATCAAATTGTTATCGCCGCTAGGATGAAATAGAGTGTTTGAGATCAAGCCCGATTCTTGCTTTAGTCGAAAAAAAAAGAGAGAGAGAGAGGAAAAACAATATTGACACTTTGATAGCAATATGTGTGTGTTCTCCCTATCTCCGTCGCTTAAGCAAGCGTGGAATGCAGGATCCATGAGAACTATCATGTAAGATGCTGATAAGAATCATGCGCTTGGATTCAATTTGATCCAATCATGTTGTCAATATATTTATCGTTTTATTTTCAATAAATCGATCGCTGGGACCCTTGTATATACCAGTTGAATCGATATTAGTATTATGATTAAGACCATGCATCTCAAACCATTAGGATTCATCCTGGCACTGACCTTCAGACAGATATGGGAAACACCGTTCACCTTAGTCAACACGTGCAACCTTCACATTTTCCATGTCCATCTTCTAAATCTTTTCATGTGATTGAACTTTGATAGATTCTGGGTCTTGTGGTTGAACGACTATCTGAGTAGAGCTCTGTTGTCTTATATATGAATTTTAGTACGCTTGAGTAAACACTCGTGTACATCAATTGGACTCATATAGGGTAATGATTCCCATAGCCGAAGAATTGAGTAAGCCAACTAAATAGCTTGTGTAGTGTCTATCCTTAATCGTTCACGAGTAGCTAAAATTTGGAGTAAAGGTTTTGTGGGTATACCTCTTGTAAACCCTCACGAGACAAAACTCGTCCACTAGGGACACCTAGGGGTTTAAAGGCTTATTACGTATGCTAAATGTAGTTACGATTCCTGCGCAAGTGAGTTAGGATTTTATTTTCTAGATTAGATTTGCTCGAGGACTAGCAAATAGTAAGTTTGAGGGTATTTGATAGACACATTTTTGTGTCTAAATTGCACTCGATTATCTAATTTGATAGTGTTCGTTTTTGTACTTATTATGGCTTTTTATGTCTTTGTAGGTATTTTTGAGAAATAAACATTTGTGAAAAAAATCGGCTCGAAAAGTTGTTAAAGGCACCCGGGAAGAAGTGATCAAGGCACCCACACTTTGGATTGGGGGCAGCTCACTTTTGAATTTGAAAAATCGATTTTGGCGGGAATTTGGAGTTACGTGAAGGAAACTCTTCTTGATTCTGTGTACGTGTTTTTAGTGAGTTGGGATGAATCTAAACCACCCAAGGTGAATTTAATCAACCAGAATATCACCAACACACGTCATGTTAGCGTTTCAGCTGGAAAAATCTCCACACAGGGATGAATCAAGTCGGAAACAGAGTTGTATTCTGTTTGGGATTTGCACGTTAGTTTGAGAGGGATTTGGACTTGTTCTTTGGGTCCTTATCGTTTCAAAAGACCTATTAGGGTTTACTAACCCTATATATAGCTAAGAGGGTCGAAGAAAAGAGGGGGGAGAAAGCACAGAGAATCGCCGAAAAGTTAACAGGAAAATTCTGCTGCTGCCGAAGAAGAAGAACAACTGAAGAACAAACAACATCAGCGAACTGTCGTTCATTCTGTCGCTGTTACAGTCGCTCCTTCAGCTGCTTCAACAGTTGTTCATCTGCTACACATATTATCTGTCTTCTTTCCTGTACCTAGTTCTGCTGCTGTAACACGCTGAACCACTTCACTGTAACGCTTAAAAGCGTATCAAATCAGCTGTGTTACTTCCTTTTAGCCTTTGTAAACACTTTTTGAGCAATGAAAGATTATTTTGTGTGTGTTTTCTCTACAATGAGCTAATCACCATTACCGGGACGACGGAGGAAGCTTTTTCTCCAATAATTAAGTGGTAACTCTATTTAATTTATTTATTTATAATTCTTTTATTATTAATTGCTTGATTAAAATTGAAAAAATGGTTATTCTTAAATAGTTGTGTTCTCTTTTGATGAGTCATGCTTAGTTAACTACTCTTGATGTCTCATGCTTAGGATTTACAATTATTCTTTTAAAAACCTATTTTTGGCATATTTGGATTAAATCGAAAAAAGAATTGCATGATTTTATCACTTAAGTTATTGGTTAAAAGTGGAATCCTTGGTCCTTGTTCTTCCCATTATTTTTAAATCATCTTAACTTTAATCTGTTTTATTTTCTTTTATTAAATTTAGGTCTAGAAATTAAACCTTCACAAGTCCGAGAATCGAATCCTTTTACCACTATATTAAAATCACATCAAGAAGTCACCAGCATAGTACCTGCAGGAACACTTCCCGCAACATTGATGTCCAAGGACTCATCTAATCCCACAGCAGCAGAACCATCTTCATTTATAAGATCACTTTGTAAAGGGTGATCTGTTCCTACAGCTGAACCATCTTCATTTATAAAATCATCTTGTATAGGGTGATCCACTTCTTCAGCTGAACAATCTTCATTTGGGACAGTTTCAAGCGGCATATCAGCGACTAAAGGAGAAAATTGAAGATAGAAAGAAGGATCAGGGACCATGGTTTCAAGCGAAGTATTAGCCACAGCTTCTGGAGCTTCTTCTGCAGCACCAGCATCTGGAATTTCTTCCGTAGTACCGGCTTGATCCGTAGATTCACAGTGGGATATTTGAAGAGGTATGACCTGCTCTTCTTCTCGTAACTCTGCGGCGGAGCTTCGTCCACCTCTCACAACTGGGCGATGAAGGGGAGAATCCTGAATTTCTCCCTCTTCTTTATCAGAGAGAGCCCGGGGTACCCCCTTTACCTTTTTCCGACCCTATCAATAAACCACAAGAATTCATCAACTGAAATTCATAAGGATAATTAGAATTCATCAGGAAACAACAAGACCTTCTCTACGGGAATTGCGGCTTTGCACTTTCCTCTTGCGTCACCTCTATGCTTTCATCAATCTGCTGCTCATCTTGCAGCATAACCAGTGGCTCAACCTGTGGCTCAACTGGCAGTTCACCCTGCGGCTATGAAAAATAGAAGAGACTTTAACCTTCACAGAAAAATGTAAACCATAAAGCAATATAAGATGACAGAGAAAAACCTTACATACCTCAATCATAAGCGGAAACTTGAAATCAGAGAAATTCAACGGCCAAGGGCAGTAACCAGGGAAGCGGCCAAGAAAGGTTTTGAATCGCATCATCAGGGAGTGACCCGAATACCCATGGACCTTCAATAACCAATGGGGTACGGTACCATTTAAAATCATGATCTATACGGATTCTTTCCTTTAAATGAGTCTCCGTTCTAGGGATAAATCTTATCTTGGAGTTATCAATCTCATGAAGCAAGCGGAATCCCGCACCACCTTTGCGACCAGGACCAATGATAGACACATTTTAGTGTCTAAATTACACCTTAATTTCTAGTGAG
>JAJJMC010014390.1:2567703-2642942 GCA_023531435.1 Papaver californicum | reverse complement strand
ATCATCATCATCATCATCATCATCATCATCATCATCATCATCATCATTCCAATAAATAATAAACAGATAATCATCAACATCATCCTCAATGATAAATCTAAAAAGGTTCAGATACAGAGATTGATAAACAAACGACTACGATAAGGAAAAAGATTGCTTACAGTGAAGTGAAAGATAGGAGAATCTGTTGATTGAAAAGAGAGAAAACTTGATCCCAATGTCCTTGATCACAGGAGCTTAAGAGAATAACAAGGCAATGGAGAATCTTTGAAAAATTTAAAGGAATGAAAAGCGCGACAACTTTAAGAAGAAGAAAACAAAAGGCATAAAGAATGAAGCAAGGGAAATAATTGATATTAAATATAAGAAAGCTGAAACTGACAAACCGTCGAAAACTGAAAATAAATAAACTTTATCAGAGAATTGATTTCCTCGAAAAACGCCAACTGACAGAAACGTGCTAAGAGAAATTACTGCTAACGGAAAAAGCGGTGTAACGTGCTAAAGGAAGTTACTGATAGCGCGAAAAACGGTGTAACGTGGGAAAGGAAGTTATTGCAGGCGTGGGAATAAAAAAAGTAATTATTATTTTTCCTTTTTTCAAAATTTTCACCAACTGTCAATTCTAAAAAAGGAAAAAGGGGGAAAATTGTGAGAGAATAAATTACGAGTTACACGTGTCCAAAAACTAATGGAGAAGTAATGAGTTACGGTGAAACGAGAAGTACCAAAGCAAAGCTTTCTGAGAAGATCTGAAAAGTCGTTAAGTTTAGAATCTGACATCGTTGATGCATGATTGACATGTGCGTTGCGGGAAAGTACGACGTTCTGCTCAAGACAGATAGCTTTAACTGCTTGGCTGACACCAGGGTGCGGGAAAGCATGACTAAATAAAGAGTAATGATGAGTGTTGATGCATGAGAGACACGTACCAACTTTACAAGCTGCGGAACAAAAAGAGCCAAAGCATGACGGTTCACTTTTAAGAGCTACGTGTCAGACATGTTGTGATTCAAATGAAGCCGCAACTTTCATCCAAATCCAAAAGTAGTAATTAAAATATAAGACCGCAGAAGAGTTGCAGGATGACAAATATCAGACCGCAGAAGAGTTGCGGGATGACAAGTAAGAGAGAAAAGGAGATAGATAGTACGCTTACAAAGTCTTGCGAGACTGCATTACGCTCCAGGGATGGATAAGAATAAATAGGTGGAAAGGTAGATTGGCGGGTCCCATCAAATTGGCTATAAATACCAAGTTCATTAACGGGAAAAGGGGTTGGAAAATCGGGAGAGAAATTAGACTGAAGAGATTGAAGCAATAACAAAGAGTTTAGGTATGAACTTATGTAAATTTTCAGTTCAAGTAATACTATGATTAATATGATCATGATTTTATGACATATCTATTTTCTTCTTTATCTTCTCATGATGTATAATAAAAATAATACAAATCCTTTTATCCGTGGATGTAACAGTGTGACTGTTGAACCACGTTAAATGTTTGTGTCAATTCATTTTTAAGTTGTCTGTTTAATTATCTTTGATAATATGATCATATGAATTGATTTTACGATAAGATATCGTACTTTACAATGATTTAAATCTTTTGGTTGTGATCTAAAGATGTCAGATTTTTGGTTATCACAACACGTATGTAGAAAGGCGAAATCCCAAACTTGCTTGGACTTTAACCAGATATGAGACTAAGGTAGGGGCCTATTAGCATGTCTTGACTTAACATAAGTCGTGTCTTTGATTGTATATAATGTTGATCCTTTTACAAAAGTCTGATACCTTAATTTCATGCTTTAGTGCACATTTTGAAAGACGAAACCCTGGCTAGGGTTTATGTTTATCGTAAAACTTCGAATGACATTGAGATCTAAGATTGAGCTTCATATTAGGCTTAACCTGGAAGTTTTGTCTTATGCCTAAGCTCACATCCTGCCTTAAGCTTAGGCTTGGGGCTTGACTAATGCTTAAGTTAAGACTTTGTGGGAGTACATTGGTCATGCCTCACGTGGTATACAAGGCCTAGCCTAGCCGACCATCTTTGAAAAAAGTAAAAGACTTTTTTACCCTTATTCAACTTATTTTCTTTTTATTCAACTTCTTTTGTTTAGTCTTCTAAGCTTACCTGATCCATCTTATGCTTGTAGATTCGAACCATGAGTATGGTCTCGACAAAAGGGATGGATATAGGTGTAGAATTGATCTCTACTCATCGCTTGAATTCAAAGCATTCCCTGGGTGAAGATGGCTTGCAGTGTGGCTTTTCCTAAAGGAGAAGCAAAATTTGAAACACTAATTGAGTATACTTTTGCGGGAGTCGACTTCGTAGGACATGTTCCTGACTTGACCTTCAGGAGCGTGTTTTTTTGGTGACTATTGTGTTGCGGGATGCTGGCATCCTTATTTGAGGTGTAGAGTGCAAAAGCTCTCATCTGGGCTGCGGATGTGATTTCTTATCTTGAATATCCTTGGTGCGGGCATATGGATAGCTTCAGCTCAATAGTTTAGTTCAGGTCTTCTAAGTTGTGTTAACTCACCATGTGTTAAAATCTTTTGTATTAACTCTTTCAAACTTGATCTGGATTTTAAGTTGTTGTACTTGATTTGTAACTTCACCATGTAGTTGCGGGATATCTTTATTGTTGTAATTTGTTATTGCTGCAGGATGTCAAGTTTTGCGGAAATCTTTATTAAATCTAGTGACGTGGGTCCAATTTTCTACCAACACTAAGAACTCCTAGCACAATCTTATCATTATATGTCAAACTTCATATCCGTATTTGAGGTGTAGCTACGGACTTGAAAGCTACGGACCATTTGGTTTCAATCTGTTTATTTGAATTTTGTCTTTTATAGAATTGTGAGTTACGGACCTGATGTTTTCTCACATCACGGTAGATTTTTAACCTGCATAAGATTTCAAATTCTGTATGAACTTATTTTTCTTTTTGGATTGTTCATTTATTGCTCTTCAATATCCTTATTATCTTTAGTTTTGTATCTTCATTCCACCAATATTTCAAAGACTATGTCATCCATGAACATACGGTAAAGATTCTTTCATAATTTATCATAATTTATCACTATTTCATAAATCCGTATTACATGATGTCAACCTTCATAATATATATTTAGCTTTGTATCTTCATTAGAAGGCCATTAGCTAAATTGCTTTAGTCACGAAGCCAACCTTGTGCATGACTTTTCCTCTTCAACCAATTTCACTTATAGAATGTACTTGGGGACCTTATGCATTCTTTCCTTGATTGATAAAAAAACAACAACATCAGACTTTTGTCACTTCTTACTGGTTACACCACCACCCATGTGTTTACCTTTAATGGTAAAGACAAATATTATGTACAAACATTGGTTAATAAGTTTGTTTTTCTTGAGGGTTGAGATAATATGGTTCCGTTTCACTATCAATAAGACAAAAAAATCTTAGTTTGATTCCCGTGTTTTTGTGCCCATTCTGATGGACTTTAACAGTTTTGTACCTTCGTTACAAGTTGTCGCTAGCTTTGTATACTCTCTTTAGGTTCATCAGGTGTATATATTTATCTTTTTTGTGCTAGATTTCTTAGCTTCAGGTGCGGGTAGAACTTGATAATCAGGTTATCTTTGAGTTCAAATCAGGTTAATTTCAGTCTGAGCTGCAGAATGAGAATTCTTTCTTTTGAGTTGCGAACAAAACTGTTAGACATAGTTAACATGTGTGATTTGTGCATGTGAACTATTGGTGTAGGATAACACTTTGTGCACCTGTGTATGTTAGCTTAGGCACAACTGGTGCATTATGTTTTCAGCTTTATAAGCTGTACTCTTTTTGTACTGATGATAACAATCAATTGAAGAACAACATTCATTTTTAGTTTCTATCTTTTCTTGAATTCTTTCATGGTATCAGAGCATAATCTCTAACGAGTTAAATCTGATTCTTTTTTGTGAAATCATAAATCAATAATCAACAATGGAGAACACTACTTCTGCAACATCAGCTAACACACATTCAACAACAAATGTCTATCAACAACATCAAATTCAGCTACCCTTTCAAAATATTTGTAACTTTGTTTCTTTAAAATTAGATTCAAACAACTATCTTCTCTGGAAACATCAATTTGAGTCCATTTTGATGAGTACCAACTTACTAAGGTTTGTAGATGGATCTTATTCCTGTCCATCTAAAACAATCACTGTGAATGAAATTTTAACAATCAATCCAGAGTATGAATTCTGGACAGCTATGGATAGGTTTGTAATGTCATGCTTAAATGCCACATTCACTCAGTCAATCTCTGCAGGAGTTCTTGGTTTATCTACATCAAGGGAATATTGGGTTTACTTACAAACAGAATTTAACCTGCAATTTTTTGCAAGAAAATCCATGCTGAGAGGTCAAATTCAATGCATTAAACAAGGTAATTCTACAATTCTTGAATACTTGTATCAAATCAAATTAATCTCTGACAATCTTGCAGCAATAGATGAGAAAATGTCAGATAAGGATATTGTAATGTATACTTTAAATGGTTTGAGCAGAGTCTACAATCAGTTTGTGATTTCTTCTCACAATAGAGAAAAGCAGTATAGTTTTGCTGAATTGAGGTCCAGATTAATTCATCATGAACAATGGTTGAAAGAACAAGAACAAGAATCAGAAACAATTCAAGATTTTACAAATACTGCCTTTTACTCAAAAAGAAATGCAAATCCAACAAGTTTTTCACAGAACTCTTCAAGAAATTTTGTAAACAGACCTTTTACAAACATTGCAAATGTAGAATGTCAAATTTGCAGAAAACATGGCCATTATGCAAGTAGATGCAATTGGAGATACACTCCATCAACTACTGGAAATTCACAGAATCAAGCTTCAAAATCAAGACAACACAATGCTTTTTATACTTGTTCAGGAGTTGAGCAAAATGATACAAAATTTGTGGTCAGTACACAGTGGATTCCTGACTCAGGAGCAACTGCTCATATAACAAGTAATGCAACTTTGCTACATGACTGCAAAACTTATTCAGGTACAAATAGAGTAATGATTGGTAATGGAAAACATCTTGAAATATCTGCTATTGGAGAAGCTACTTTGTTTCTGGAAAATTCAGAATTCTTGTTGAGGAATGTGCTGCTGGTTCCTCAACTTACACAAAATCTAATATGTGTATCTCAATTCTGTGCTGACAATAATGTATCATTCAATATGCTTCCATGGGGATACAATATAAAGAATCTTGAAACAAATGAAGTTATAGCAGAAGGTGATGTGTGTGATAATCTCTATCCTATCAAGGTAGCACCTCCTCCAGTTCAAGCATTTACTTCTATTATGGCTTCATCATCTCTTTGGCATCAAAGGTTAGGCCATCCATCTTCTTTTATTCTTCAAAAATTAGCCAATGTGCCATCAATAACATTGTCAGATCCAAAAACAAAGCATTTTTGTCATGAGTGTCAACTGGGTAAACATGTTAAGCTTCCTTTTATTTCATCTAACAGAGTTTCTGATGCACCATTATCACTTATACATTGTGATATTTGGGGGCCAGCTCCAGTAAATTCTTTGAGTGGATATAGATACTTTATTCTCTTTATAGATGACTAAGGTTTCATTGGATATATCCTTTAACATCAAGAGATGAGTCACTAGCTTGTTTCAAGCACTTCAAAGTTCACAATGAGAAATTTCTGTCAACATCTATCATTTCTTTTCAATGTGATGGTGCTTTTGAATTAGTCAAAGGAGTTTTCAAGGAATATCTACTTCAATGTGGAATTACATTAAGAATATCTTGTCCAAAGACTCCTCAACAAAATGGTGTTGCAGAAAGGAAAATTAGGCACATCACTGAGGTTGGTAACACAATGCTTTTTCAAGCATCTTTACCTAAATGCTTTTGGTATGATAGCTATCTGACAGCAACCTTTCTTATAAATAGAATTCCTTCTAAGGTGCTGTTTTACAAAATTCCATTTGTTCTTCTTTACAATGATCTTCCAGATTACAGTTTGATTAGAGTATTTGGGTGCACATGCTATCCTAATTATTCTTCTTTCAGAAAAGATAAGCTAAGTCCTAAAGCAGTAAAGTGTACTTTTCTTGGTTATAGCTCATTATACAGAGGCTACAAGTGCTATGATAATGCTACCAAAAGAGTTTTTGTCTCTAGACATGTAACTTTTGATGAGACAAGTTTTCCTTTTGCTGCTAATTCAATACCCATCAATTCACCTGTTGAATCAGAAGTAGTCAATCTACAAATAGGACAATGTCCTAATATTCAAATACAGGTTCCAGAAATTTTAAGTCCTTCTGTTCTCAATCAAACAACAGCTAATGAACAAATCTTAATGTCAGCACCTTTGTTGTCTGAAGTACCAACTGAAGTGATTTCTGTGCCATCATTACCTACAATCCACACTAGATCAAGAAGTGGAATTACAAAGCCCAAGAACCTACCATCAGATTTTGTAGCATATTTTGCTAATGCTCATACTATTTCAACAGCCTTATTAACTGTTTTACAAAGTCCAAAAACACCAGCTACATACAAAGAAGCTAGTAAGGAATCAGTTTGGGTAACTTCAATGGATAAGGAGTATAAAGCACTTGTAGATAATGGAACATGGGTATTAGAACCAAGAAAAGCAAACATGAATGTGCTTGGGTGCAGATGGGTTTATAGAGTGAAACTCAAAGCAGATGGAACAGTTGAGAGGTATAAATCCAGACTTGTTGCCAAAGGGTATCTGCAAATGGATGGAATTGATTATGCAGAAACATTTAGTCCAGTAGTTAAAAGCACCACAATAAGATGTGTTCTGACATTGGCTTTGACTCACAATTGGATTATGCAGCAATTGGATGTCTCAAATGCCTTCCTACATGGTTTTCTGGAAGAAGATGTTTACATGGAGCAACCACAAGGGTATGTTTCTTCTACTAATCCTAATCATGTTTGTCATTTAAAGAGGTCTCTATATGGTTTAAAGCAGGCACCAAGAGCATGGTACCAAAGATTTAGTTCTTTTTTACTAGAACATGGCTTTCTAATGTCAACATGTGACAATTCACTATTCATTCAACACACAAAGGCTGGAGTAATGTTACTGTTGCTTTACATTGATGACATAATACTTACTGGATCATCTGTTCAGACAGTTCAAAAATTTATTCATCTTTTGGGTACTGAGTTTAGCATGAAAGATCTTGGTCATCTCTATTATTTGGGTATTGAGTGCATCAAGTCAAAAACCACTCAAACATTGCTGCTCACACAGAAGAAGTATACCTTAGAATTGCTCAAGAAAGCTGATATGCTAAACTGCAAGTCAAGTTCAAATCCTGTTGCCTCAGCTCCTAGATTATCTGTGTACTCTGGAACTAAACTGATTTCTCCAACATTTTACAGAAGTTTAGTTGGTGGCTTGCAGTATCTAACAATGACAAGACCTGACATTGCATTTGCAGTTAACTATGTTTCACAATTTATGCATTCACCATCTGATATGCACTTACTTTTGGTCAAAAGAATCATGAGATATCTAAAAGGAACTATTGGTTCTGGGATAACTCTGGCAGCTGGTAATGTTGACAGAGTCACAGCATATTCAGACTCTGATTGGGCAGGATGCCCAGATACAAGAAAATCAACAAGTGGTTATGCAATCTTTCTAGGGAATTCATTGGTTTCATGGTCCTCCAAGAAGCAACCTACAATCTCTAGAAGTTCAACTGAAGCTGAATACAAATCCTTGGCAGTGACATCTTCAGAAATATTATGGATATCCTACTTACTAAAGGAACTGCGTTTTTCTATATCAACTCCAGTGACATTGTACTGTGATAATCAAAGTGCTACAAGTCTGGCAACAAACCCAATTTTTCATGCTAGAACCAAACACATAGAAGTTGACTACCACTTCATAAGAGGATTGGTAAGTCAGAAGTTTATGAAGTTAGCCTATGTTCCATCTACAGCTCAATTGGCAGATATTTTTACTAAGGGATTGTGCAACTCAGTTTTCAGTGGTCTTGCTGCCAAGCTTATGTATCCGACTGATACACAGCTTGAGGGGGGATGTTAGACATAGTTAACATGTGTGATTTGTGCATGTGAACTATTGGTGTAGGATAACACTTTGTGCACCTGTGTATGTTAGCTTAGGCACAACTGGTGCATTATGTTTTCAGCTTTATAAGCTGTACTCTTTTTGTACTGATGATAACAATCAATTGAAGAACAACATTCATTTTTGGTTTCTATCTTTTCTTGAATTCTTTCAAAAACTTGATAGTTCTTATTTCTTATTTTTCAGTTGAGCTCCAACTATTCTTGTTGTTTTTCAGTCACATTTGAATTGTATAATCATGCACAAGTTCACTTCAGGAGTGAATGTCTTTAGAACTGCGGCCATATCTAACTTGTGAATTCTTTTTATTTAAATATATGTTGTGCGGACAAAGATAGTTAAAATCTTTGCAAAAACTCTCGAATAAACTATCAAATTTCTAAACCATTAGGTTTCGTAAAACAATCAAAATATATTCTTTGTTTTCTTATTTTCTTTTTGTTTCCTGCTCTACAACTTATTTGCTCTTTGGCTATAGTGAGATTCTCTTCCTAAGTCATAAATCTGCATAAGACTTCGAACTCAGTATAGACTTCTTTGGCTTATTCTATTTCATATGAATTTATTCCTCTTTAAACTGTCTTCTAATTCATTTAGTAGTATAGATCCTCGTCACTTTCCTCATTAGTTGATATCAACGCACCAAATTTTTCTATTTCTAGATCTCTGCTTGATTAAATCTTTCTCTAATATGCTAATGACCTGCAGAAAGTTAAAACAAGAGACTTCTTTCCTTCTTTATACTGCAGACATCTTAAAAGTGAATTGGATTTCAGCCAACATTGGATTCCTGAGTTTCTTTGAGCTTGTTTTAGAGTCGAACTTCAGCTAAACTTTTGGCTGATCTGTTACTCCACTATTCACTTTGATTTGTTGAGCTGCTGTTGCGGGAGTGAAAGTATCTATACTTCTTGTTTTGTAGATAATTTCTTTGTTCGCTCAAGCAATTTAGCTGGTCCAGCTCAAACTTCAACTTCTTCCGTGCATTTTTAACTTGACTAATTGATTAAACTCTTCTAAAATTGAGCTACTACTTACTTCTTTGAATTGATATGTTGCTTTCATAAGTCTTAGAAGGTACACATTTTCATTCTTAAACTGTATATCTCACAATACTTCAAGCATCTATTTTTCAATCTTGCTATTGGTACTTCACTTGAGCTTTAAACTACCAGAACATCCTTATTTGAGTTTTGGATTATCAACATTCTCCTTGCTCATCACACAACTTATTTTTGATTATTGACACATGAACAAAGGATGGTATGCACTGAACATTCTCTTTTCTTATCATCATTATCCCTGCTCATCACACCACCTTTTTTTTTTGAAATAAGTCTATTATTCTTATGAGTATGTATTGTGCTACGTTGCGGTTAGATAACAACTACTTCTATACTTGAGCAACAATGAATTGTGCTACGTTGCGGTTACATAACAAAAACTTCTATACTTGTTCGAGGAGAGACCTGTTAATCATTCTTGGAATAATGATTAGGTGGTTAGTCGCTGCAAATAAAAAATGATTCAAAACAAAGTGTTGTGAAACAACAGATTTAAACAAGAGATAAAGATTAAAGATCAGATGGTATCTAAATAATGAAACCCAAGTCAAAAATAGAAAAACAAATTTCAAAGGTTCATTGAATCATCTTTTCAAACAAGTCAAAGGAAAGTTTAGAAGTTCAGTTTAAAACTTATTTTTTTTTGTTTTGACAAGAATCAAAACTAGACAGCTGTAAAACATTCTTAATTTTTACAATCAATGATACAACATCATATGCAGTTAAATATAGTTGAATTTATAGACACATAAATTTAATGATTTCAAGCCAAATTCTTTTTGCAGAATCATTAAAACATAGTACTTTGATGGAAGTTTATGAGCAAAGTCTTTCAAACCCATGGTTAAGAAACATCTGAAATAATCAAAATATTGATTTAAAAGAGAGGTAACAATCAAAAAGGTGTTGTATATTGACATAACAGTTAAATCGAAGTAGACACCAATTGCAAAGTTTGGAGAGAAACCATGTGCAAAATTTTGAAATATCAATTTGAAGAGAAAAGAACCGCTAATTAGAGATGTAGGAAAAAAGGGTTTTCTAAGACAACAAATTCAAAACTTTAAAGATGAAGACAACAAATATAATCACAAACCCATTTACAAGCTTTTGAAATAACAATTGAAAAGAAAGGGACCCTATTGTAAATCAAAGAAAGAGAAAACAAGGGTTTTCTCAACGGATAATAAAAATCAAAACTTAAAAGATAAGAGATTTAGATCAGGTATAATAAATTCTTTACTACCTCCCTGCTTCTAGCGCCAAATTGTGATTGCCATTTTTCTCTAGAATCACTACCAAATGAATCAAACATAAAAAAAAAAACAAAACTAGAAGATCAAATTAAATCTGTAAATCAAATACGAAACTGAAATAGGAATTGACACAAATGATTAACGTGGTTCGGTAAATTGCATAATCCACGAGTAATAGAAATTGAATGGTTTTATTGATTGTTAGGTATTACAGAGAAGATGAAACTCTATAACTTGGTCTCTCGCAAATAGCCGAAGAGGAAGAGAAGTCCCCTTCAACTTATTCTTTCTTTCTTTTTATAGGAAAATCAAAGTCAAACTGTGTGTTATCCTTATCTTCAGAGTATTAATAAACTATCTGTTTCAACTTCAAATTCTTCAACGTGTCTATGATGATAAACACAATGTCTAGTACTTATCTGATTGTTTTTATCTTCAACTATCTTATCTATCTAGTACTTATCTAGTATTCATGTTTCTCTAGTTGATGCGGGTATGTTCATTTTGGTTGAGTTTCATTTCATGTCCGAAAAGTTTTATCTTCAGGTGTGGAAAATCTTGGCTTCGTGAGTATTCTTGACGCAGACTTGGAAGCTGCGGAATGATTTGCTTATTCCTTTGTTTGATTGAGGCTTCACAACATAAATTTTGTCTTCTAGCCGATACAAGTCTTGCTGGCTTTAAAAGTCTTGGTTTCAAATGCATGCTGACATTACTTGGTGAGGCTTTGTTGTCCATTACGTGACATTATTTGATGGACTCCTTGAATGAATGTCCTTGGTGTTCATAATAAATGGTGGTATTTTTGGTATCTACAACACTACTGAATTTATCCCATCCCATCCATGCTTTGCAGAGACTCGAGACGTGGCACGAGATTTCAAGAATGCCAATATTGTATTTGCAAAAGGTGAACTCGACAAGAGACTTATGAAAATCAGTCACCACCGTACAAGTCACGCTAGTGTATTTCAATAGCATGTAATTATGGTGTTCCACTCATCCATACATCCTAAAAATCACCAACATAAAAGTCATGCCCGGGTGCATCTAAAATCGTCCACACATGATAGAAGAATGCCGATGCACCCCAATTTATAAGAAGCATACACTTGGAGGTAAATGTTAATGATCAGGAATTGTAAAAACCCGTACAAGTTATGTATGGGTGCATATAAATGTAGCAACCATAACAAAATAGATCTATACTCTCTAAATTTACGGGATAGAGCACTATTTAAAGAGTTGGCACGAGAGTATAGGCTTTCTGGTGCATGCCATGCACGCAAAGCCCTAATAATCGACAGATTGAACAACAAATTTGCTACATGCGAATCAACTTCCAATGCCACTATAATACAATGACAAGATTACTGAATGATATTAATGACTTGAATATAAATTTATCATCACCAATTTTTTTATTGATAAAAAAAATACGAATCAAGTTGGGTATAACTCAACCATAGATAAATGGTGAGGTGCATTAAAAAAACACGCTTTTTATTAATTTTTATTCTTTAAAAAATATCAAAATTTATTTTCATCCAATATCATAGAAGATAAATATTATGATCGCCACTTTACCAACCATAACATACTCAAACGTAGGCCTAGTGCCCCTTAACATCATGCCCCAAAAAGTTGTAGGAGGGAATCTCTCAGAAACAACGCGTAATGAACGAATGCTTTTTGTTTTCCATTTTAGGGAGTTAATGTATGGGACCCAAACCTGCGGTAGTTAGAAATTCACTGCAGTATATTTTGAAAAATGTTCTCTCTCTTTTCTCTCTCCTCACGGAGCTACTCATTGAGTTTCTCTCTTGAAGCTTTAATGGCAGCAACAATGGAAGAGCAACAAGAGGTAGCCGATTATTCCATACCAACCAAATCTTTTCTTGAAGCAGCCAAGTCTAGATCTAATAGGCCACTACCGAGAAATGAAGCAACAAATATAGATAACAGCAGCATATGTATGGCCAAAGTATCGGCTGGCCAGTTCGTGGTTGATATTTCCGATGAACTATATGGTAAAGCCGTGGAGAAGATGAAGTTCTCCCTTATAGGCAGGCTCAACTTCAAAAATCAGAAGTTTGAGGACATTAAAGCTACACTGCTGCAACAATGGAAGCTTAAAGGTAATCACCATTTCGTTCCAATGTCTAAGGGCTACTTTACCATAGTTCTAGATAATGATATTGATAAGAGTATGGAAGGAGGGTAAGTGGGCTGTTGGAAATCAAGTGCTGCATGTTCAGGATTTTCACCCTCATTTTAACCCAATCAAGCCGAAAACTTCAAAGGCATTAATATGGGTTCAACTTCATGATCTCCCCATTGTGTACTGGACCGAGAAGATTGTTATGTCAATATGCACGGCTGTAGGTACGCCTATGGCTGTAGACTCAAGAACCTTGGCAAAAGAATATGGCAACTATGCAAGAATTCTGGTGGAGGTAGACTTCGCCAAGGAGATTCCGACGCAAGTCAGAGTCAATGCTGGTGGCCATTCATTTCTTCAAGCCGTGAACATTCCCATAACACCGAAATTCTGCAAAAATTGCAAGATCGTAGGGCATACCTTGGCTGAATGCAAGGTGAGGAAGATGATAAACAGTGCTACTGATGCTTTGGTCAATGTGCCGGACAGCCCACAAAGGCCAGCTCCACGTGATGTTGCTGCTAGCAAAGCATGCACAACTACCCAAGAAAGTGACAACACTATATTGGAAGGTAATGCACGCTCCAAGGTGGCCAGTGCTAGAGTTGAAGTAGTCAATGAAAGCGACATAGCAAGAGAGCCAGCTGGCTGTTCACGTGATGTTGTGCATAGCAATAGCACATGCCAACAGCTAGCTATGTCACGAGCCGAAAGTGACTCTACAGCAGTCAACATTACATGTGAGGCTGTGCATTTGGGTAAAACCAACACTGTAAGCGACGTGACCATAGGAAAGGAAGCTATGCACGTGAATAAGAAGGATTTTACCACTATTAAAAGGAGGAACAATGCACCCAACAAAAAGGGGAGGACGCAAAGGGCAGGTACGCCAACAGGTAAAGCCAGCACCACATATAGCTTTCAAATTATAGCCAACGAGGCAGAGGATGGTACTGAGGAGGCGGACATAATGCCTGGCCAATGCAACAACAAGGCCAAGTCTCCTCAGCCAACTAAGCCCAATGCAATTGTAGACTCGGACAATGAGGCCTACAATCAGGCTCATGAAGGCCCATTGAAAGATGATGACATGATAACACGCCCAGCAATTGATTGGGCCAAAGAAGAAATGGCAAGGCTCGAAGACCTGCAACGGGACTTTGAGAAAGCCTTAGAGGAAAAAGAGGATGATGCTCGTGCTCTCAAGCTTCAGGATGTATCAGCTAGGTTGATTGCGCTGGACTCATCCATGCAAGCTAGTGAGCTGGACAATACAAATATTGCATCCAAGGTAGCAAAGCCATCAGCGAAAGCTAGTCAGCTAGATACTTCAACCGATGAATCATCGGATGAAGAAAAGGGACATGGGCATTTTGAAGATGCGTACTTAGATGAAGAAGACTATATGTTGCCAATCAGGATCGATTGGGACAAAGAATTCATGAGGGCAGCGAAAAGAGGCAGCATCAAGAAGAAGAGAGCCAACGCCAAAGCCAAAGCTATTGTGGCAAAAGCCAAGGCTGCAAAAGCCAAGGATGCAAATCCAGCACCTCCAGATAGAGTGACGTGAGGAGTCCACCATGTATTTTTTAGGCCAAACATGGTTTAGCCATTATTTCTATCTAAGTTTCGGAGCCTTACGGCTCCCAAATTCATGTAACCTATTTTGTAGCTCTTTTATTCTTTAATACACAAGGGACCTAGCTAAAAAAATGGAAATTCACCGTAAAGGGTTTCTTCTTTTGTTCTAGGGTTTTACTTTATAGTGTAATTTTTGATTTCATTCAGAGAGTTTTTCATTTTCATTTCAATCTTCTTCTCTCTCACATTATGTTTGGGGGATAGAAGAGCGCCGGAGATTAGTTCATTCCGCCATTTTCTCATCTCAGATGGTATCTACATTTCCAGTCATTTTAAGGTATATGTTGTTGTTGTTTCTGAACTCAGTATTTCAAAGTAAAACCCTAAAAATCTGATGGTTTCACTTGTTTTTGTTCAGAAAAGGGGGTGTTAGTTCTTTTATTTTATAAATGTTTGAAAAAAAATGCTTGGAGTATGAGATTTTCTGTGGGATTTATCTTTATTTGTGTTTGATTTTTTGATTTTCTAACTTATTTCTGTAATTTTTTGTGTATTTGCTTGGATTTTGGGGGATTTTTCACTTCTTCAAGGAGCAAACAGTATTCTGAGGTACTATTTCTCTCACCCTTACTCCATGCTGTGTTTTTGATATTTTGTTTTAGCTTTTACTTATTCTAGTGGTCTTTTTAAACATTTACTTCAGTAAGGTGGGTTTTGATCTTGAACCCTAGAATTTTTTTTATCATCAAAGACCTTCTTGCATGATAGTTAGTGGTCTTTATGAAATTATGAGTGCTCATACTGATCTATGCTTGTTTTCACTTTATGTGAGATTATGAGTGTAAATGGTTTTATATGCTTTTAGTTAAAAGTTGGTGTTCAAAGGGGTCTTACGATTTTTAGGTTAAAAGTCGGTGTCATGGTGTCTTATGATCATAGGTGGGCTTAATGCTTCTAGGTTTAGTATTGGTGTCAAGGGGGTCTTATGTTTCTTGGTTACAGCTAGGTGTTTAGTTGAGATATGTGTGTTCTGGGGTCTTTCAACAGTTTGTTAACCACTATGTAACTCTGATAATAGTTAACTAGTTAAGTGTATGTTGATCACTCATGCCCATTGACTCTATGTTAAGGTCTTTTTAGCATATAGGGGCATGGAAATCATGGAATTATTGGTGTTCTGTCTTTAGAAAAGTTATGTTATATATGGAACCTTGAGGGGAGAAAGGAGTGTATAAATCTACGAGTATATATTTTTAATTTTCTCTTGATTTATTTTTTTTCAAAAATGAGGTGTGTAAGCACTTTGAAATCCAATTGTGATGCATTCTTTATTAGCAGCTCATTTCCCTTTGTTTTCTTTTCTTCCAAGTCTCTTGAAGTTATATGATTAGCATACTTTGCTACTTTACTGTCATTTGTAAGCGTGAATGCTTTGCAAATGCAATACTGTTTTATAATTTCATTGGTGTAAGTTTTTCTTTTCATAAGAACACCACTTATTTCATATAGATGGTTTATCAAGTTATAGTGACATTTTCATTGCTTAAACGATGTAGGAGGCAAAATGAGTCAGAGAAAAGGGGGTGGCAAGCCATCTTTTCCTGGTAGTAGTAGTTCACCTGCAAAAGGTAAAGGTGGGGGTGGACAAATCTCTGGAGGTTCAGGCTCTGGCAACAGAAAGACTGAAGTTGTTCAGTTGGGTTCTAATGTCGCAGACCTAAGCCTTGGTTCTGGTAAAGATACTGAGTGGAAGGTAGTGTCTCACAACAAGAATCGAGGCGGGGCAGGTGCAACAAAACAGTGCGGTA
Source organism: Papaver californicum (assembly GCA_023531435.1). Lineage (NCBI taxonomy): Eukaryota > Viridiplantae > Streptophyta > Magnoliopsida > Ranunculales > Papaveraceae > Papaver > Papaver californicum. The sequence continues at coordinate 2,626,913 of JAJJMC010014390.1, read as the reverse complement.
ACCCAAATTCCTCTACTCCATCCTGGGGTCCAGGAAAGGCTACAGGAGGTGCCTGGCAGGATAATAGTTCAGGTGGAAGAGGAAATACGAAAAGCCAACCTCCCAATACAGCTTGGGAGAAAAGTTACATGGCACCACCAACTAAGATTACTCCTCCTCTGCAAAATGGTTGGCAGTGGGGTACAAGAAATGGCCAAGCTCAACCTAATGCAGCAGAGAATGTACAAGTTCATGCAGCAGAGAATGTCGAAGATGATATTGACTATGAGGATGATGAAGACATGATTGAAGATAGCGATGATGACATCTATTCTGATGGTTCCGATACAGATGAAAGCGTGAAGAGCCATGAGACCCGCAAAAAGAACAAGTGGTTTAAGAAGTTCTTCGAAATCTTAGATAAATTGAGCCTTGAGGAAACAAATTCAGCTATACGGCAGTGGCACTGTCCAGCATGCCAAAATGATCCAGGCGCAATTGACTGGTACAAAGGATTGCAACCCCTAATGGCCCATGCCAAAACCAAAGGATCCAAGAGGGTGAAACTTCACAGAGAGTTTGCAGAACTCTTAGATGAGGAGCTGAGCCGGAAGGGAACTTCTGTTATACCAGTTGGTGAGATATATTGTAAATGGCATGGTCTCCATCAATCGGTTCCTGATAAAGAAATTGTTTGGCCTCCCATGGTTGTAGTGATGAACACTCAGCTTGATCAAGACGAAAATGAGAAGGTATGATTTAGTTTTTGAAATAGAAGATGGAATTTGTCATCATCAAATTTTGGTTCCACCATTTTGCTAGTGGTGGGATGGCTATAATTATTTTGATAAAAAGTATAAATTTGGGAAGTAGGAACATGTATATGTGGGGAGTTGCTTTATATATTTGCATTTCTGCTTTATTTCCTTTCCAAGAATCATATCCAGTCATGCATCGTTTATTTAAAGATCATTAGGAGTTTCTGGATTTTGTTTACTCTATTTAATTATTTAGAACTTGTTCCTTATATTATTAATTGCTTCCTGTCTTCTGCTATGTATCTCATATAATTTGTGTTGTTGAATGGACTTTCAGTGGACTGGCATGGGTAATCAAGAGCTGCTTGATTATTTTAGTGCATATAATGCAGTAAAGGCTCGTCATTCCTATGGTCCAAAAGGGCACCGGGGGATGAGTCTCCTCATATTTGAAGGTTTACCAACTGGCTACGTAGAAGCAGAGAGGCTGCACAACCATTTTGTTAAGGAAGGAAGAGACAGGGATGCCTGGGATCATCGCAGAACTCTATTCTATGCTGGTGGAGCTCGCAAATTGTATGGTTTCATCGCAAGCCAGGAGGACATGGACAGCTTCAACCACCATTCTCCAGGTTCACTTTACATCCTATGCTTCAATAGAATGGTTCATTCTTTCTATTAAGGTCATGCTACCATATATGATATATCCTTTAGTATCTGAGCTGTTTATTAGTGGGACACATCTCACTGTAATCAATGATCAATGATCTGTAATCAATGATCTGTGCGACACATTAAAGCGCTTAACATAGTGATAACAGCATGAAATGCACTTGCTTTTGAACATCAAGCTTCTATTTTTCTTATAAAATGAGTTGCTTTCAGATATTTATTAAATACTGCTGCTAAGAGTAGTTAAATATGTTTTGTTTTCATGCTTCAACGTGCTTAACCAGGTAAGTCAAAGCTGAAATATGAAATGAGATCATATGAAGAGATGGTAGTAACCCCAATGAAGCAAATGAGTGAAGAAAATCAGCAGCTGTTGTGGTATAAGAACAGGCTCGATAAAAATCAAAGGCACACAAAAGGTCTTGAAGAATCACTTGGATTATGAGTGAGAGGTTACGAAAGACAACGAAAGAGAACCTCATTGTGAGGGAAAGAACTAAATTGCAACATGAGCAGAACAAGGAAGAGGTAACATCCAAAACTAGTTACTTTTCTAAAGCATTAGCTACCTGCTGGTGTCTGTGTTTTCGTATTACTAGAGTAGTTTTAGCAGGGCTCTTATATCTAGGTCTCACTGGTCCTGCTTGTCTGCTATTGTTTCACTGACTGTGATCGTGGTTGCAGAAGTACTTTCCTTTTTTTGCTCATGATTGTTTTTGTTGAGTTGAAATTTGACTTTTTAGAAGCGATGAAATTCCCAACATCTTTCAAAAGTTAACTTGAAAATTAGATTTCATAGATGTTAAAGGGCTTCTATAGGTACTAACTTTTAATGCCCATTAGGTTAACTTGAAATAGAGTTCGTTGCAGGAATGATGAACTTCTAATAAAATCGTGACTGACATGATGATTTGTTTACATGTATTTTGTCCATGTACCATAGTATATACGTAAATAGTAAAACATTGACGCCAGCTTTGCTATTTGTGCTTAGTTGATTTGTTTGCTTTTCTTACTCTTCCCTTTGTCAGTAACTATTAACTCAACTATCCCTGATGTATATATACTGTGCTTGACATCTTGAGTTTTTTTTTTTTTTTTTGTCATAGCATATACTCAAGGGAACATAATAGTAAAACATATTAGTAGCAATTAATACCAGGCATTGCGAGGCCTGCTTTTATGAGTTGTTTGTTTTTCTTATATTTGCTCTTTGTTATTAACTGTCTTATGACTATGTATTCTCTGCATAGATGGATCAACAAGAACAATTTTACAAGGCTCAAATGGAGATGATCCATCAAAAGTTGGAGGAAAAGGAGAGACACTTTGAAGAACAGCTGCAAGCAGAACGCAAGAAAAAGCATTTGAATGTTGTAGATTCCAAGAATACTGAAGAGAAGCTGATCAGGTAACAGTTCCTTAACATATGTACTATAAGAAAGCAGTGCTTTGAACCCTTTTTTCTCGTATGTGCATTATTATGAGGTAATATGGTAAGTGTTGCTTTGTCCAGGAACAAGGAGGTTGAGAAATTCATTGAGTCCCAGTCGAAAGGCATAGAGCAATTTGAAGCAGAAAGAGAGAGCCTGATCAAATTGCATGAAGAGAAGAAAGCAGAGCTGAAACGCAAGCATTTGCAAGAAGAGGTTGACCTTGAGAAGGAGTTTGATACATCGTTGACCGAACTCATGAACCGTTACAGTCCTCAATCAGCTTAAGGAGGATTCTAGCATTGGTCATGCTTTTGCAAGTAGATATTGTAGGGAGGGATATGCAGGAACATATTTAGAATCTTTCCTGTCTTAGCCGTAGACACCCCACTTGCTGCACTTTTTCTTCTTCTTTTGATTTCTAGGCTTAAATTCTGAAGAAAATGACTGCACTTTTTTTCTTCCTTTTGAAGTCTAGGCTTTTGTATTCTGAAGAAAATGGGAAAGACAAATGGTGGTGAAGTAGTATACTAAAACTCTATTACTGTTGGGTTTTCAATCAGTAATACAATACTATTAATACTATTAGTACTTAATTTTGAATTTTCTCTTATTTCCTAATATTATGCTGTGGACAAATTTCGTACCAGCAAAATTATTGGAAATGGTAAAAAATATCAGTAAATTGTTGATGAGTCAGATTCGACGAGTCAGACTTGGTTAATCTCAGCTGCAGTACTGATATTATGGTGTGCACAAATTTCATAGCTGCAAAATTTTGTTGGATATGGTAACAAAATTTCTTTGTTTTCAAACGTCTTTTTGGTAAAATTAGTGAATAATCATGAATAAGTAATCCATCGGCATTGATCCATTTCTTGTGGATGAGTCAGATTCAACGAGTCAGACTCGGAGTAAGCTTTCAGATGAGAAAGTAAATGACGAAAATACCCTTTATCTCTACTCGAAAAACCAAATAACTCCGTTCTTTTTCTCCTTTTGCCGCTTCGTTCTCTACAAACACAGGGGCCTGCAAATGCAATGGCAGTTCTTCCCAACTATGGTTTCAGGCGCCTAAATTCTTTAATTGGGTTTCAGAAATTCCGTACAACTTCTTCTTCATTTTATTGTTGTGCTTCTCTTTCAGTTGAGATAAAATTTAAAGAAGAAGATGAAGAATTACAGCCTTCAATCAGTACTAGTAGTAGTACTCCAAAGACCAGACCTTCATCTTTTTTCCCAAAGAAGAATCAGACATTAGAACTTGTCTGTGAAAGTTTAGCATTTAAAGGAAAAGGTGTTTGTAAAGTTGAAGAAACTGGGTTTGTTGTAATGTGTGATCGTGCTCTTCCTGGTGAACGTTTCATTGGTCGTGTTACTCGAAAGAAAGGAAATTATGCTGAGGTTAGTCAGTATATCTCTCTCACTCTCTGTTTCTCTCTGGGAATGCGAGTTGAAAATGCATATTTGAGTGTACCAAGTGTTTGATGCAAGGTCTAATTGAAAACTGTAATATGGACTTTTTTTTTTTTTATTATTTTGCAGGTACAGAAATTAAAGACTATTACTCCTCACAAAGATTTGGTTGATGCACCATGTGAGTATGCTTCAGCTTGTGGAGGTTGTAAAACGCAGAATTTGTTGTATGAGGCTCAAGTTAGAGCGAAGGAACAACAAGTTCATGAGTTGGTGATACATGTTGGGAAGTTTTCTGAAAATGACCCGGAATTTGCTGACGTGCTGAAGCCTATCGTTCCTTGTGATATTCAGTTTAATTACCGGAATAAGGTGTGTAATAGACTCTGCTTAAGCTGCATTGTTTGTTCATTTATACAACAAACTTATCTTGTTATCTTGATTATGTTGACTTATTGGGTTTGAATCTCAGTTCCTGTTCATTTTTGACATTCTGCAGATGGAATTTTCTTTTGGTACTCAAAGGTGGCTCCCCGTGGAGGAATTGCATGAGAGGCAAGAGGGTGTCAATGACTACGCATTGGGATTGCATGCTCCAGGTTTTTTTGATAAAGTCCTCAACGTTCAAAAGTGCTTATTACAAAGTGAGGCTGCTAATACGGTACGCTTAAAAATGTTGAAACATCAAAGTTTCTTATCTATACCCTCTGCCCTCTAAAAACAAGTTATATTATATAGTTTTGACTTTTGAGATCTGAAACGTTATGCTAAGTTCTATGACTTGAGGCATATGCCAAGTATTAAGATCACTGTAGGCAGAGTCATTGTTACTTACTTTGCAAGGACCTCTAAATTTAGGGCCAATCTACCATATAGTACGTATATAAACTTAAAAAATTTAACTTAACTTCGGGTTACTCAGGAACTAGTGGTCTTCTGTGTTACTGGAATTTTGGGCTGGATGGTATAAGGGTTATTGTGTACTGGGAGCCAAGGACTTTGAGGTAGTTGTTATTACTGCTTTTGGCCGAAAAAAGAGAACGAGAAGTATATATACACGAGTTGACTTTATAGTGTTTTCTTCCATTCAAAATCAGAAATATATGTATATCTCCGCTGTTACACCAATCTCTAGGTCATAAGGTCACCACTTAATACCTTGACATTTCTTTCATATATGTCAGCACGTAAAAGAGAACCAGCAAGTAAATCGTTGGTGTCAAAATAATGTCTGTAGCTTTTATTCTTCATTTGTTACTGACTCTGTGTTTATCTCCCCACTTCTTAAGCTTGCTTTCTTTGCCATATGAGCCCCTGTATTGATTTCATGGTATTCTTCTTTACTGTAATCCAAATTGCATTCTAATTTTAAGGTTATAGTGTTTTTGTTGTCAATTATAGGTTCTTGCAATTGTTCAAGATTGTTGGAGGGATCCAGAGCTTGGCCTTTCTCCTTATTGTGTTCATAAGCATGTTGGGTTTCTTAAGCACCTTATGCTAAGGACGGGCAGGTATACTTACTAACTACCAGATATCCTAGCTGTTGTTACTGACTTCAACCTTTTTTTTAGTAGGTTTATCAGATTGAGGTGTTTTTGTTTTCATATACTATCAGATGCACGTTTATGTTAATACTAATAAGAGAGTTTGAACTTGTAACAATTATAATTTCTGTTTCAGTGATGTCAAGACTGGATTGCCTGAGCTCATGGTTAATTTTGTCACTTCTTCCTACAAGCCAGAGCTTCTAAAGCCTCTTGTCGACAAGATTTCATCTATTTCTGAAGTGGTTTGTAATTTTATTGTATTATTTATATCTATACCCTCACTTACTATCATTGATTTAGAACTTTTAGGTTTGCATCTAATAAATTTAGCTCATTTATTGTTTATAATTGACAGGTAAGCATCATCAATAATGTTAACACTTCTGTTGGTAACACATCAGTTGGGGAAGCAGAATACATTTTATATGGAAAATCTTCCATCTCGGAAGTCTTACGTGGAATTACTTTTCAGATTTCAGCAAACTCTTTCTTCCAGACTAATACTTACCAGGTACAACATTATGTAGGAACTCTACAATGTTATCCAATTATCAAGGAGGATCTTATAAATTTTCTTGAAGAAAATGTTGACGAGGAAAAGTAAATAAACTTCAATATTTTCATTTCCAGGCAGAGGTTCTATACAGGCTTATTGAAGAATGTGCTGGCCTTAGAGGAGATGGCTCAGAAGTTGTTCTTGACCTGTTTTGTGGAACTGGGACTATTGGTCTAACACTAGCTAAAAAGTAAATATCTCTTTTTTTAATTCAAGTTTCCAACTATTAATCTTTTAACTCGTTCCCGCCTAATCACGCTGTTGGGTTTTCCTGCTGCCAGGGTTAAACATGTTTATGGCTATGAAATGGTTCCTCAATCCATTTCAGATGCTCGCCGAAATGCTGAGAATAATGGCATCAGCAATGCTACATTTATCCAAGGAGACCTCAATAAAATCAGTGATAATTTTGGTGATCAGTTTCCTAGGCCAGACATTGTCATTTCAGGTTATCTTTGTTGCTCATTATGATTTTTATTTGTGCATCTACTTAGTTGCTCATGTCTTATGATATTGCAAAGCCATGGCCCATGGATGAATTGCTACACTTATATTTCAATATAGTAACATGACTCTATATAAACTCTTGCAGATCCAAATCGTCCTGGCATGCACTTGAAGTTGATAAAATATCTACTGAAGCTAAGGGCTCCACGCCTTATTTATGTGTCTTGTAATCCCGCAACCTGTGCCCGTGACCTTGATTACCTTTGCCATGGTCTGGTATGTAAACAGGTGTACATTTTTTTGATCAGTCCAGTCTTTATTTCTTCTTATCCTTTGTAAATGCTAATAAGAGATATTGTGCAGGAGGAGAAAAATATAAAAGGATGTTACAAACTTAAAAGCTTACAACCAGTAGATATGTTTCCTCATACTCCTCATATCGAGTGTGTTTGCTTGCTGGAGCTCGAATGATCGCTCATTTTCTTGCTTCTTTCGGCCAAGGTCCGCCTACACTTCACATATCCGTATTCTTCCCCATAAAAAAAACATAAGTAGTGATTCTTGAATTTTGACACAGTTATCTAGTTATTAGTTTTCCTTACTGTGAAACGATGTGGGCAAAGGCAAAGTATGTCACAATATTTATGCAGAGTTTTACGGCATTTGCAATCATGTATTACAGAGGGAAGTATTGTTCACTTTCCTGTTCTATGTATTTAAACATTTTATATTGTTCATCAATTATAAGAAAAGTGTGCAATCTTCACATTCCCATGTCCATTTGCTTTCTTACGTTCTTTCACAAAGTGATGTCCCCAGAAGCTAGGTATGCAAGATAAATTCAGCAGTAAGAACAAATTTAAGAAAATCAAGCTGCAATGCTACTTCTGCCTTGAGTTACGAAATTCGATAATGATCACAGTCACAGTGTTTGCAAAATGAGTAAGTCTTCATCTTTATTCTTTATTTTGATTGTAGCAATTGCTGCTTACAAGTTACAAGTAAGTTCAGAAAAGCCACAATATTCTAAGTGTTGAAGGATACACCCTACAAGTACGAACACATACGATGAACCCCTAAATTCCATGGCCATTTTAAGGGCGACCAAAAACTAATTTGGGGCAACTTTTTTAACCCAATCCCATAGATGTGGCTATTGGGTAACCTAGTGGTATGTAAAAATACTTAATTACCCTCTTAGTAATCAAACAATTACCATAAAACCTTTCACTAATAAAAGTTTAAAACCCTAAACCTAAACCATTCTCACCTTCTTCTCTACTGATTCTCTTTGATTTCTCTTCTTCTTTCATGTTTTCAAGCTACCGATTATTGGCACAATCCAATTCATCTTCAACCGATTAATCGTAAACCAATTCATCGTATAATCGTAAACCGATTCATTGTCGTTATTACAATCTAAAAATGGCAAGAAAGAAGTAAACAACCCGTCAACCTCCTAATACTAACTGGCTGGATTTTGCTGAAAGAGTAAGAAATAGAGAGATCGTTGAAGAACATATCGAAGAACGCGAAGAACACGAAGATGATGACCCTAGAAACGGAGACCGATTCCGACAATCAGCCTCTCCAGAACTTTATAATGGCTCCAATAAGGTAAGGGTTTACCATTATTTGTGTTTATTTTGATTCAATCGAATGAATTCGTCACTAGAATATCAAGAGTTTTAGGTTAGATGTCATAATCGGTAGTTTCATGTTTATATTTAACTACAGATTATGTTATTGTTCTTCATTGCTCATGAACATCATGCATAATCGGTAATTATGTTTAGTCATAAACTACCGATTATATTCCTGGACCAAAATTTAGGCATAATCGGTAGTTTCGTATAGGGTTAAACTTCCGATTGTGTAAGTTAGAGATTTCTCAAAAACATCGACCATAATCGGTAGTTATGTTTAGTCATAAACTACCGATTATATTCCTGGACCCAAATTTACACATAATCGGTAGTTAGTTTTTTTATGTAACTACCGATTGTACATGTGTCATAGACTTTTCTGTTCCATTTTTTATGCACAATCGGTAGATAATGTAGAGCCCGAGCTACCGATTATGCACAATCGGTAGTTACGTTGTTTTTTTGACTACCAATTATGAACAATCGGTTGTGTTTAATGTACTTTGTGTACCGATTATGTACTGATTAAACGGTGTCTTGTTGGAAATAATTGTTCTTTATTTTGTATCAAAGAAGGGAAAGGCGATCTAAGCATTCCAACGATACAATTCTTTCGGGGCCTCGTCGTGAAGGGGGTAAGAAGGTAACTGCTAGTGCAAGAAGACAAAAGAGCGCTAGCGGAATTATTATCACCGAGTGAACTCAAACAAGTGTTCCAAGAAGTAGAAACGAAGAAGAAGGAGAACCAAGTGCTCCACAAGATAGATACTTTGATGAAGGAGAACCAAGTGGTAGACAAGAAGAAGGAAGTGGTACAAAGAAGCCATCTAAGAAGAAAGAAGGACACAAAGTCCCCGACTCTTTGAAGATGAAGGGTATTCAAGAAGGCCAAATCCCTGTCCTCCAAGAGATGGAGGAGATCTATTATTTGGGTACAAAGACTCTTGGGCGAAAGAAATTTACTCTACTGAGGTAATAATTATAAAACATCATTCTTAACATATTATCTTTTTATTCGTAGAAGTGTTAACTTTTATTCTAATTGCTTTTTAATGCGTCAACTCGGTTATGTCCAAGAAGAACCTTGGAGTCATTTCAGGGGCAGGTTCCAGTTGGACGTCGAGAATTCTACTTGTGGTAAGGACTCTATCACAGTAGTTTACTCTGATAACCCATCCGTTGAACATTGGAACAACATGATACAATCTATGATCAACGAGGGGAGACCTGTCACCCGAGGTGATGAAGCAGATCCACGCTATATGGTATGGTACCGACATCATTCTCATCTTCATGTGATCCGTGAAGATAAAGGAAAGACACCAGGGTGCCCGAATATACTTGCATCATCAAAGACAAACCCTCTGGCTATGAAAGGCTGGTACATAATGTTATTTCCTTTTGATTTTAGTATTACGGCTCAATATTTTAGATAATAATCGTTTGATTGTTATTGCCTAAAAACAGAAGAAAAGGTTTGCATTTTTCTCAAAGAAGATAGCTGGGTCCATAAATGCGGGAATGCCTTCATCAATTGAGAAGATGATGATAGAGCATAAAGACCTCATTGACAACATTGATAATGAAGCCTATGCTAGCAAGTTTAGGGAGAAATATGTGAATAAGCCTAAGTGGCTAACAGCAAAGCACACTAAAAGATCTCGCGGTTCAACGAGTGTTGTTGCTGAAGCAAATGTCCCTGAGGGTGAAGACAATGCCGCTGATGCTGAAAGATTGTTAGCCCCTGGTCCCTGCGCTCCTCGTACCAAAACCAAAAGAGTTAGAAATTAATTGTGGTTGTTTATTTTATGGATATGTCTCTGGTGTTTAACATTACTGGTTTTAAATGTCTAACATTTGAAAGGATTTTATGTTCTTATTGTGAGTTATCAATTGAATTGTAAGAGATTTATTTTTAACAAGTTATTTTGTTCAAATTCTACATTATAATCGGTAGATAATTGGTTTGAAACACCTACCCATTATGCATTTTCATCAACAATCGTTAGATAACAACCAACCGATTGTGTTAGTGTTATACAATCAGTAGTTTAAATATCTACCGATTACACTTACCCCAGGAACTGCCTGTTCCGGACACATTTTACACTATGATCGATAGTTTAAGAAAATCTTAAACTACCGATTATGCATTTTCAAAATGTTGAAAAAATTGAAAAATTTTGCGATTTCCAATTTGGGGCAACTTTCATAATCGGTAGTTTAAAAAAATCTTAAACTACCGATATGCATTTTCAAAATGTTGGAATTCTGAAATTTTTTGCGATTTCCAATTTGGGGCTACACATTATAATCAGTAGTTTAAAAAATTCTTAACCTACCGATTATGAATGTTCAAAATGGTGGAATTTTGATAATTTTTTCGATTTCCAATTTGGGGCTACACATTATAATCGGTAGTAAAAATATTTGTTAGATTACCGATTGTTAAATCGGTAGATAATGGTGATCCCAAAACTTCCGATTGTTAATACTCGTACGAACTTAGTGTACATATTTTCTGTACACTCTTGTTATATCAGGCCTCAACGACTTTTTTTTTTTGAAAAAAAGAGTCGTTAAGACTCTAATCTATATAAGGAGGGTGACCTCTTCTCGTTTAAGCACCTCCAATACATTTTAACTCTCCAACATCGAAGAAATAATCGCATAGATTAATGGCTCAACCGTTCACGGTAGAGGAAGATTTATCGTTATGTAGGCGCTACGTCAAATTCTATCCGAAGCGAGGAGAAGAACGTAGGAAAAATGCTGTAATGAGTATGAGTTATTTGGATAATGTTCACGGACATTTTTGTGTTGACACCGGGAACCCCAATAACCGTAATAAAGCTGATCTTTTTTGTCGATTTCATTCTATAGGCAGAGAAGTTGATCCATTTGTGTATTTAACTTATCTTGTCAATCGATATCGTTTGAGGGGTGAAACTAATGATGAAGTTATAGCTGAATTGCTTTCTCGTCCTCTTTTTAATTTGCCGAAAGGAGTTTCTGATGCAGAGATATATCAAATGATGCTGGACGATCCGGATTTCTCACAAATGATGAAGGATCCTGATTGTTGGTGGAACGATCCTGACAATCCCTTCAATTGGGTTGATGTTTCATCTTCGGATGAAGGATCTGAGGCAGAAATGAATGGAAGGATAGCGATTGATCCGGATTTTGAAGGAGAAAGACTTCTCGGGCATAAACCCATATTACAATGAAGCTGGAGAGTACACAGGTCCAATTCAGGATGATGAAGTTGTTGCTGATCCTAAAGGGAAGGAGAAGAAGAAGAAGAAGCGGGTTGAAACTAGGACCAAGTCGAAAGTAACAAGGAGTGGAAGAATTTCGTAAGAATTTCTATGATGTGTTTTGTTTCGTTTTTTTCAGATGTTCTTAGTTTTTTTGAACAAGTTTAATGAACAATATGTAGTAAGTTTATTTGAACAAGTTTTTCTTCGGATGTTGAAATAGTATTATGAAGTTAGATGTTAAGTAAAATCGGCATAATCGGTAGATAACTATGTTTCTAAACTACCGATTACATACAATCGGTAGTTATTAATTTCCCGTGCTACCGATTAACCACAATCGGTAGTTATTTATGTTCACTAACTACAGATTATGGCAAGAAAAGTCCTAGACAAAAAAAAAACCATTATAACCGGTAGATAAAATTGATCTTTAAACTACCGATTGCAAAGTTTAAAATTTTAAAGTTTAATTCAATTCAGGCTACAATCGGTAGATATAAATTTTCAATTTCTACCGATTGTGAAAGATGAAGAGTTAGAAATTTTGGAAGTTTTAAGAAATTCAATTTGGGGCGACACCTATAATCGGTAGTTATGGTACTCCATTAAACTACCGATTATGAAATCAAATCCCCCAAAAAATAATCTGGGAGTTTTGTACAATCGGTAGGAATAAAAATCACGAGCCTACCGATTGTACAAAACTATAACTCAACTAAATCAATCTAAAATATTCTCTATTTCTATTCCAAAACTAAAACTCAAATTCATCATCTATCACTAACTATAACCAAATTAACTACCTAATTAATCAAAATTAACGCTAATTAAACAAGGGTAGATTAGCCATCATAGAAAGTATATGGATAAAAATGTTTTGATATTACTTCACAATGATCTTATTTTGTTTTATTAGTTGCCCCAAATTAGTTTTTGATCGCCCTCAAAATGACCAGACTAATTTCTACACGGAAGACATTAGTTCGACAACTGTGCAAGAACCGAGATTCTAACTATAAGAGACAACAATTCTAGGCTAAAGTTGAAACGGAAAGACAACCATCTACCATCTCAACGAATCAAGCACTTAATGCTTCTTTGGACTGAGTAGTGTTTTGAACCAATAAGCTGACATCTCCGGGTACCTTTTTAAGGTATGGTAGTCGATATATACAATACCAAACCTCAATGTGTAACCTATTTTCCACTCGAAGTTGTCGAGCAGTGACCACGTGAAGTATCCAGTGACGTTGGCTCCATGGTCAATTGCTTTCTTGAGTTGAATCAAATAAGTCTTGTAGAAATTCATTCTTCTAGTGTCATGTAATGCCTTTGGAAGGGTAACATTGCCGGGATCGTCCATGCCATTCTCTGAAAGAATTACGTTGGGGTTTCCGTAATGCTACTTAACATAGGTGAGAGCTTTATACATACCCCACGGTACTTCGTAAAGCCAGTTAGAGTATGCTCGTGGTCCGATTGGTACTCCGTTACGTTCATAAGCAAATCCAGTATGCCATTCTAATTGATAGCCTCTGACTTGGTTCTTCTTTACATGTTGATCATACATGTAATAAGTAGTGTATTGATTATGTTAGATCTGCAATAATAAAAAACACTAAATAGAAGAAGATGTTAAGGTTAATGAAATATCTGAATTGATATCACACAATGGACAGAGCCACCTTCTCAGCAAATTGTCCTTAACACAATAGTCCGCAGATACTCCTCAAAAATGAGAGATACTATACCCCCATAACGAAGATGTATCCAGGATAAAACTGCCCGTTATGACTAGTATAAGCACAATACTAGTCACCCTCAAACGAACTCAACAACAATTTAGATGGAAGGGAAATAAACAAGCACTGCGCAAAACAAAGAAAGAAAAGGAGAAAAGAAGACATGATAATAGTTGCTTCTGGAGTAAAATGAAATGAAGAAATTCGTTTTGTTTTATAGGCAGAAGAAGAAAATAGTTTTAATCACAATCAATTCCGTGCATAAAGCACGGACATAATGTTTGAAATTCAATTCCGTGCTTGGAGCACGGATTTAATGTTTAAAAGGGTCAATTTACTCTCTCTTTAATTCAACTTAAATCTCGCCGGGTCAGACGACCCCCATATTAAAACAAAATTTAATTTAGTTTTACATTCTTTAAGGAAATAATTTGAAATAATTTTTCTAAAAGGATAAGTCTTGGTTGGCCCGCAGCTGCAGCCACGCCCGCAACCCGCAAACGCAACCGAAAATGCACCCGCACTTAAGCCCGAGCGTGCGTGCTTCGATGCGAAGCTCCGCGCGTGTGTGAAAAGTATGGTTACACCAACTAGCCCATATCCTTAGTCCTCTCCCAACCACAAAAGTGTCTAAACCCCTAAGGGCCCTCCCTTAGATGCAACTTTCTTGGTAATAAGGAGAGGATTCATCTTTAGTTTCTCCAATGTGGGACTAAAGGTTCATTCACAAAAGTGAAAATGAGCTAGTGTTCCTTAGTGACTTCTTGGTCCTAAGATCCATTCCCACCAAGACCAAAAACATAATAAGTTCATTTTCTCTAACAATCCCCCACATGAATGAAAACCCGATGAAAACCAGAAATCAGAAAGTGAGAAATACCACTATAGGCAATAGGTGTGCATAAGGTCTTGAACCTTTGCTTAGTGAGAAATTACCAGAACTACTTGATGGACAGTGAATGCCATGTCTTGAGCTTCCATCGTTTGGTGTAGTTCATCAATAACTTCTACGCGTGATATCTCTAGGTGCTGTCAAGTTCGTGCCGTCGTGTCCATTTTGACCCTGGACGTATCCCATTTCTCAGAATGCTCTAGAGAACCAACTCAATTCTCATAGGAAGCGGCCCACTTCCTCATTCAGATAGGCGAGTTCTATCAAGAGTGTTTATTGCTACACCCCACTTCAATCTTAAATTGAAACTATAAAGCTCATTAAGACTTAATAAAAAGTCATCCTTCACATGCAGTCACACTATCACGTCTACACCATAGGGAAGGGACAGAGAATGAATTCTCCTGATAATATTTCCTTTAACCCACCACAAATTAATTGTCTCATTCAAAACCTTGATCTTGGGATCTCCATTCAGCAAGGTTGAGTATCCTTCAATGCAAGTTTATTTGATGAGCTTAAGCCCAATCCCCCTCGATGCATTACTAACTATCTCCTTGGAAAAATCTTTTGTCAAAGGGTCCGCGATATTCTCCTTAGACCTTACAAAGTCAATAGAAATAACGCCAGTTGAGATTAGTTGTTTAGGGAATTATGTCTTCTACGAATATGTATAGACTTCCCATTATAGTTGCTGTTTTTAGCATTAGCTATTGCATCTTGACTATCATAATGTATAGATATAGCTGGCACAGGCCTATGCCAAAGAGGAATGTATTCTAAAAAGCATCTTAGCCAAGCGGCTTCCTCTCCTGCTTTATCTAACGCAATAAACTCCGATTCCTTAGTGGATCGAGCTATACATGTCTGTTTGGAACTCTTCCAAGATACAGACTCACATGCTAGAGTAAAAACATATCCACTCGTAGACTTAGACTCCTCTGAGTCTGATATCCAGTTTGCATCACAAAATCCTTCAAGGACTGCAAGGTATCTCTCATAATTTAAACAAAAGTTTAAAGTGTACTTCAAGTACCCTAACACTCTAATAAGTGCATCCCAATGCTCCTGCCCTGGATTACAGGTATACATACTCAACCTACTCACAACATAAACAATGTCTGGTCTCGAGCTCTTATTGCAGCAGAAATTTCTTTGAAGGCACTGCCAAGGCCATTAAGAGCAAAAATAGTCAGATCATCATCACTCAAATGAGTGTCAGTAAGAGCTAGTTCATCAGCAATTCCTTTGATGGTTTGGAGGTACTCTGCAACAGAATGAATATTACAGGTGATGTTGGTGAGTTTTTCCTTGAGATTCATGACCCGTGATCTAGATTTGTTAGCATAAATCTTATGGAGCTTTACCCAAGCATCACGATAAGAAGTAGCAGCAGCAATCAAAGGCACAACGCCTTCCGAAACAGACGCAATAATTGCGTGAAGGAGCAGTTTGTCTTGCCTAGTCCAGATAACAAAATCTGGATTTGAAACGGTTGTTCCATCTTCAGCAGGAATTTTCTTGGGTGGAAATGTTGTATTCCCATCAAGAAATCCCATAAGATCATACCCATACAGTAGGGCGTCAAACTGAACTTTACAAGAGGGAAAATTGTTGTTGTTCAACTTGATGGGGAGTTGGGCAATAACATTAATGAAGATAATTCCATCAAGGCTTGAAGGAGAGAAGATGATTGGTGTATTGGTTCTGCTGGTTGTGCTTTCTGTCATGGTGCATGATATTTGAAGAAGAGGTTTTGAAATAAGAAAAAAAAAACTTGTTGGAGTCTTTACTGCTCTGATACCATGTGAGAGCTAAGCAAGAGTATTGTTGTAGAAAGTTATATTTATTAATGTTATTGAATAGGGTTTATATAGAGATTGAATACCCTAAACAGTTACAAAGGATATCCCACAAGATGTGGTCAATTACGGTTACATAGGATGAGATATTTGGATACATATCTAAACAAACTGTTACAACAGAAAGCCAAAGAATAACTCCTATAACGGAGCTCCAATAGCAAGAATAGCTAGGATTTTCAGAAGAAGATGCCATTCATTTGATGAAAAATAAAAAAAAAATATCAAAAATTTGAAAGACAACGAGGATCTATATCTATGTTTACCTATTTCAATTGATAATCAATGTTCTGTATTGGGATTCTTATTCCTTGGAACAACTCTTTGTAGCTATACGGCTAGGATCTATATCTATGTTTACCTATTTTAATTGATAATCAATGTTCTGTATTGGGATTCTTATTCCTTGGAACAACTCTTTGTAGCTATACGGCTATTGAAAAGCTTGAAAATGCATCAAAGAAACACTTTATGGATTATCATCTTTAGTTCATTTCATTGTGTAACTTAGAATTGGTTAACATGATAAACTCTTTTACTTCTTTCTTATCACTATTAGATTCAAGTGTTCAATAAATGTTTGAAATAGTGTAGATTACTGATTTCTCAGCGTATCACATTGGGTATAACCTTATCAGAAACATAAGCCACAGTAGCATCCTATCAAGGTAATTTAATTCTTAAGATTTTTCACCATAAACATCTGAAATACATTTACTTTTGCCGGTTTACTATGTTATCTTTAATAATATAATGTTGCATGTCTACATTGAACTATCTGCTAACCCATATTTTTGGTGGAACCAATAAAATTTGAGAACAATTAAAACAAAGCCAAACTATATATGGTGTGAGGTTTCACACTTTTTTTCTTACTATAGCTTCGTCTTAATGAAACACCAAGCATCCCTGGAGAGACGCTTAATTATACAATGTGCTAAGTGGTTGTTTATTGTTTTGAAGATGGAGAAACCAGAGGATGGAGAGGAAACTGATGGAAAGACTAAGTGAATGAATTACGTTGCCTTTCAGTAAGTTTTTCCGGAATTGATACTTCCATTGATTGAATCACTGCCTTTGGAACAATGGTTGGCATCACATTTGCCTAAGGCAGGAAGCTAGGAAAGATGTAACAATAGTACCATAATTAGATGTTTAAAGCTGCATCTGAGGAAGTGTTAGCCATCCCTGGATGAAAGATGCTATAACTGAGTCGATCAACAAAAACTTACTATGGGTTGTTAATCTTAATCTGAAAATTTTCCCTGGAAGATGCTATAAGATATGGGTTTACTCATGCTCTCCTTATTTCTCAATATCAAACATGCCTAATTTGCTGTTAGCAACATTTTTGAAATGATAGTGGCTTTGACATCCTAACTAAGAAAAATAACAAATTGTAAGTTAATTAATATGTTAATTGATATCATATACTATTTTGATATTGACTCACTATTGTGTTTGCCAAATGGAGTTCAATATAAGGACTAGAAGGTTTTGCTTTAAATGTGATCTCTCGTGGAGGGTAAGTTGCGGGATTTTGCTTTATAATCCTACAAGCAGGGTGATTTTTTGTTGGAGAAAAATAAATTTATAATATTTTTTGGTTTTGATGGGAATAGATATTAGGACCTAAAAATCACTAAGGAACACTAACTCATTTTTCATTTTTATGAATGAATATTTGGTCCCACATTGAATAAACTAAAGATGATTTCTCTCCTTATTACCTAGAAAGTTGCTTATAAGGGAGGGTCTCTAGGGGTATAAACACTTTTATGGTTGGGAGAGGACTAAGGCTATGGGGTAGTTAGTGCAACCATGCTTTTCACACACGCACGGTGCTTCACACCGAAGCACGCAGCACAGGCTCGGGTGCGCTTGTGGTCTTGCGGGTGTGGATGTGGCTACGGCTGCGTGCATGAGTGTGTGTTGCAGGAGCGTGCGTAGCTGCGGCGCGGGCCAACCAAGACTTACCTTTTTGAAGATAATATATATTCTTAAAAGAATTTAAGACTAAATTAAATTTTGTTTTAAATCTGGGGGGTGTCTGAGCAGACAAGATTTTAGCTAAATTAAAGAGAGAATTATTTTTGACCGTTTTAATTCCGTTTTAACCATTATATCCGTGCTTCATGCAAGGAATTGAATTTCAAACTTTATGTTTGTGCTTCATGCAAGGAATTGATTGTCATTTAAGCTATCTTCTTCTACCTATAAAAGAAAACGAATATCTCCATTTGAACTCACTCCAGAAGCAGCTATTATCCTGTCTTCTTTTCCCCTCTTCTTGCTTTGTTTTGCGCACACTGCTTGTTTATTTTCCTTCCATATCAATTATTGTTGAGTTCGTTTGAGAGTGATTAGTATTGTGCTTATACTAGTCATAACGGGCAGTTCTATCCTGGACACATCTCCGCTGTTGGGGTATAACATCTCTCATTTTTGAGGAGTACCCGCGGACTAATGTGTTAAGGACAATTTGTTGAGAAAGTGGCTCTGTCCATTGTGTGTGTATCAATCAGAGATTTCATTAACCTTAACAATTTCTTCTGTTTTAGTATTTTCATTGTTGCAGATACAACAATCTTAACACAATATACTTCTTCTGTAACAATGGGTAAAAGTGATGTTGACAGACCACAAAAATTCAATGACAAAGATTTCAAAAGATGGCAATCCAAGATGTTGTTCTTTCTGAGTTTTCATATGTTAGATGAATAGTTATGAAATCCTTTGATGAGACTTTTTATTGATGCTGGAAATAAATGGAAGTTGGAGAGTTGGGTTTGACAAAATTATATGGCTAAAAATCATATTCTGAATTGTTTAGAAGATGCACTATATGATTTTGTAATGCAAAAGACAACTTTACTGCTTTTTGATTTATGGGCTGCTTTAGAAGCAAAATATGAAGCTGAAACCGCTGGAAGTAAGAAGTTTTTGTTAGCCAGGTTCCTGGAATACAAAATGTCAAATGAAAAATCTG
Source organism: Papaver californicum (assembly GCA_023531435.1). NCBI lineage: Eukaryota > Viridiplantae > Streptophyta > Magnoliopsida > Ranunculales > Papaveraceae > Papaver > Papaver californicum. The sequence goes on along the minus strand of JAJJMC010014390.1, from coordinate 2,607,711 downwards.
TGGTTGATTAATTCCTTGAACTTCAACGTATTATCAATGAAATTCTTGCTTAAGGTATGGTGATAGATGAAACATTTCAAGGGTCTGCTGTGATTGAGAAATTACCGTCTTCTTGGTTTGAATACAAACGTTGATTGAGACGTGAAACTGGTGAAGTCAGTATGGTTGAATTGGGTAAGATGCTTTTTAGAAGACATTCCTCTCTAGCATAGGCCTGTGCCAGCTATATCAATTGGCGTTATTTCTGTTGACTTTGTGAGGTCTAAGGAGAATATCGCGGACCCTTTGACGAAAGGTTTATCCAGGAAGATAGTTAGTAATGCATCGAGGGGGATGAGGATTAAGCTCATTAAATAAACTTTCCATGAAGGATACTCAACCTTGTTGACTGGAGATCCCAAGATCAAGGTTTCGAATGAGACAACTAATTTGTAGTGGGTTAAAGGAAAAACTATGAGAGAATTTTATTATCTGTCCCTTCCCTATGGTGTAGACGTGATAGTGTGACTGCATGTGAAGGATGATTTTTATTAAATCTTAATGATTTTTATAGTTTTAATTTAAGATTGAGTGGGGTGTAACAGTAAACACTCTTGATAGAATTCACCTATCTAAATGAGGAAGTGGGCAGCTTCCTATGGGAACTGAGCTGATTCTCTAGAGCATTCTGAGAAACGGGATACGTCCAGGGCCAAAATATACACAACGACACGAACTTGACAGCACCTACAGAGATATCACGCGTGGAAGTTATTGATGAACTACACCAAACGATGGCAGTTCAATACATCGCGTTCACTGTCCATCAAGTAGTTCCGGTAATTTCTCACTAAGCCAAGGTTCAAGACCTTATGGACACTTATTGCCTAAGTGGTATTTCTCGCTTTTTGATTTCTGATTTTTATCGGGTTTTCATTCATATGGGGGATTACTAGAGAAAATCAACTTATTATTTTTTTGGTCTTGATGGGAATGGATCTTAGTACCTAGAAGTCACTAAGGAACACTACCTCATTTTTACTTTTTGAATGAACCTTTAGTCCCACGTTGGAGAAACTAAAGATGATTCCTCTCCTTATTACCAAGAAAGTTGCATTTAAGGGAAGGCCCTTAGGGGTTTAAACACTTTTGTGGTTGGGGGAGGACTAAGACTATGGTCTAGTTGGTGCAACCATGCTTTTCACACACGTGCGGTGCTTCGCACCGAAGCACGCACACACGGGCTCGGGTGCGGGTGCTCTTGCGTTTGCGTCCTGCGTCTTGTGGTTGTGGGTGCGGGTGTGACTGTGACTTCGGATGCGGGCATGAGTGTGTGTTTCGGGAGCAGGCGTAGCTACGACTGCGGGCCAACCAAGACTTACCTTTTTGAAGAGAATATATTTTCTTAAAAGAATTTAATACTAGATTAAATTTTGTTTTGAATGTGGAGGCGTCTGACCGGATGAGATTTTAGCTAAGGTAAAGAGAGAATTATTCTTGACCGTTTTAATTCCGTTTTAACCATTATATCTGTGCTTCATGCAAGAAATTGAATTTCAAACTTTATGTCTGTGCTTCATGCAAGGAATTGATTGTCATTTAAGCTATCTTCTTCTGCCTATAAAAGAAAACGAATTTCTCCATTTGAACTCACTCCAGAAGCAGCTACTATCATGTTTTATTTTCCCCTTTTCTTGCTTTGTTTTGCGCACATTGCTTTTATTTTCCTTCCATATCAATTGGTGTTGAGTTCGTTTGAGGGTGATTAGTATTATGCTTATACTAGTCATAACGGACAGTTTTATCCTGGGCACATATCTGTTGTTAGGGTATAACATCTCATTTTTGAGGAGTACCCTCGGACCATTGTGTTAAGGACAATTTGCTGAGCAGGTGGCTCTGTCCATTGTGTGTGTATCAATTAGAGATTTCATTAACCTTAACAACTTCTTTTGTTTAGTATTTTTATTGTTGTAGATCCAACATTTCTTTTACTAACTGATTTATGTTTTTGGTTTTTTTATGCTGCTCAAGTTTCCAGAGATATGTTCAGTCTTTTCCAGTCCGTGTACCGTGTTACAATGAAGTATGGGACAAAGTGGCATTGCAGAACCGATTTTGCATAAAAGCAATATAGATAGAACCTCAAGGGACGTAATGAAGAGCACAAGAGCATTTTCCTTTCTCGGAGTCTTTTTAATTTTGACCTTTGCTTGGTTGATGCTCAAGTTAAGATTGCTGCTACATGAGTATCATTGATGATCTTGACTTGGACATTTATCAATAAGACAAAGTGCAACTGATTTTTTAGCCCATGTTTACGTTTCAAAACTTGAAAGTCTGAGTACACTTTTTAGCCCATCTTTAGCCCAACAGATCTAATACAAACATCGTCGTGCGACCAAGATTTTATTCGTGGCTGATGCAATCAGGATGAATTTTGAAGAATTATCCCTGTTTTACCTATTTTTCTCGATTAATAATAATCAAGTGATTGGAAAGACAGAAAGTTGCAAGTATATCATTCAGAATATTTATATAAATACTTTCATTCACTGAGCCTATTTCATTCATCGTTTAAACATATAACAATGTATTAGATTCAACAATCTCTGTACGCTATCCTATTAGCCTGACAATATAACTGTGACGAATATTAAATTTTCTTTATCTAGAATTTGAATTATAGGTTAGTAGTGTAGATGATACTGTTAGTAGAATCAGATTAATGTTCGAAAATCTAACAAATGATCCTATAAAATAGTTTGTGCCGACCAGACACGGATGATGTCCTAGAAACAAATAATATACAAAAACAAGTAAGGATTTAACACTAAAGTTATATAAATTATGCATTATCAGTGGGCCATGGATATAGTTGATCTTAGGTCACACTTACACGACTTGCATTCGAATCATACTCATGAGGCATAGTCTCGAGACACTTGAAACACCACCCTATAATTTGTATTCCTATAATTCATTTTAGGAATACAAATTCGGCACACAAAATTCGGTATACAATAACCAGTAAGAAAATTATTTTTAATATAATCTCATTTTAGGTACTATGATTTTATGATTTAAAGAAACTATACATATAATATATGCAATACAATCAGCAAATAACGTGTACGTTGTTGGTGTAAGGCTAAGATTGATATATGTAAGATTTTAAAAGTAAAAAATATGATAAAAAATAGTAATTTAGTGATGATGTGGCAAAGTATTATATAGACCGAATAATTCGGTAATTCGTAAATACGTATATAATTCGTTTTAGGCTGGAAATTTATAAATTTAAATCAGGATTCCAAAAATATGTATGATACGTACGGATTCGGATAATAGAGACGGATTCCCGAATTATACAAATATAATTCACAAATTTACTAAGTAGGGTCCGACTAAACAAAAAAACTATATTACTATAAAATTATTATTACTGCATTATTCTCAATATCCTGCGTATCTTCAATATACATTATTCTTAATCGGTATTAATTTCTAACCCATCCACATCATAAGTATGGTAGGTGTATTTAGTTGTGTGTCAGGAGTATGCTTCACATGCTCCGATATACGCCATTCATCGGTACAAAAACGGATTAGGATTGACAGGTGTAATGCGGAACGTGAAACGCCACCCTATAATTTGTATTCCTATAATTCATTTTAGGAATACAAATTCGGCACGTAAAATTTGAATAACCAGTAAAAAATTATTTTTAATATAATCTCGCTTTAGGTATTATGATTTTATGATTTAAAGGAACTATAAATGTAATATATGCAATACAATCGGCAAATAACGTGTACGTTGTTGGTGTAGGGCTAAGATTGATATATGTAAGATTTTAAAAGTATAAAATATGATAAAAATTAGTAATTTATTGATGATGTGGCAAAATATTATACAGACCGAGTAATTCGGTAATTCGTAAATACGCATATGATTCGTTTTAATCTGGAAATTTGTAAATTTAAACCGGGATTCCAAAAATACGTATAATACATACGGTTCGGATAATACAGACGTATTCACGAATTATACGAATATAATTCGTAAATTTACTAAGTAGGGTCTGACTAAACAAAGAAACTACATTACTACGAAATTGTTATTACTGCATTATTCTCAGTATCCTGCGTATCTTCAATATACATTATTCTTAATCAATATTAATTTCTAACCCATCCACAACGTAAGTATGGTAGGTGTATTTAGTTGTGTGTCAGGAGTATGCTTCACATGCTCCGATATACGCCATGCATCGATATAGAAACAGATTAGGATTGACAGGTGTGATGTAAAACGTGAAACGCCACCCTGTAATTTGTATTTCTATATTTCATTTTAGGAGTACAAATTCGGCACATAAAATTTGGTATACAATAACTAGTAAAAAATTATTTTTGATATAATCTCGTTTTAGGTACTATGATTTTTTGATTTAAAAGAACTATAAATATAATATATGTAATACAATCAACAAATAACGTGTACGTTGTTGGTATAGGGCTAAGATTGATATATGTAAGATTTTAAAAATAAAAAATATGATAAAAAATATTAATTTAGTGATGATGTAATAAAATTTTATACAAACTGTATAATTCGGTAATTCATAAATACACATATAATTCGTTTTAGGTTGGAAATTTGAGAATTTAAATCGAAATTCCAAAAATACATATGATACGTATCGGATTCGTATAATACAGATGCATTCACGAATTATAAGAATATAATTTACAAGTTTACTAAATAGAGTCTGACTAAATAAAAAATTACATTACTACAAAATTATTATTACTGTATTATTCTCAGTATCCTGCATATCCTCAATATATATTATTGTTATTCGGTATTAATTTGTATCCTGCATATCTTCAATTTATATTATTCTTAATCGGTATTAATTTCTAACCCATCCACAGTGTATTCAAGTATTTAAATACTTCACTCGGAGACCCAGTTATTCATTCGTTTCGCGTTTCATTCTTTTGTCTTCTCAGAAATTCTAACACTTTTTGAAGATAGATTCTGAAGTCAGAAATGGATAAGTTGGGAGTTAGTGTGTTGCTCTGTTTTGCACTTGTTTTTCTTGGTAGTTGGATAGAATTTGCAGAAGCAGGAAGGCGTGGACATTTGCTCCAACAGAAACCTGATCCCGAAGATGGTGTTGCTACTGCTCGATGGTTGGCCTCTCAGAACAACTGGGGTGTTTTAAGGTAATAAAATCTCTCTCTCCGCTGGTCGCTGAAGTAGCAAATATTATATGAAAATAATATGATTGATTGGAAAGTTGTACAGACTAAAATTTGAGAGTTAAGTTAGTTAACTTTACTGAATTGATGGTTTGGATATCTTTTATTTTATGGGCTGTTTTGTTTTTTGTTTTGGTTTGATTATGTTTAGCTGTCTTTTCTAAACAGCTGGATTGAACTTGTAACTGGTTTCTCTAAGGAAAGAAACAATGAATTTCATTTCAAAATTGGTTTTATGATGCAATTAAACCTAAAAGGTGGTTTAATTTCATTAGTATTAGTGATTTTGTTTCAATCCTAGTAGATAGATTTTTATGCTGGAATCAACTCATCAGATTCGGTTAATAAATTTGAGTTACAAATTTTGGAATGATCAATGCAATGAGTGACACGTTACTTCAGAAAATCTGCACTGGATTTAGCCGAGTTGGAGTTTACATCTTTACAAAAGTAAGATATTGGATAGCTCATAGAGATTACTAGGATTGCAAGCAAGAACGCTCCTTGCCTCCACCAAATGCAGTAGGCCTCACCTAAACCAGATAGATTCATTCAAGTTTTTATTATACCTATACATCAAAGAGTGTTTCTTTTTCTTGTACATTGCTGAACGTCTAGTTGTGTAAGAAACGCAGACCATTTCAAAAAATGTGTATGTAAATTTTTCTGATGTTGATTTGCTTCGCCCATGATGTAATTATGTGCTGTTTCATTATGATAATTTATGGATATGTGACAAACTTGTTTGTTTATGCAGTACCATTTCAAGTGAACTTGGAGGAGCTCCATTCGGGTAAGTTAGTTTGATTTTTCAAAGTGATTGGTTTGGTATTCACTGGGAACAAATGGTTGGTTTTGACATGGTTATTTGATGGTACCCAGGAATGTTGTCTCATTTAGTGATGGATTACCTGATAAGGGCCATGGTGTCCCATATTTCTATTTGACAACCCTTGATCCTACTGCGAGAAATGGAATGAAAGATGCAAGATCTTCATTCACAGTTAGCGAATTCCCCATTGGGACTTGTGGGAAGAAGGATCCTGAGAACCCAACTTGTGCTAAACTTACTCTTACAGGAAAGGTTTGTTAAATCTTAAACATCATTTTTAATCTAGCATCACTCAACTCTTTTACTGCTTGACTTTATATTCGTGTTTCTATTGGTATCAACCACTTAAATGAGGTATTTACAAGATCGTATGAGGAGATGAAATGTTAAGAAAGTTTTAGTTTAAGATCATTGAAATGCAACTATTTTTAAAATATATCAGTGTTTTGTTCAAGTACTTATGCTCTGCTGTTATTTTTTTTTTTACATAAGCGAAAGCCTGATTATAACTCAGGCTAGTTGTTAGCCTCAACTAGTGGAAGGAGCCAGATAGGAGGTTTTGACTAGTACATAGAGGAGTTGACGAGTTGTTTACCTTAGCCCAGTGAGCTCAGGCATGCTCTGTTGTTATTGACGTGATCTCATACCCATATTCATATCCATGTACTGCAATGTCCATTGGATCGACAAGAACATTTAGTCATGTTTAATTGGATGTTACTATGGCTTCAGACACTAAGCACAATAGAATTGGACTCATGAAACTAGATGGTAAAGTTATTAGACTGCACATGGTGGTTATGAAGAGAAAACTTATGGTCTTGCATTGAGATATTTTCCTTATTTCACAGTTGATGTGTGTTTTATAATCGGGAACTAAAGATTTCACTTATTTTACACAGGGATGTTAAGAAATATTGTTAGTTTCCTTCAGAATATCTTATATGTTAAGATTATGTGCTGGATTAACTGTACCTCATCTTCATGAGAGATGCTGCAGATGCATGATTATGTTCAGAACTTTTATTCTTTCATTTTTGCTAATTTTGTGTTTTCACCTAAACTGCTCATTTATGTACCAGTTTAAGCTAGTGGATATTAACTCCAAGGAAGCTAGTTTTGCTAAGGATGCCTTATTTGCGAAACACCCTGAAATGAAGGGTAAAACAAAACTCTCAAACTGCTTACTTCTAGTTAGAAGATAGTATCTCCTATGTTTTCTGACGTGGTTCATTTTTCTTTGGTTGCACAGGCTGGCCTAAGGGTCATGACTTCCAGATCTTTAAGTTGGAAATTGAGGATATATTTCTGATCGACTGGTTCGGTGGTCCCAAACCTATCACAGTGGCTCAGTACCTTCGACCAAGAATGTGAGTACATGAGTGACATGAGTAAGAAATGTCAACATAAAGTTGCTAACCACAACATTCAGTGTATTTTTTGATCTATTGGGGCATGGAAATGAAATGAAATGCAATAGAATACTAAAATTTATAGTGTTTTTTCCCTACAACTTGTCACTTATTTACTCTTTCTCTGATTCAATTTCTTATTCCAAAAAACTTGGGGTCTGCCTTCAACAGAAGCCAACTTGCTTCTGTAATGTGAATATTCAATCTCGTCTTTCTTCTATGTTTTGCAAGATTGATGCGAAAAATTTCTACATTGTTCATATTGTTGAATCAATTTCTTATGCCCAGAACATGGGCCACTTTCTTTTACAGGAGCCAACTTGCTTCTGTGCTGTGAATATCTATCCGGTCTCTCCATCTCTGTCTATGTTTTGTGCAACTGATACTTGATTCTGTGCTGTGGATATACATATAGACTTCTGTTGATTTCTATTTGTGTTTTATATAATATGTGTCATTGTTCATGGTATGCAAAATTGTAAATACTACATTAAAGATACTGGTTGTTGAAAATTTGTCTTAAATTGTTGATTCCTGTAATTTGCTCATCCTAGTAGTTGGATATGGTAAGGTTTTCTTTTTGTTCTTCTCTCTTGCTGAGATGTTTTGGGCCTGAACCCCTGTTGGTCCAGCAGATTCATGTGTGAGACTCTGATTTGTCTTGCTGTAACGATATACTACCTATCTCTTTTCCAGGACGGAGGGAGTACTAGTCAAACGATTTCTCTCTATTCCTTTGTTGTACTGTATATTGTTTCTTTTATAATAGAATTACACACTTTTTTAGTTTTTCTGAAAGCATTACACTTGACATTAGTATTCTATATCGTAAAGGGAACGCTGTTCTGAATTTCAACTTCTAATTTTCAAAAATATCTAGTTATTTTATTGAGTGGCCCATGGGATTGTCAGGTGAACCAGTTCAAATATTACAGTCCAGCATAACAGCCCCCCCAATTCACACCACTTCACATCATCTAACTAATCTATTTAACTAATGTAAAGGAAAGAGGTGTTTTCTCCCATTGATTTTTTTAACCATGGCACAAAAACTGATTATATTGTCTCTTCGTTTTTTTTTTTAAATGATTAACAAATGTAAAAAAAAACTCCTTCAAACAACTTGAGGGGTAAAGATTTTCCACTACAGTCCCTTTTTTTTTTTGCTTGCTTAATTCATTTTCTTCTCGATTCACTTTTTTCTTCTTAGTTCAAACAACTATTTCTCTTGCAAATCAATTAAAGGAAGATTGATTCACACTCATAAGATTCGAGGGGTTCTCTTCTTCACTTTCCTCTTTCTTCATTCAAACAACTCAAAATCTGATTTGCGTGTAAGCCCCGCAGCTAGTTGAATTGATTGTTTGGATTCAATATGAGGTGTGCCGCCTCTTACTTACTCCAATCTGTCTAGGCCATCCCCATCAATCACGGTATGAGTGGGCGAAGGGAGCAGGTCTGGAAGCTACGTGTTCGGGTTGGGGAAGACTTCCCACACTACTCCCAGATTTGGTATATGTTATGTCATTCCTCCGGAAACCTTCTGCGTAGCTAGGAGCACGACACCCGGTCTTGTTCTTTCCAATCCGGATAACACCGAATGGTTGTAGTCTGGTTGATTCCGCAACCTTTTCTACTTGGGTTGCTACCGCCACTAACCTTTTATTATCGTTGCTTGTGTTGTTATCGTTAATTCCACTTTCCCTATCAGTGCGTTGCTATGCTTCTTTAAGTCCTTTTTCTTTGTTGTTGAGTTGGCCTTTTCCGCATGGATGCGCGTCATCATCCTGGAAGTTCCAAGTATTTCTTTATGATTTGTGTTTGAATCCGTAGTTTTGGTGGTGGTTTTTCCAATTACATCTTTGGATTTCTCCATGATAACTTCTTAACACATGAGGCAAACATAAAGAAAAAATGTTCAACCGATAATGAGGATCTCTATTGTAATGGGTCTAAGTATATTAAATCCACCTAATGTCCATAGTATGCTTCTCAAATGATTATATCTAGAGAAAAAAAATATTCTAGCAGGAAAAAAAACCCAAGACGTTAAATCATCCGACGTTCTTATTTTATTTCACCTCATATTTTCAGGTGAAAAAAATATTCGGATCCGAAGAAATTGGGTTCGGGTGAAACCGAAGGAGAAATAATTTCAAAGAGATCTAAAAATGTACTTGGACAAGTAGACAAGTTTCAGGGATGATTTTATGAATATGACCTGATATGATCTTCTCATTTTTCGATATAAAAACTCGATTAGTAGGCAAGATTCAAAGATGATACTTTCTAGTTAGTAAAATTCACTTCAAATCTACTTAGATCTATGTAACGGTTATGTTCCCCTCTTTTTATTTTTTTTTGAAACCAAAACAAAGAAAGTGAAAACAAGAGGGTGCACACAAGAACACTCGGAAAAATAAATCTTTTACCAAATATGAGTCCATGTTTCTAACACCAAACTGTAACCACTAAAAACTATTGTACGTTTGATGATTACAACCATGGTTCGCAATGCATAAATCGATGAATAACGAGATGGTTACCAAGAAAAAACACGAGATGGTTAATACAATGCAGTCAATAAATGTGATAACAAATGTAGAATTTAAGTGCGGGAAGATAAATAACACAGTGTTTACGTGGTTTGTCTAAGCTTATTCCACAAGGATATTGAGTATCAGTTTTCACTATAAAACAGAAGGTATTACATACATATTTTTCTAAGCCCTGTCGACTTTAAGTAAAAGGGAAAAGATTACATTATGCTTCTGATGCATGTCGTAGGTGTACAAATTAATTCACTTATATTCTACTTTACTAATGAATAATATAGTAGTAAATAGAGCTTGTCCCCACGAAGAGCCAGGTGTTTCAGTTGTTTAAAATGTCACAAAGAGGGTTTAATTTGTTTTAGGTTTTTAGCAAAATAGAATTAAAAGATTAAGTTGTAAGCAATGGAGAGAGATATGATCAAGGAATCCTTCTTCATTACTAAGCAATCATTGAATTAGTATACTCATCTATTCTTCATCTATCACAAATTATTACCAACTGTAGGATAATAGCTAGAGCAGTGTTATCCCCAAAAGTCCTTTGGTCACTGGCTATCGAAGCGCTTGAATACAAGATTCTATTTGTCTAAACCACCTAGAAGTAGCGCACTCTAAATGTAATTTGGTCAAATACTTTATATTTTATGACTTTATAGGTTGATTCTAGTAGTTAGACTCTTAGCGCAAGGTCCATTTTCTAGTGTTGTTCTAACACGCAATAACTCCTCAAAATCCCTCTACAAGGTCTCACGTGTTCTACTAGTGTTTGAGTTATTCAACAATTACGGATATCCCTTACTAGCAATAGATCAATCAAGAAACTGATATAATTAGCCACCTAAAACAATCAATTAATCAATCATAACATTCCTCATGGTAGAAACAAACAATAATCATGTGAAGAACTTAAAATAGATTCGTAAATTAAATCAAATCATGTTTAGAATTTAGAATTCATCCTCAATTAATTAAGAGATCAGATACTCGTAGTTTTACTAAAAACTACAGAAAAATTATTAAAGAAGAATAAGAAATCAAACCAAAGAAGTGGGAGAAATAATCCCAAGCTCCAGCGCAGTCCTAACTTCTTGCGTAAAGACCAACACCTCTTTTGTAATTCTTGTCCGCCTCCTCCTTTTTCTGCGCCTCCTTTTCTATTATTTTTTCTGTCCGTGTGTTTTGGTCCGACTGCACAAGCTATATGCAGGATACGAAGCAAAATCTCCTCACGCGCAAGTCTTGGTTTGATAAGTATTGAATAGTCGGTGGGAAAACTTTTCTGCTTGAGAAATTAAGTGCTTCTGATTTAATGTTTCACGAAGCAACATAACAAAATGGTTGTAGCTCCTGATTGGTTTATAATTCAATGACAACTTTGTAAATTGATGTGTTTTTGTAGGAACTGGTCATTCATCCAATCTTGATGCACAAAACTATACTGATTCCCACTTTTCATTCCCCGCGTGAGAATACATATCCTAAGAGATAAACTTTCTTTCTTTGTTCTCCTCAATCCTAAATCTAGATAAAGGACCTAGTTCCCTATTTCGATCAAATTCTACCTCCACCGCCATTCATCATTACTGCCAACAGTTTTCCAAACCCCAAAACTCAAGAATACTTCGAACTTGATCACCAACATTGACCACAACTCAAACTTACCCCTATGAAATCCATCTTCTTTCGACCTGAGCCATAAAAGACATTTTCGACCTCCGTTACAAACTTCTTTTCATTCACTACTATCATCACATCGCAGTTCGAGTATGAATACCGATTCTCCACCATATACGTGTTAAAATTTGTAAATAAAGTCACCAGATTATGGTAACTCGAGAAGTACCGAATCAAGACTTAAAAGCTCTTTTCCATATCCCGAAGAAAATCATACAATTGATTAGACACGACAGACGGCGCAGACCTAACATCATTACTGCATGAAGGAAATGTATTGATCATGCAAGTTGCGAGATAAAGGAGTCAAAACATGACATAAAAGGAGTCAAAGTATGACTCATCTGTTCCGCAAGTCACGTGCCAAACATGTAGTAACTTGGGAAAGATCAATGATCCAAAGTTTACTTTATTCGCATCATGTGTACGGGAACATCTACGTGGAAGAATCTAATTAGATAAGTTAAGAGGTGAAACTGTAAGGAGAATACGATCCACCCTGCGTGCAATCCAATAAAACTATAAAGATCCACATCATATTCTCCGGGAACGTGCGAGAAGTGTGCGGTACAGTGTATAAATAAGATTAAACGGCTGGAATTATAAGATTTAGTGGAACCCTTAAAAACCCTTTTTCCTCCATTTCTTAAAACTCAATAGAATTTATTTTTTCTTCAAATCTGCATATAAATTTCAAATCAGTGATTTTGCACATATGATTCTTCTTCAATTTTAGAATTATACTTTCTGAAACAAAAATTGGAAACAAATTTCAAATCAGTATACATTAATTTTTTATATTTTTCTTTATAACAAAATAGTTAAACTAAATCAAATTTTATATTTCCTTTTGTTACAAACATGTTCATATGATTCTGATTCATTATTTTTCTATGATTAGATAAATTACAGAGATGGAAAAGTCAAAAGAAGTAATCGTCAGCAATCAGAATACGATTAAGGAAATTCCTATAATTTCAATGGTAATAACACGAAGTCAGGCGAAAAATATCAATTCAGCAATTAAAGAAGTAAATAATAAATCAAATGAAGAAGTCGAACAAGATAAAACTTAGAAAGAGGTTTAAGAAATAGAAGCAACAACTTATAATATAGTTCTGGAAAAAACAGAAATCAACAGAGCAGCATCAGTTATTGCAGCAAATGTTATTAGAGATCTTGTTAACCAAACCATAGAAGCTACGAGAAATACTACTGACCGACAAGAGGTTGTAGAAGAATCACAAGGCCCTCAAGAACCTCAACTACTAAATGGGATGCCAAAAAATAGATACAAAGATAATGAAGTTACAATTGTTATTCAACTACAAACCGAGGAGCCAAATAATAATGATCAATTTCCAGAATCAAACAGAGCAAGAAAATCTCAAAATCCGTAAGATAGAGTGAAAGAACCGAACATACCCATTAATCGACCAATCAATAATAACAAAACAACACAACAACCACATGTTGAAACATGTCAAAATAAGTTCGATCCTTTTACTTAGTTGTTTGCTGAGTTGGATGAGATGCGTAAAAGTCAAAAGGTTTACGCAGAGACGATTACACTTCTAGCACCAGAGAATCAAATCTCAGGGAAAAAACTAATCATGATGTTGAAGTACCAATTTCAAAATTGCATAGAAAAGAAGTGAATTTCAAAGGTACCGCAGATAGTAAATCAGGAATTAATAGAGGTCAAAGAATAATGCTAGTTAAACCGTTTAAAGATACGTATGATCAAATGAATGAGAATAAACAAAGTTAGTTTCATGAACATGATAAGTCAGATTATTATGATTTTGATCCAAGGAGACCGCAAGACACAAATTGGACTAAATGTTTAGAGGATCTAGAAGCAATGAGGGAAGAAATCAGGTCGTTAAAAACTAAATAAGGAGGCGGACACCTAGATGAGGTGTTAAAAGAAGCAAGCACAACACCACTAGCCCCGCACCTAGTGTTTGCAGTCATCCCACCAAAATGCAGTCTTTCCAATTTTGAATGTTATGATGGGACTAAAGATGCACCAGCTCATCTAAAGTATTACAATCTAAATATGGCTCGATAGGAGGAGGATGATGTTGTCATGTGTAGATATTTCCCTTCTAGTTTGAAAGGATCCACACTTACATGGTTTGATAATCTACCCGAAGGGACAATACATTCATATGCACAAATGACTCGAATATTTTTGGAAATTTATATGTACAACAAACCTGTAAACGCCAGAATGGATAAATTATTTGATCTCGCTTCATGGCCCGAAGAAACTATTCGAGATTACACAGATCGATGGCACATGATCTGTCAAGCAACGGGGAACATTAGTTCAGACATCACTATCAAGTGCTACAGGTGGGGAATATCAAACCGCATGAGTCCACTTCTCATATATATACATGGTACCACTACTCCATAAATCACCTTTATTGATGGACCAAAACCGTCAATGATAGAGATTATCGACATAGTCTGAGGTATTGAAAACCTCAGACGATGGTGATCTACTGTCAATAATTATCATTAGTAAACTACGAGCTTTCCCTGTCAATAATTATAGACGGGCAATACTTGTTAATTAATTCTAAATTGAATTGACAACCAATATATTCTTTTTTAATAATTGTGTAAATAATGTTTTCTTATTGCTTAAATTGTAAATAAAAGTAATATAAAGAACTAAAACTATTTTTAATATTTATAAATTTAAAATAAATGACATATATTATAAAAAGTTGATCTCACATACATCTTTTGTCAAAATTACATTCAAGAAAGTACAAAACAAAAGTAGACAAAAAAAGGAATCATTGCATAGACTATTTTATAAGAGTTATATAATCGAAAAACTGTTGCAATTTGTGCACGACATCTGTCCTCTCCATAGGGTTAGTCAGAAAACTCAGTCAACAACCACTTCCAAGCTCCATCTAAATAACCTCAGTTTCCTATGATGGAAATGTTGTGCACGCCTAGCCAATAACAGCAATAAATCATATGCAAGGGTTTCCACAACATATATGAGGAAATACTCTACAGTATAAAATGAACCCAAATTTCATGAAATACTGAAATTAATATTCTACAAATTTGTATACGCACACATAACCTATCAGAAATAAGAGGAAAAAGTGTAAAACTATTAATAAGCTCATGGAGAAGGAAACAAAAGCCTTACCAGCTCAGGAAAGTAGAGCATGAGATTGTAATCTTCTACACCATCGAACATCTATCATTCAGGACAATAAGACAAAATAATCAATAATAAGTAATCATTTACTGAAGAGAAAATTTACCACATATATTCACTTTGTGTACATATTACAAACTTGAGAGTCCGACTATGGCTTAGTCAAGACATGTAGTAAAACCAATTTCAAGAAGTGACGGGTCTAATTCTGTTTTACTAGTAATATACCTATTCCATGAATGCCCAGAGCCAGTTTTTACTGGGGAAATTTACGCATAAGTAGTGACAGATAGGATAAGTTATTTCATGAACCAACAAAAATAAAAAAAAACATGTCTGGTAAGGATAATTTAACACCTAACCTCATCAAACTTTAAAATTTTAGAGTACCAAGCTCCCCATTGATCCATGCTTCTATTTCGTAAAGTTTGTTCCAAACAACATCTTTGAACCAAGGATGATCCTGAGACATTTCCATTACAATGAATACAAGGAACAAAATTATATGATGTAAACAGAATTTAAAAAGGATTAAGGTCTTACTTTTATTTGATTCCCTCCAATATCAAGTCTCTAGTCAACATCACATAACAATCTACAGATGAGATACCTTGCTTCAGGTGTCAACCTTGCCTCCTTGAGGGAACTTAAGTGATTTCTCAAGTGAAAAATCTAAAATCATTTATTGAACAGAGTCTGATGAACTCTAGGAAACCAAAACAATAGGATATCGCAATCAAACAACAACAAGCATATAGAACATGAAATTGAACTCTAAGAACGTAGATAAATCGAGTCTAGGTTAAAACCCATTACTCTTCTATAATCAATAGATTATAAGTTATAAGAAAATCTCATAAAAAGTCTATTTTCTAAAGACAGTCTATTAGCCTATTTATACTATAGAGGTAAAAATATTCCTAAACAGTAGTAACATTCCTATCTAAAGAACTTTCCTAAAGAAAGCATGAAATGCCCCTGCATCAACCACCCCGGGTTGAAAGAAATCTCATCTCCGATGAGATGCTTTATGAATTCTGCATAAATCGCTGACTTTTTTCTTCTCATGATCGAAAACGAAACTAGTTACATCATTAAAGAACACCACCAACTTGCCCTCCTTGAAGTTTCTTATCCTTAGATGACCATTAGAAATATACGTATATTGCACATTACATTGTTCCATAGACATGTTCAATGCACCATATGATATCCTCGCTGCTTTCCCACGATCAAACACAAAACCTAAATCTTTATTTCTGATATAAGACTTAGTTATGTCAGTAACAAGCAATAATTCCATCATACGGTCTTTATATTCAGAGTATACTAATCTCTGGTCACCATCTTCTCTTTTGGAACCAACAACCACCATCTTGTGTTTAGACTTCCCTCGATCAAAAACAAAAGCCACAAGATTAGTGGTGGTGACGGTGTCAGCTATGTTAGTTGCAACCAGATTTTCTAGCCAAAGAATGACCATAATTCACCAAGAAAATTAAGACTACTCTTAACCTCTGCTGACAGTAGACCAAGTTAGTCGAGATAGTCTCTAACTTTTGTTGTTGCTGAAGGTTGTATACATTCACTGCTCGTAATAAACAAGATGGATTAGGAGCCAGTCTTTCAGCAAAAACAATAGTCTTTAGCATTGTCTCTTTGCACATTGTAAAGCATGCCGAACTAAGATACTGTTGTAACACCTCAACTATGTCTACAGCTTTAAAGGCATGGAACATTTTATGAGTCATATCCCCTTTCTTTTCTGACTTCAGAAGTGCTTTATTTTTAGCATAAACTATATTAACTACAAATGATTCCTTCTTAGCAGTACTGTGAACCATGAAGTCCCTCGAATATAGAGCCAAAACAAGCACCTTGGCAATTAGAGTTGCACAATAGCACATGTACCGGTAAGCTAACATTTTCCAATAGACTAGTTTCTCAAAAACACGATTAAAGAAGCACTTACACATCGAGGATTCAGGTTGATGCATATCAACATATAACTCAACCTTTGTAGTAAAACCATGTACAAGTGCTTTATGTTTGGAATCACCCGGTATTTGATAAAAGAAAATATGTTGATCTCCTATACCAACCTTAAAAATTAAATTAGATACTAAATCTTTTATATCAGTCACAACATTAACACCACACACCTTAGGTTGCTTATTGAGATCGTGTCATTCAAGCTCTAAGCTTTCAGCAACACTTAAATTTCGAGATTCAACAACTCAATTTTTCCTTTCCATCCTCTTACTTGGATGTAGTTCCAAATATATACCAAAATATTGCACAAATTGGCTTTTCACAAGAACTGTTAGGTATGGACTTGCAACTTTAATAACCCAAACCTTAATAGTGGTGTCCTCACTTAGAATTAGAATTGTTAGATGCCTTGGATAGCAAAATGGCGCACAAGAACTAAGTTCTGACTCAATCCTAAGAAGATCATCTATCTCCATTCCCAGAACTGCAATCAAATCCTAACCATATAGCATCTTATGGCAGTTCTTACTATGAACATATTCATCTGAAATTGCTACTGGATCAACGCTCTGTTGTGGATGATATCCATACGCATCCTCACATAATTCATTAGTAATGGTGCAACTAAGAATCTCACCTTGCGAAACAAAATCACAAGTCTTTACACGCTCTCTTGAGTAAGGGATGTTTATTTCAAGGTTTTCTGGAGAATCTTCAGTCATTGTACTCCTTCCGATCTTAGAGAGGATTCGACCTCGACTTTTATTTTATAATTTTCTCCATGTGTTTCTCCATGACAGCAGAATATGTTTGGTAACTCTTCCATCATATCACTTCTCCATTTGTTAGAGAAAATTCTCCTACGAATTTTACCTGTACAATTCTCTCTACAAGTTCATTTACGTTTAAACTCTTCCTTGTACTTATAAAAATCTGACCTTACATTAAGATTGTTCACCAAAAACAAAAGTTGATTCTTATAAACAAAATGACATAGATCCAAAGGAGTACTTACATTGTTTATGTTTTCTTCTATAAGAAGATAAGGATAATCTGATTGAAAGATAACTTCATCATCCGGGTAAGTATCATAGACCGGTGGTAAGTCCCAATCCACAACAACTCTATCTTCTTCACTCTCACTTAGTGAGAATGGTGTTTCCTCACGAACGATAACAAGTTCGTCTTCACTCTTACTTACTGAGAATAGTGTTTCTTCATAAATAACAGGTCTATGAAAAAGACTTCTATCGACTACTGCGTGTTCATGTTCATAATCTTTAGAAACTCCTTCCGGTGAATCTAAAGGGTTGTGTCGTCCTTCCGGTTTCTCCATTCGGGCTTTCACACGTTCTTGTTTCTCTAGTCTGTCCAACCATCTCAATATGTCCTCAAACATGATAATAAGCTCAGCTATAAGTGATGTGTATTCTCTACCTCTATCACCACCTCTACCTCTACCTATCATTGTAGAAACTAGGGTTTGTTGGTATCCCTGTTTCTAGCGTCAATTAATGAACTCTGGGAAACTAAAACGATAGGATACCATAATCAAACAACAACAAGCATATAGAACATGAAATCGAACTCTAAGAATGTAGATAAATCGAGTCTAGGTTAAAACCCATTACTCTTCAATAATCAATAGATTATAAGTTATAAGAAAATATGATAAAAAGTCTGTCTTCTAAAGACATTCTAATAGCCTATTTATATTATAGATATAATCCTAAATAAAGAAACCTAAGAATAAGAACAAAAACAAATAAAAACATTCCTAAACAGTAGCAAGATTCCTAACTAAAGAACTTTCCTAAAGAAAGCATGAAATGCCCCTGCATCAGAGTCAAACGAATAAAAAACCTCCTATTGGTTGAGATTTATAAGGTGATCGTACCCTACTAAGATTGTCTAAGATCACTTCTTAAAATTTATGTAGGGATAAAATACGTTCATAATTATTAAGATGGCAAAGCAAAATGAGAAAGTAAATCAAAATGATCCTTTAGCTACCGACTATTAAAGTTATCAATATATAACTCCGCAATTGATTAGGCTCACAAGGATGCCCACATTATGACAAGAAGTAAATTCACCTTTTTGCATGTGGTTATTTGTCCTTCTTGAGTAAAAAGTAGGATAACCAACAAGCATCTCATACATAATTGCGCCTAGTGACCACCTGCAAGTGGTCCATTGAAGCAGAATACATCAAATCAAATACTGCATCAAGATAAATATAGCTCGTGTAAAAAAATGCATCGTTATTTAGAAGTCAGGCAGTCACATGGGAAAGGTTATGATGCAGTGACTACATAGTCTAAGTACAAATCAATAGATGTTACAAGAAGCACATTGACTTGCTTAATAGAGCATGTAGTATAGTCGGTTTGGGTGATAGGCTCTTAGATAGCAAAAATAACAAAAAGGGGAATGAAGTGTCACTATAAAAGTTGAGGCCATTTTAGTTGAAGAAGAAGAAAATCCGGGTAGTTTAATGTGAGTTGGTAACTAGGTGTGACCAATTACATTCCACACTAAATTTTTTCAAGAAGCAACTAGGTATACCTCTTTTTAAAGACAAAATGACTGGAAGAGAAACAGATCAACACAAATTTGAACTAAGTTGTCATCCACGGGAAAGGTCATCAACATTCCACTATTAATAAAAGATAAACAAGTGCAATCAATTGAGGGGCGACAACCATAAGTGACAAGGAATAGGAACAAGATGCATGAAAACTAAGTGAAGCACTAAAAAAAATTACCATCCACGATGTTGAAGCTACAAGTAATAAGTTCTACCAACCAGTCACACTTAATGCCATATCCTTTCTTCAATAATACTTCTGAAGCTAATAATCTGGCGTACCTACGGTTGAAAATGCCTTGAATATAAAAGCAATAACATGTTAGTGTGACCTAAAACAAATGCAAAAGAGAACAACATAACACAAAGTTTAATCTCGTGTTAGAATCTAGAATAAATATGCAATCTAACTAGAGGCATTTAATAACTTGATGGAGAAACAAAGAACAAAAATAAGTTCAGTGACTTGGCTATATCATCATTAAAATATAAAATATAGCTATCTAATGGCTAATGCGATATGTTGTGCCCACAATTACTACAATATTGTCTAATCTAATCACATGAGGACAGAACATTACTAGTATAATACAAGATTCTTTATAAATGTTATGTAATCTAGACTATGCCTATAAAAGTTTCCTAATTTGCACAAACATCAAAGGTGATAATTAATCATGGTAAATTGAATTTACATAAGTTGATTTGGGTGTAAGAAAGTTACCAGTTATATAACTCTTCCTTGGAACATCCACAAACAATGCTGAACCTTTAAATGAAACCAACAACAAAAATTGTCAGTATGGCCAATGGTGTAAACCCTAAACCCTAGCTTCAAAATTATGTTCATGAAAAGATGTCTTTATCATTTAAATCAATAACATCAATCTTTACAATTTTGTCATAAGAAAGTACACAGAGGGAAATGGATGTATACCATTAAGGACCTAAAGATCAAGTGTATCAACATCAAATCCAGAATCAAAATAATGATCAAAAACATGACCAAGTGCATCAACATGAGTACCAGTATGAGTATGCAACTTTATTTCAGAAGTATTAGTAAGAGATCCATTCTTTATACTAGCAGGTAACCATAAAAACTGACCTAATCCTTCCGTAGATCCCCAAGAAGGCATAATAGTTCTATAAGTATGACTACAAATATTCTTCCTTCTCCATGTACTTCTCTTCTTTCTGGAACAAATTCATCATCAACATTGTTCCAAGTTTCACATGATTATGATGAGAAAGCTAATAACCAAAGAGCTTCGAGTCTGCGAACCAAAACATAAATTGCGACCTAACAATTTTTGAAAATAAATTGAACCTGTCAATATAAATTGAAAAATCGCAATCCTAACAATTTTTGAAAACCCCTAAAACATCTGAAGTTATAAAATCCCTAAAACTAGATCTAGTATGCTGAGAAATTAGATTTCAACAGTACGATTCAAACAATTATCTAAAAAATTAGATCTCAAATCGAACAAAACATATGCCTATCAACAAATCTCCATCTATAAATCTCAAAAAAAAAAAATATTCTCTGTTAAATAATCAAAACCCTAGCAGTGAAAACAAACATACGACGAGTAGATCTAGAAATAAAATCTAGCTAGGGTTTCATCTTTTCAAAGAGAAAAATGAAGAATGCAATACGTTTTTTCTAGAGAGGAATTCCAGAAGAGAGAGAAATAAATCGAGAAATGAATCCATTCTCTTTTCTGGTTTATTTACATTTTGTATGTCTTTCTATAGTAAAATCCCAGTAATAGTCCTATTACATTACATGAACTTGATAGTTTTTTCCCATCAAAAATGAATTGACATGCCTTCCCAATCGAATTTCTCAAATACCCCATGTCAACATTTCCATGTTTTGGCGTAGTATACAAATCCAACAAATGAAGGAGAATTGAGGGTAATCATTGAAAAACATGCAAGCCTTCAAGAGATATAAAGAAAAAATCTGAGATCAATTTTTCAAAGTTCAAAAACTACACACAGGAAAAATTCTGCTGAATGAACATCAAGCTCCGGAAAACGTGTTGCAGGTTTGAAGATCGAGTCTATACTAAATTGAACACTGGATATTCTCGAATTTTAAATTCAATCAAGAATATACAAGATTTTGAGTGACCATGGTCTAAAGGAAAACAAACCCCGCATACAGAAAATTCCAAAGACTATTGTGAATACCATTGTTTATATGGTCACGCTACAAATAGATATATGAATTTGAAAATACAAGTTCAAAAGCTAATTGATGCAGGGGAATTAAAAGAATTTCTCCATTTACCTGATCCACCAGCGAAACCATGTCATGACAAGACTGTAGATATCCTGGAGAACAGTCGGACCATAAATACAATTTCTTATATGGAGTGTAGTCAACTATCTATAAATGGAGCAATTGATAGGAGACTACGAAAAAGAATTGATGATCATAAAATTCTCAAAATTGCAGGCAGGGTCGCAGAAGCATGGGAAGATTGGATGTCATTACCATTAACTTTTTAAGCAAATGAAGTATATCAAGAAATTGAAACACACAATGGTCCGTTAGTACTTACCTTACGAATGTATGGATGAAATGTAAAAGAGGTTCTCATTGATGGAGGAAGCTCACTTAATGTGTTGTTTTATGATATATTTCAAAAAATGGGACTTAAAGATGATCAACTCATATCTTCTTATTATATTATCTATGGATTCAATGGCATAGCTTCAAAACCAAAATGAGAAATCTTACTTGAGGTCATGGCAGGACCCATAAATATTCTTACTAAATTCAGTGTAGTAGATGTTCCTTCCCTATACAACGTAATTATTGCAAGACACTGGGTTCATCGTTTGAAGGGAGTAACTTCAACCTACCATCAATATTTGAGATTTCCAACACCGTACGGACAAATGAAGATTAAAGGAGATCAAAATATTGCAAGAGCATGCATTCTTACAGAAACACGGATGAATGAGGAATGCACCCAAACACAACAACAAAGAAAGAAAGAGCGTAAAATCAAAGCCAAAGAAGAAGCAACCAATCAATATATGGTTGGAACCGCAGGGAAAAATTTATCAAATATTATGAATGCGGGTTTCAGATCTGGAGAAAATACATCAAAAGTTGAAGAAAGTGAGAACATGCCCAAATAACAATTAAAGGGAGCTCCTCCACTATAAATGATTAAAATTGGAACTTTGATGAAAGTGATAACATGCCCAAACCCATTTTTTCAGCAGTTGAGGAAACCAAAGATGTCAACATATGAAAAGAAGATGCCCCAAAAATGATTAAAATTGGAACTTTGATGGGGCAAGAACAAGAAAGTGATTTAATTAAAGAATATGTTGATATTTTCGCTTGGAAAATGGTAGAGATGCCAGGTATTGATCCAAATATCATTCTTCAGGAATTACATATACAACCAGGCACGATCCCGTTTCGACAACGTGTATGCAAGGTAGCTCCGAAATATCATCCATCGGTTGAAAAAGAACTCAAGAAACTTTTGGATGCGGGATTTATATGAGAAGTCAGATATCTAACTTGGATAAAAAACATGGTGATTGTAACAAAGAAAAATGGAGGAGTACGAATCTGTATAGATTTCATCAATTTAAACAAGGCATGTCCGAAAGATAGTTATTCGCTTCCCAACATTGATCAATTGGTGGATGCAGTTGAAATACACGGGGCTTTATATTTTATGAAAGGACACTCGGGATATAATCAAATTGCATTATCTAAAGAAGACCAAGAACATATTGCATTCTTTACCCCACATGCCTTGTATTGTTATAACAAAATGCCATTTAGACTAAAGAACGCGGGGGCAACATGCCAGCGACTTGTTGATGCAATTTTTAAACTATGGATAGGCCGCACATTAGAAGTATATGTGGATGATATGCTTGTAAAAAGTAAATTAGCAAAAAATCATCTCCAAGATCTAAAAGAAATTTTTGAAGCTTTACGCAAATACAAAATGAAAGTAAACCCGGATAAAAGTACTTTTGGAGTTACATCAGGAAATATTTGGGGATAATTGCTTACTAAGAATGGTATTGAAGTTGATCCAACTAAAATACAAGCAATTTTTAACATGCCTTCTCCGAAAAATGTCAAAGAAGTATAGAAATGGAACGGCTGTCTAGCCGCACTAAACAAATTCATTGCAAGATCTTATGAAAAATGCAAACGATTCTTTGATACTCTAAAGAAAAGAAGTAAATTTGCATGAAATGATAGTTATGAGCAATCCTTTCAAAATATAAAAGCTTATCTTGCAACAATTCCAACTTTACAAAAACCAGGGCCCGAAGAAGTGTTAACTTTATACATAGCCGCAACAGAGGATGCAGTGAGTACAGTATTGGTGTGAACAAATGAAAAGGTGGAAAGACCAGTGTATTACATTAGAAAAACTCTCAACCTTGCATAAAGGAATTAAACCAAAAATGAACAACTGGTACTGGCATTAGTTTTTGCCACACAAAAATTACGTACTTATTTCCTAACATATTATGTTCGAGTACCAAGTAAGGATCCATTGGAATCTGTGTTGAAGAATACGAGAAAAGTAGGAAGAATAGCAAAATGGAACGAACAATTGAATAAATTCCATATCTTGTTTGGAATGCAAACCGCACATAAAACACAAATTCTAGCAGACTTCCTTGCGGACTTACCATTAGATGATGGATCCGAAACTCAAAATATGTCAGGGGCAGAAGAGGATGAAGATGACCCACAAGATGTTTAAACTCAATTAATTCCCGTAGGTGGGAAGTATTCGTTGATGGAGCACGAAATAAAGAAGGAGTTGGAATAGGAATTGTAATCACAACTTTTATTGGAGATCGAGTGGTGTATGCATTCCGCTTAGAATTTGGGGAAAACACAAATAACATAGTGAAATATGAAGCTATGGTTCATGCTCTCAGAGTCATCATTGAATTAGGAGTAAGCGATGTTCTACTCACAAGTGATTCGTAATTGGTAATTCGACAAGTTGAATAAAAATATCAAACATTTGATGAAGATTTGATAGTGTACAAGAACCTAGTTCAACAATTAGCATCTTAAGTACCAAACATTACTTTTTGATATTTTCCCAGAGAGAAAAATCTTCATGCCGATGCATTGGAATACATTTCTTATATGTTGAAAGATCAAAAAGCGTCAACAATTAAGATTGTATTAATATATATGAACCATCAACTAGAATACAATCAGTTGAAATTTTGGAAGAGGAAGAAGATGAAGGTCTTGAAGATAGGGCCATCAAAGATGATGTAACTCTTCCACATATATCAAAAGACAAATCATTATCTGAAGAGGATTGGAAACCCCGTTATATCAATACTTGCAGAATGAAATGTTACCCACAAATAAAAAAGATGCAAGAAAAATTCAATCAAAATCTGTGAACTATCAATTGTGGGATGGAATCTTATACCGCAAATCATTTCTTGGACCATTACTTTGATGTTTATCAAGAAATGAAGGACAACGCATTCTCACTGATATTTATTATGGGGATGCAAGAAATCATTGTGGAAGGCGCTCATTTGGGCTCAAAACAAGAATACAAGGGTATTATTGGCCATACATGAATAAAGATGTAACTAATCTCGCAAGAAGATGTGAAGAGTATCAACGCTTTGCTAAAAAGATAAAAGCTCCCGCAACAGAACTCAACTTTGTACTAAGCCCGTGACCATTTGCAAAATGGAGGGGTGAACATAGTTGGACCATTGGTGGAAGGTACACAAAAAAGAAAATATTTGATCGTAGAAACTGATTACTTCACTAAGTGGGTCGAAGCAAAAGATCTCGCACGGATCAGAGACGTTAATGTTTTCAAATTTATATTTGAAGATATAATTTGCAAATTTGGAATTCTGGTGGAAATAGTCTCTGACAACGCTCAACAATTACAAGGCAAAAATATTGATATATTTTTTTTGAAGCTTTTAATATTCAAAAGAAAAAATCCACTCATGTTAACCCTCAAAGCAATGGATAAGCTGAGTCAACGAATAAAACCATTGTTATGAATTTGAAAAAGACTCTCAATGGACATCATAAGAGATGGTGCAGACAACTCCATAACACTTTATGGGCCTATCGAACAACAACGAGAGAAGCAACATGTGAATCATCATTCCTTCTCATTTATGGAGCATAAGCATTTATCCCCATATAAATTATTTTACCAACTACGAAAACAGAAGCATGGGAAAAGAATCTGAATACAGATTTGATGCTTGAAAAGATAGATGATTTAGAAGAGAAAAGAGAAACTTCCCTCCAAAAATTAGAAAATTATCAGAGAAGATAGGTCAGAGAATATAACAAAAAAGTAAAGTTGTGTAATTTTCTACTAGGGAAATATGTGTTGTGTCAAATCCCAGAAATCAAAGAGATAAAAAAGAAAAGAAATTTTCACCAACATGGGGGGACCATACATCATTCAAGATGTTGTGAGACAAAGATCATATCATCTATGAAACATGAACGATGAAGTGTTGCGGCATCCTTGGAATGCACAATACCTCAAACCATATTACCATAAAAAAAGATGATGATGGATCATGCAACAACAGCTTCAAAATCATAAGCAAGAGATGCCTAACATGATATTTTATCTATTGTGAAAACATGTACAATCATTCTTTGTACATGAAGCCTTCACAATTGGGACCGCACTATTAATTTTCCCTTTGCCAAGGAAAGGTTAATAATGTGACTGTACCCTCAAACGTTACTCAAGGTACACATTAACCTTGTGGTTACATACTACATACACTCATTACAAAATTTAATTAAATGCACATATTTAAAGTATACTACTGATATATATTTATGTTCAAAAAATATTGCAGGCATTACATCATACAAAGTAAGGACTAACATCAAAAATAAACTTACAAATGTACTACAAGATGAAAAACTACAATAAATGAACACAAGAAGAAACTATTCGGGAACTGGAAGATCAACATTTGGAGAAGGATGCTTAGGGATCTCTTTACGAGCATATTCTTTGGTTCTTTACTCTATCTAGGGTATTATTTATTGCTTTGGCTATTCCAATACGAGCTTCAATTTTTCGCTAGGAGGCTTTGGCACGTGCAACCTCAAGATCCTGCCTCAGCACACTCACTTGGCCAGAAGCTTCTATGGCACGCACATCCAATGAAATAGCTTGTTCTTCCTAATATTTTTTCCTCCCTTTCTCAATAGCCAGATCATGTACGGTATTGTCAGCTCTAGTAGTCTCAAGTTTCAAGTGTCCCTCAGCCTCTTCAACTCTAGTCGTTAAAAGTTTAAGATGATTCTCCACTTCACTAGCTTTGACAACGGTGAGCTTTAATTGTCCCTCATCCTTGGTGACTGCAATCCCAAGTTTTCCTTCAACCTCTTTAACTCTAGCATTTGCAGTTCTAAGTTCTCCTTCAACTTTATCAACTCTTGAAATTGCGTTTCTGAGCTTTTCCTCGAAGACTGCAATATAATCTAAAATGAAAAATTAAGTAATGTAAGAAATTATATCAAATCACGATTACGTAATATAATAAGATACCTCCTACGAAGAATTCAGACTCTTCTAGTTCATGAACTATTGTGTCCCGTGCATCATCAAGATAATCATATTCATGTGAAAGTTTTTGATAGTTGTCAGTAAGATGATGAAAATCTTGACGATATTGATCCAACTCTACCTGTTTTACTGCATCTTCACGTCGTTATTGATTCATTTCAATTGTCAATTTTTCCATTCCTTTTTCTAAACGATGAATATCAATATCACGCAGACGTTCAACTTCTAATAATCTGGAGACTTTAGATCGATCTTCTACTAATGCATTTTCTTTGGCATGAGCATCACATACCGCATTATCCCTATCTTTAATAAGTTCAGCAACATAAAAAGAATACTGTGAATCCAAGAATGAACCGGAAGATGAAAATTCCACAAGAATCTTCTTGCGTTCTGCTTAAAGTCTGCGGGGTCTCATCTTCTAACTTTTCTATCTGAACCCAAGCATCAACAACACTACTGTTCGTCCAAGCAAGAGCAACATTAGATTCTTCTTTGTTACGCAGATTCACTGTATACAATAAACAATACTTTGTATATAATTTTTCATGCTTAAACTTTGCGTGGCTCATATCATCAATTAACTTATTACATCTCTCTTTGATCTCCACATTCATTTTATTAACTTCAATTACATGATCAGTGAGGCGTTGGTTTCTATCACACATCTTATTTATAAGGTCTGAACTCCCTGTTGATCCCATAAAGTATAATTTAGAGAGAGACAAATATAATCGAAGAAGCACAACAGAAGAAAAGAGATTAAACCTTGATTTTGGAGATCCAGCAGTTGTTGACGGAGAATCTCTTTATCCCACTTCAATCCCTTTACACTTTGTTCTTCTGCACTTCTTTGTGACAATTGTTTCTGCAATCTAGAATTTTCCTCTTCAGACTCATTTAACTTTTGTTCCACGTGTCTATACTTTGTCTCCATCTTTATGGATTGACCCATAAAAAAATTTATACCAAGTACAAACAGCTTTTTGACCACGAGCGAGCTACAATTTTAAGTCACTTCATAAAAAAAAATCAAAAAATTTACCTGCAACATAGCTTGTTCGGGAAAGGAATATGCTTCACCATCCGCAAGGGTCATCAAACCCGCAAGCGATGAAGGAAGATCTAAATCAAAAGCCGGACGAGCAAGAGTGCCTTGACCTTCTAGACAAGCTTCTTTTACTAATTCATAAGGGGCAGATCGCATGTGCTCACGCAAAGATGCTATCGCAGCAGAATCAGTCTCTACAGGTTGAAAGTCATACGGAACAGATAGCAAATCCTTTGACATAAACCAATGAAAAGCTTATTTTTCTATTTCATCAGTAAGGCTTTCATCCCCCAAATTTTTTTTACCATTGCACTTATCAAAAGTACCCTCATCATCACTTGCACTTTCAACACTAGTATTTACTGCAGGCTCTTTATCAGACAAATTTTCTTCTTCATTAACAGAATTCAAATCCCAATCTTCTTCAAATAAAGGTGTCAATTGAGGAGGGAGAGTTGAAAATTGAGAAGCACTAAAAGTAGATGCATCAGTACTCATACCATGCTCTAAAGAAATATACCGATTCATGGGGTTCAAGAATAGCCTCAAGCTCAACATTAGGACCTTGTGCGGGCTTATCAGATTGACCTACAAGTTCTCGAGTATGTGCGGGCTCATCAGATTGACCCTCAAGTTCTAGAGTATGTGCGGGCTCAGCAGAAAAATCTTGTGGTTCAAGAATACCCCGATCCAATGATTTTTTTTCTTGGATCGTTGATTAAAGAGAAATATGATGTCCCTCTCCATTTTTCTCTACCTCAACATTCGGGTATCCACTTTCCTCAACTTCTCTTAGAGAGGGATTTGTTGTCTCAAGAATTTCTCCATCTTTCTGCTCACCAGCGGAAGTACAAAGAGTAACCTTGGTATTTTTACGACCCTATCAACAATCAACCAAAAATATAATTCAATAAATAAATTAAGTCCGCATATAATATTCAAATTCATTAAGGTAATTAATACCTTTTTACCAGCAACAACAACTTTTTTTTGGCCCGCATCACTTCCGGAACCCTCTTCCACTCGTAACTGTACAGAACAGTAAAAGATATTAATTTCAAAGACAAGGATTAAACGTGAAGACCAAGTGTTAGAACTGCACATACCATATTAACATACTTGAAAGAAAAACCGTTGAAATTTAACTTCCAAGGGCAATAAGAATGTGGACCAAAAGAAAGGTTGCGAACCACAATATCTTGCACAAAACCATAAATCCATGGACCTTCAATTACCAGAGGAGTACGATACCATCTGAAGTCATGGTCATCATGAATTTTCTCCTTTAAAGCCTTTTGTGTTCCAGGAATAAACTTCAACTTGGAGTTATCAATCTCCTAAAGAAGAAAAAAACCTTCACCAAGTCTATGACCCGGACCAACACTCAATTTCTTATAATTCTTCACATCCATAGAATCAACATAAATAGGTTGGAAATTATCGAAAATATAATATTCACGCTCTGCGGGATTGGGAATATAAATTTTTTAGATTTGTCTCTCCCTTGTTTTGTTTATGACATTCATTTAATACACGCCACCAATTTCCATTATATTGAGCAATGGAGCGACCCGCACAATGGTTGTCTACTCTACTCCGACCTGCAAGAACTTCCTACTGAAATGAATCTCTAAACCAGCATTCAATACACCCGCAACTATTAACAATTTATCCTGACTATACGGGAACTTGCTCATCATATCAAGCGTCAATTCGTCACCTTCAGTAGGATCATAAAAAAAAACTTTGAAATCATTGAGGTTGTGTTTTCTTTTAAACTCTTTAAGATCCACAAACTTGAAACTCATAGTATCACTAGCCCGTTTATTTCTAGAACAAGAATTCTTCTGGGCCGCAACAACAATTGTACTAGCAACATTTGGCAGAGCCCGTGCAGGATGTACAATATTAAGTGGTTGAGCATCTGAGGGACCATATTTTTTTCCTATTTTTGGCTTCTCATCAAAGTATCGGGATGTTTTCTTCTCTGAAGAATGACTGCTTTGATGCGGGACTGATTTAGGCAAATCATACCTTTTTCTCCTGACATGATTAAACCTTATTCACACAATCAACACATCAATAGATAAACAATAAACATTCAATTAAGAAAACAATCAAAATACATCTTCACTTTGATAATGAACAGGGGCAAGTAAGAAATATGGATCAATCACATCGAACAATCACAAAGAAAAGATATTAATAAATGAGAATGTTTTAATCAGCATCATTATTCATCATCAAAGCTTATGGATTTTTCAGGATCATCATTATTATCATTATTCACCATCAAAATTCAGACAAATCATAAACCTAAAACTAAACCAGAAAAATAAAAACAAAACCCTTACCTGTAATAATGGTGGAATCGAAAAGCTTATCAGGAAAAAGCTTGAACTTTAAAGCAAAGTGAAGATACTTGATTTCGAGAAAAGGAAATCTCTAACTGAAAAGTGAAGATTGACAAAGAAAAAGATTGAACCAATCGGATTTCGAAAATGCTTCTGAAAAATGGGAAGTTAAACAGAACCTTTATGAAGAAGAAGACAGAGAAGTCAGAAAAGACAGATATAAATGAAAAGAATATGATAAGACTCAATTTTAAATGAAGATTCGAAAAGTAACCGTCGAAAGAATAAAAGCAAAATAAATAAGAAAGAGAAAATTTATTGAAGTCGTGGAAATTGATAAAAACGTTATAAATTTTTCTTCTGATTCCACCTGGGTAGAATATGAAAGAAAAAAGAGCAAATTGTGAGTACCAAATCTCCACTATACACATGTGAAAATTTGTAAATAAAGTCACAAGATTATGATAACTCGAGAAGTACTGAATCAAAACTTAAAAACTCATTTCTATATCCCGAAGAAAATCAACGGTTCAGATAAAACCAAATGACGGTTGATTAAACACGACAGATGGCGCATACCTAACATCATTACTGCATGAAGGACACATATTGATCATGCAAGTTGCGAGATAAAGAAGACAAAGCATGACATAAAAGGAGTCAAAGTATGACTCATTTGTCCCGCAAGTCACGTGCTAAACATGCAGTAGCTTGGAAAAGATCAGTGATCTAAAGTTTACTTTATTCGCATCATGTCTACGGGAACATCTGCAGGGAAGAATCTAATAAGATAAGTTAAGAGGTGAAACCGCAAGGAGAATACGATCCACCCTGTGCAATCCAATAAAATTATAAAGATTCGCATCATATTCTCAGGGAACGTGGGGGAAGTGTGCAGTACAGTATATATAATATTAAACAGCCAGAATGATAAGATTTAGTGGAACCCTTAAAAAGCTCTATAAATACTGAATTCAAATACTAAAAGAGAGGTAAAAGAAAATAGATAGAAAGAAGAACATTAGTCTAGAAAAAAAGATTAGGTAAGGAGAGAAAGGAATTTTTGCTACACATATTCATTA
Organism: Papaver californicum; assembly: GCA_023531435.1. Taxonomy (NCBI): domain Eukaryota; kingdom Viridiplantae; phylum Streptophyta; class Magnoliopsida; order Ranunculales; family Papaveraceae; genus Papaver; species Papaver californicum. The sequence continues at coordinate 2,576,107 of JAJJMC010014390.1, read as the reverse complement.
TATAACATGTAATCATTTCAATCTTGAATAAATAATCACTTCATCATTGATTTAATTTTATTTTGATTTCTCATCAATAATCAATTCATTTAGTTGTATAATTAGATTATTTTTTAGTAATCACATAGAGCTCTTCTTCAATAATGACAGAATTTGAATCATAGTCACCACCATCACAGCGTGTCAACCTCAATGATTATCTTTTCTACCAGCCACCCAAACATCACAAAATGCTTCTCGAGCTCAAGCTTTTCAAACCATGACAACAATCCTCCATCATCTATTAACTGCCTTCAACAGATTCAGTTGATTTCACCACCAACAATTACCATCATTAATGGCAGCACCATCAATGGTTATCTCCGATGACAAAAATCACCATTATTCTCGGTTATATTCATGAACTGCCATAACTCTTCATCTCTTATCTCTACCCGCAGCAACCTCATGATCATCATCATCCTTCATCAGGACCAGAAGCATCCATCAAACATCGACAGAGCAGGTTCTCTTCTTGTAAAGATGAAGATAAAAGGTGGCAACCCTAAAAAGAAACTTTGGTTCCTTTAACAATATTTAAAAACTGACATCCCTTAGCGGAATGGCTGGTGCCATTACAATTATTTGAATCTCAGTTGCCCCTTAACGTATAACGGAATGTCAATAGTAGTTTCCCTTGAAATGATCATTTCTCCCTTAGTTCTTGTTTTGCTTATAACTTTCTCATACGAAGTCGGAATGACTTCATTCTTTCCTCGTTGGCTTTGTTTCTTTGTTCTCTACGTGATAATGAAAATAAATCCTGGATTTTGAACGAGTTAAACCTGGTCTTTGGCCCTCTTCACTTGTAGCACTTCTTTTATTGCACAATTAAGTGTCATTTCACTTCTTTTGGACGATTCCACCTAATAAAAGATAAATAAACAAAAAAAAATGTAATATACAATTATTCACAAGAAATATAGAAAATAAGTGGATGAAATTAACACTCTAAATATGTAAAATATGCATTTATCAAATTCCCTCACAATTAGCTTTTGCTAGTCCTCGAGCAAACTATATATCCTGAACTAACCTAAAATAAAAAACTCCCTTTCGTTGAGGACACGGTTACACTTAGCATGTGTAACAAACCTTTAAAACCCTAGGTGTCCCTAGTGAACGAGTTATAGTCTCGTGAGGGTGTAGAAGAGGTATACCCACAAAATCTAGAATTCCAACTTTCAAATACTTCAAATTCACATGTATCGAAAGAGCTACGAGGACATAAAGTTTCTGCATACTAATAATAAGAAGTTAGAAATTCCAAAGAACAGTATTCTCATGATTAACTCTTGAGTTAAGAGAAAACCATCATATGAAAGAATCCAACCTCAAGAGCGATCGAATGTTCTACCTCACCAATAGGGTTTTATGTAATTGACACTCAAAGTTCGCACTTTATTGTTCTCATGTGTGAAAGCAGGAGTGAAGATAGAAATCATGCACACGTTGAATGATGGGAAGGAAAAGGAACCTTCCAAATTATATGAAGATGTTATCCCATAGAAACGCGGGACGAAAAAGAACTTTTTTTTTTCCTGATGATCTATAAGAAAGGAAATAAACCACTATTTAAGGATGGGAACACTTACTTACCTTCTCACCCGATCTACAATCAGCTCGGAGCATCCAATAGAAACGTCTTCAGTCTTCGGTCTTTAATTGTTGATGATGAACTCTTGAATTTGTCAGTCTTCGGTCTTTAATTGTTGATGATGAACTCTTGAATTTCGTAGAAATTTGACAATTGTAACTCTTTTTCTCAATTCCTTGTTGTTTGAAACTTCTTTATAGATTTCTTCTTCCCCACGGCCTTATTGAATGAATACAAAAATAAATATACACTAAAACAATGTAAAACACCTTTTTTTTTTTGAAGAACTTAAAATACAAATTGAAAAATAAATAAAATGAACAATGAACTACTATGGCCATGAGATGAGGACTTTACTACTTGATTCTTCACAACTTGTATTGTCTCGATATCATGAACTTCAATAACTCTCATCCTTTGATTTTTTTCGCTCTTGTACTTAGTTTCAACATGTATATATAATTCAACTCATTGTATTGTTGCCTTACTTGAATGTGAAATTTGTTCTTTCTTGTACTGTTGCTTGTAAACCTTGAACGTTTTCAACTTTCCTTCAAATTTTTGATGCTCCGCTTGTTGATGATAATGGTATTTCTATGGACCTGTCGTTGGCAAGAGAATGGTGTCAACTACAGATAAGAATACAAGATAGAGTTAAAAATTCTGATGATACCCTCAAGATTGATAGAAATAGTACTCAAGAGATCAAAAAGTAGTGCTGAAATTGGTGCGAAGTTGGGTATTTCATCATTCTCCCAAAGTTTGTGCATATGAAACACTCTAAACGGACAATTTAGACAAGTACAAAGAATTGAAGGTTTTGTGCCTCACTCGTGGCTATTGAATGATCAACTTCTCTAATATTATATTCTCTACCGACGGTTTAAGTCCCTTTTTGTCAGCTCGTGCCTCTCAACAACTAAGAACTCCGAATGTCGTTCTCTAATACTTTTAAGTTCAGTTATTTCGGTAAGAACTCCGTATATAGACTTAGATAGAAGTATACAAAGTGACTCTAAAACATCTACAAATTGGAGGTTTTCATGTAAATATGTACAAAAAATTCAAAAAATTTACCTACAAAAGTGAATACTAAAAATCTATATACTTAATCACTCCCCCACACTTAAACTTTACATTGTCCTCAATGTAACCTGACTCCTCCAATGTAAAATCAAGATGGGAAATTCCTAATATGATATGAAAAACTAAGAAAATCAAAAGATAAAGATAGAAATACAAAACCAATGAATTGCCTCCCATTCAGCGCTTGGTTTAAAGTCATCATCCAGAATCTTTATTCGCCCATATTACTCCTCTAGAGGGAGCTAATCCTGAAGTTCAATTACATCCACATTCTCCATAGAGAAATTTTCATAATATGGCTTCAACCTATGGCTGTTGACTTTGAAAATTGTCCCCGTTGTGAGACTAGTAACCTCAACTGCACCATAAGGAAAAACATAAGTAACAAAAAATGGTCCACTCCATCGGGACCTTAACTTTCCGGGAAATAGTTTAAGACGGGAATTAAATAGAAGAACTTTTTGTCCCACAATAAAATTCTTTAGAGAAATCATCTTGTCATGGAAAAGCTTAGTTTTTTTGTTGTATATACGGAAACTCTCGTAAGCATCATTACGAATCTCCTCTAGCTCATTAATTTGTCACTTTCTTTGCTTCCCCGCTTCATCATACTTCATGTTTCACATCTTTACCACCCATAAAGCCTTATGTTCAAGTTCAACCGGGAGATGCCAATCGGTATCTTATATGCCGTTCTATACGCCCATAATGTATCGTTGAGCCTCAAACTCCAATCTTTCTATGTAGTATTGACGGTTTTCTTTAGAATGGAATTAATCTCACGATTTGAAATTTCAGCTTTCCCACTAGTTTGTGGGTGGTAAGGCGTACCGACTTTGTGAATAATGTTTTACCTCTTGAAGGGAGCATGGAAGGATTTCTGAAAGTGTGATCCTCCATCACTGATAACCACACGTGGTGTACCATGTCTAGTGAAAATATATTCCTTCACAAACTCACAAACAATTTGAGAATTATTAGTAGGGGTGGCTTTATCTTCCACCCATTTTGAAACATAATCCACAACAAGAAGTATATAAAATTTTCCATTTGAATTGACAAAAGGGCCCATAAAATCAATTCCCTAAACATAAAATATTTCTACAGCGAGAATCGGTGTGAGTGGCATTTGATTTCGAGCACATAGATTGCCCATTCGTTGACATCTATCATAAGATTTGCAAAAAGCATACGCATCCTCAAATAGGGTGGGCCAATAAAAGTCACTCTCAATAACTTTGAGAACGGTACATTTAGAACCAAAATTCCCACCACAAGCATAAGAATGATATATTTTAAGAATTAATTGAAATTCAGAGTCGAGTACGCACCTGCGGATAATCTGATCAGCACAGTATTTGCACAAGTAGGGATCATCCCACACATACTGCTTGGCTATCTTTTTAAGCTTCATCTTTTGAAAACTAGATATTGTACTAGGTACTTGTCATGTAACCAAGTAGTTCACTATATCAGCGTACCAAGGTGTTGATTCTTCTATTGAGAAAAGTTGTTCATCTGGGAAACGACCTTGTAAGGGAAGTCCTTCCTCAGAAACAACAAGTCTACTAAGACGAGCTGCAACAGTATTCTCAACACCTTTCTTGTCTCTAATTTTAATATCAAATTCTTGCAACAACAAAATCTATCGTATAAGCCTTGGAATAGCTTCTTTCTTCTTGAGTAGGTACCTAAGTGTTGTGTGGTCAGAGTAAACAACAACCTTGGTACCACCAAATAAGATCTGAATTTTTCTAGTGCAATAACTATAGCCAACAACTCTTTCGTCATGGTAGAATAGTTGATTTGTGCATCTTTTAGGGTCCTATATGCATAGTAAATCACGTGGGACACTTTGTCCACCCTTTGACCCAAAACGGCTCCAACTGCATAGTCACTTGCATCACATATCAATAACATAGACATCCCAAATACTCGGTCCTCTACCTTCTTTCTTTGCCATTCCTTCAACTTGATAAGCTGATGTTGCAGTTCCAAATACAGAATCCTTTGGAAAACTTTCCCTGCTTAACCTTCCTGTGTCAAACCGGGTGCTTTCCGGCCACACATCGGACTCTTTTGATGATGCAGGTGTGACAATCAACAGAAATAGTAAGAGAACCCAGCACGGAGAAGATAATAAACTCCTCTTTCTCCTTATTGTCACAAATTGTATGCACTACAATACCAAGTAGATTTTACAAAGAAGAGAAGAAGAGAAGTCTAGTTTAGTGTGTGATCAGGACAGGAGAATATGAGATGTATGGTGGAAAGATCAGTACGTATTGTGAAGATTATCCTTTGATAAATGAGGAACCTGTTTTCCCGGTTGTTGAAACAAAAAAGTGTCCTTAATCTTGATGATGAGAGTATTATCTTTGGAATGATCTATGATGACAAGAATTCCAGTCTTTTCTCATTTTCGGTCCAGTACCATTTTTGGTAGGTGTAACAATAATGGGTGAGGTACAATACCATTTTAGTAGAGAATTATCTTTCACTACTACTCCAGAACGGGATATCTGATTTCGGAGCATTTCTCGAATTTTTCCATGAAACAACCATTAAACTGTAATTCATAAATTTATCAGCAGTATTTTTCTTTACATCAATAATTATCAACCGCGGGAGAGGAATGGTTCTTCTGCTATGGATTATACATCAAATCAACCCTTGTTGATATGAAATGCAGATGGAGATTGTAATATCTGATTTCATTACGAATTTAGCTTTTTCCAATGTCTAATGAAATTGGAGACTCATGTTTATCGGTTTATATCCACGAGAACAACCGAAGGTTTTCAGCTTGTTGATTGTTCAAATTACATTGATACCGCATTTTCCTTCCTCTGCCAATACTTGTTGTTTTCTACTATTTATTGCATGTTATACGTAAACAAAAACACTTTTCAAAAAGATTTCAGCATGCTTAATTGGTTCATAATAAGAGAAATCCGACATGACTTCTCATCATAGGATGTATATGTTTTCTTTCATTCATTCATTTTACACCTTTTTAATTTTATCGTTTTTTGATAACATCTGAGTTTCTTTCCCAATAGTAATTCCCCTGTCCCTTAGCCATATATTTTCATAAATGGCTAAAGTATCCTCATTTGATTAGTTACAATATGTGATTAGTTTAGTTAACTAGTTAGATTATAATAATTATATAGATTATGGTTATGATTTAAATTAAAGAATTTTTGTTTTGTTTTTGTGAGTAGATAAGAAGAGGGCTTTTGGAGGTTTTGGAGGGGGAAAAAAGGTGCAAACCTAGGATTTTGACAGATGAGTGATTCTAGTGGAAACATTGATGTTGGAGAATCTTCAAATAACAAGGATGATTGTCTTGAGTTAGATTCTCAGTTAGATTTGATATATAACGTTGATCGATTGATATATGAAGCCGAAAATGGGGTGCAAATGAAGAACCTCAAGCTTAAAATGAAGAAACCGAAGCTCATAATGAAGAACCCATAACTCAAAACACACAGGTAAACTACCAATAGCTTATGAATGGTCAAAATTTTCGTTAAAATCATCGAATCATAGTGGTGAAGCAAAGAAACAGAGTAAGTGTCGGTATGGTCGTGAGGTTATGACCTTGACGATTCTTCATTGGTTGTCAGGGTCATAACATCCAACACTGACGACACTAACCTGCAACTTTACCATTATATGAAAAATCGTCATGGTCCAACATATGACAGTGACGACCCTTACCTGCAACTTTGCTCATTATGAGTCGTCATTGTACTATGTCTATACCATGACGACTGTTTACATTCAAAAATTCATGTATGATGAATGTGTTAGAGTCGCATCGGTTCATTCCATATGCCATAACGACTGTAACAAGTTTAATTTGCAGTCGTCATTGTCGATATTCATAACCTTGACGCCTCCATTTGGGAATATCTTGATTGTTGCTTGTGTAAAACTACTGATCATAAAATTATTTCATTGAATCGTAAAGGCATATATCTTTTATAGCAGCGTTACATCAAAGGGAATGAAATAGAATAGATCATTAGATTAAACTTAAACACTTAAGTATATAGGATGAAATCATGATAAGTATTTTCTTCTAAAATACGATAGCATTCCTCATGCGTATACGTTTTTCCATGGATAGTTTCATATCTGTCGAGAGCCATCACTCACTGAAAAAAATAATCAAATGTAAGTTTGTATGTTTGAAAACTATTTTTGATGAAGGACTTATTGATTGACATACTTACTCTTGTCGCACCAGATATGGTGGGATGAGCTTCCTTTAGATCTTTCATTCCCTGTTTCAAAGCTTCCAATCGTTCAAAAAGCTCCTCAAACCTTCTCTTAATGCCTTTGAACGTCCTACAATTATGATTTCGTCTAATCCCATAAAAATCTTAAACAAACGCCTCCACCAAGTATCAGATATCTGATCCACCATCCAATCTTCATTAACAGGTTCGTTACTTTGGATAAGATATGCTTTATCGTACTCGTGCTTGGTGATCGTAACCCAAGCTCTAACAATTACAACATCTTCATCGACAGTGTATGGATTTACCATATTTAGTGCTTGAAAGGGATGAGTGAGAATGAAATGAGAATGAAAATAAGAATGAAAATGAAAGGGATAGGTGAGAATAAAAGGGACATGTTTCCTTTTATAGAATTTAAATACCCAACGACTAGTTTTTTGAAAAAGAAAGCCGGGGTGAGTTAACCATATTAGGCAAATTTAAAATTCGCAATAACGGTCTCTAGGGTTGTTAAGATCTTATTGTTAAACGTTAACGACCCTTATAACTAATAAACAATCGCCATTCTGCTAAAACCGACCATGACGACATCTTATGGTTGAATTTTCACTGGTTAGAGTCGTTAACCTGCTAAAACATATCTTGACAACTCTAACCTGAGTCGTTAGTGTCGATAGGTTTAGACATGACGACCTTTAGCAGTGTGTTTTCTTAAATCTGTTTTTTTTTTCTTTTCGATTGTAGGTGGTTGAACAACTAAGCGATGAACCTGAACCAGATAGGGACGGATACTTCCCATCACTACAAGACTGACAAGGTATGTGATCTACCCTTTCAATTGATATATGTTCTCAAATAATTTGAGTAGTCTTCTCGTCAGCATAAGTATACTTCTCATAAAATCAAATTTACGAAATGTAGACATGGGAAACTAAGGCGGAGGCAAAAGAATAGGTTATCTCAAAGGCAAAGAGAAAATATGTGTGTTGGTTCAAAACAACCAGGTGGAACTATCTCTTGATGTAACTGCGCCCCTTGACCAACTTGGACTTTGTCGTGGCTTCATCCCATCCAAAGAAGGATTTGGCCAATTCATATATTTCACTCCAAAGAAGTTTGTGGTTGTAGTTGTCTCCAGTAGATTTTCCTTCTAAGTGGATCCCTAGAATCTTCTCTGCATCATCATGAGTTATAGTCATCTCGCCAAACGGTAATTGGAAGCAATCTACTTCAGGGTAAAACGTTGCATAATTTTCTATTTAAGCAACGTTTATAAACATTCCAAATAATTTGTAACGTTGTTTTTACAACATATATTAGTGTTGCTTAAATTCTTGGAGACAGAAATAAACGTCGCAAAACAATATTTTTGGTGTAGTGCTCCTCCCCATCATCATCATCACCATCATCACCACAACCACCACAACCA
>JAJJMC010014390.1:2502502-2567693 GCA_023531435.1 Papaver californicum | reverse complement strand
GACACTAAATTTGTACAATGACGACCCTTATCATTCATAGTAGTTTTTTCCTATAGGGGTCGTTATGGTTTATCAAAGGGTTGTCACTTATTTGATGTCGTCATGGTTTTAGATAAAACCGATGCGACCCTAAACAGACCATTCATCTTTAGGGAAAATAACCAACAAGGGTCTTCAGGGTCGAATATAAAAAACCATGACGATTTTTCATACTTCAAACATGGATATGGAAAATCTTCATGGTATAAGGTGATCGACCATGCCGACCCTAGACCCTGTAACTGCAATTTTTCAGTTTCTAATGTAAATTTACACAGAAAACAGAGTAATGGGTTTTATTTTACTTACTTTCTAATTAAGGTCATTTCGTCGAACGGAACTTCTCAATTTGATTCCTCAGTACTCCTCGAGTCAAACTTTCATTTAAGTTTCTCTGCGATTCTAGGTGGGCTAACATATCTCTGGAGATTCTTCGTACGAGCCATGTTTGTAGAGTAGAAGAATAGTGGATTAAAGTTTTCGAATTGATTTTGAAATTTTTTTAAATTGTTAAGGAGAAGAGGATGAGAGTTTTTGTTTTGTTTTGATATTAAATAGAAATGGGGGCTGATTTTGGTTAAGTCTAATAGGGTTTTAGGATTAGTTATTAATGGTAAGGGTAAATCTGTATTTTCACCATCTTTTGACACCCCTGTAATTAATGGTGTCCCTATAAATTTCTCAAAGCCCCCTCTTAATTCTACAAACTTCTAATTAAGCCATGAAAATATAATGATCATATGAATTACATTTGGGAACATTTTGTGTGCAATCTAAATACCAATTCATGCCTGCCTATAAATAAGAGAGTGGAATCTACTAAATAATGTGGTTTTTGTGGGTGTATAAATATTTGTGCGTGAATTCTGCATTATTGTTCTGCAAGTCGCTATTTTAAATGGGTCATGAGACATTGGAGAAAGCTGGAAAAAAAATTGCAGTGGATGATCCCAAGTTTGCATTGATGCTTTAGAAATCGGTAGAGATTAACATTAACATAATAAAAATTATGGACCGGCTTTAACATATAGAATCAGAATAAGCGTAATTCCTACTCTCTTTCATAAATATGGGAAAAAAATCTTGAGAAAATGCATGGAAAAAGAATCTTGAAAAAGATGCAAAATTTTGATTTTTAAAAATATAAGAGAGATTTTAAGAATAATAAGAAATATTGTAAAAGTAAATTACGCTTATTTTGATATTTATGGAGTAGATTTTTTCTCGGGCTATAAAAAAAACCTATTATAAGGGCTATGGACTTTATTTTATGGGAGCTTACAAGATGATAAAATAGGATCATCTTGAATCTAATTCAAAAACCTTTTATTTTAGTAATCACATTATATCTAGACCGTCCCTAGATTAATTAGTGTTAGTGATATTAATTAGCTAATTTGATAAAAATTAGTGATTGATTATGTTTCTGATACGATTTAATTTAACAATTTGAGAATCAAAACCAAAATCAAATTTTACTTACGTCTGAGAAAAGATGAACTCCCAGCCGTAATATGTCATTACGACTGGGTAATGTATACAACCCAGAGTAAAACGGTATATACGGTTGAGTTTGTAGATACCGACCCAGCCGTAGACGAAACTTACGGTCAGGTTTTTAAGTAAACTCAGCCGTAAAACAAAATAGATGTGTACTCTATGGTTGGGTTTTATCCTCGAGCTAACCGTAAAATTAAGTTACGGCTGGATTTTGCGGTAGACCCAACCGTAAATGACCCTGGATGTGCTTGTTTTTTTCCAAATTAATTGAGATTGGACTCTAATACTCATTCATTGACGCTAAAAAGGAAATTTCATTACATTTTCCATTGAAGGGAATGACATTACAATAAGGGAAATGACATAAAGTAGAAACTAATGTTACATGATAAGTCAAAGAGAGAAATACGAGTCTTTTTCCCGCAAAACATCATAGAACTCTTGATTCTTGAATTTTCGCCAAAGGTATTCTTATAACGGATCGTCGAAATTTCATAGAAATGGTGAAATCCACTTCGTTCTCTTGTATTTTCTTCATTGTAGATGGTAGGATAGATCCTCTTGGTTTCCACCATAATCACTCTAAAATTTTCACATTTACTATAGAGTAATTCGAATCTTTCCCTGGTGCTTTGGTATGATCTTCCATTTCGATTGCCGAATAACGTTGTAAAAATTATGAAGATACAAAACAAGAAATTATTCGATGTTTGATCTAGGTTGATGTTCATCTCTTGATCATGCTGTGTTGTCGTCGACCATGCGCGAGCTATAGAAAAATTTTCTCTAGTGGTGAATCTAGCAGCCATGGGTTTGTTTTTGAACTTGTTTTTTGAATAAATGAGAAGTATTTGTTGAGAATTGAAAAGAGAGAACAATTTGAGATAAGAGAAAAATATGTTATAATATAGTTGAAAGACCCCAACGACTAGGAAAATTTGAAAAATCTAGTCGTTGGGTACGGACTGCACACATTTGCATTGGAAAATGCAGTTTTTTATAGAATTTTAAAGGTTTACGGCTAGGAATTGGGTACCACAACCTAGTCGTAAACAAGCCTTGTGCACAATTACGGTTGGGTTTATTCACAAACCTAGCAGTAGCACAAATTTCAGGGTATATTACGGCTGGGTCATGGTATATACCTAGTCGTACTAGGTTCATCTACGACTAGATAAGTATACCAACCCATCTGTATGAGTGATTTGCGGTCATCTTTGAAGATTAACCTAGTCGTAAAACTTACATCTTTTAGAGAATCTTTAGAGAAATATCCTACTATTCAACATAGTTTACTCACCCAACGACTTTTTTCTTTGAAAAACTAATTGTTGGGTTGTTATAACTATAAAAAAGAAACATTTTCCTTTCTCACTCTCCACTATCTAACTCATTCTTATTCTCATTCTCATTCTCATTGTCAACAATCATTTTCCAACTCATTCTCACCCATCCCTTTTAACCACTAAATATGATGACTTCATACACTATCAATGCAGATGTTGCAATTGTTTGAGTTTGGGGTACGATGGTCAAGCATGAGTACGATAAAGCGTACTTTACCCAAAGTAACCAACCCGTTAATAAAGATTGGATGGTGGATCATACATCTGATTCTTGGTGGAAGCGTTTGTTTAAGATTTATGAAGGATTAGTCAAAAATCGTAATCGTAGGAGATTCAAAGGCATTAAGAGAAGGTTTGAGGAGTTGTTTCAATGATTAGAAGCTTTGAAACAGGAAATGAAAGCTCTAAAGGAAGCTCATCCTGAAATCTCCGATGTGACAAGAGTAATTGTGTCAATCAATAAGTCCTTCATCAAAAATAGTTTTCAAACATACAAACTTATATTTGATTATTTTTTTCAGTGGGTGACGGCTCTCGGAAGATATGAAACTATCCATGGCAAAGAGTTTACACATGAGGATTGATATCGTATTTTGGAAGAAAGTACCCTTCATGATTTCATCCTTTACACTTGAGTTTTTAAGTGTAATCATATAATGTTATATTTTATTTCATTTCCTTTCATCCTTTAATGTAATGCTATGAAAGATGTATGTCTTTTCCTTTAATGTAACACTCCATTCTATTTCATTAGTGTATGCCTTTAATGGCCTTTAATATAATCAATAAAAAGATTTGTTGAATTCCAAAACCAAATAAGCATCCAAGGTCATTTATGACTAGATTAGTGTTAAAACCTAGCCGAATTAGAAGCCTCCAGGTTCACTTACGGCTAGGGCAGTGTTAAAACCTAGACGTATTAGAAGCCTCTAGGTTAACTTACGGCTAGGTTAGTGTTAAAACCTATCCGTATTAGACTCCTAAAGTTCATTCTGTTGGGTTTTGTAATATTCCCAATCGTAAACCTAACATGAACCATCGGACAAATAGTTTTACAACTAGCTTTGTTGGTCGTAAGATTAACTCAGAGTCACTTAGGACCGGCTTTGAAGCTTAATCTAGCCGTAAAACTGGCATACTTTAAAAAATTATGGACTTACGGCTAGGTTTTCAATTAATCAACCTAGTCGTAAGAGAACCTGAATGTCTAATTTTTTCCAAGTTTTGTGATTATTTTAAATTCATTTTCAATGACACAATAAGAAAACCAATAATCATTCATTCAAGCTAAATTTATATCAATAACTATATAAAATCATACTCAAATTCAAACATACTTATATATCCATAAAACCATAAACTAAACAAAGTACTAAATATCCATATCCCAAACAATATAAGGAAAAATTCAACCTCGACGACTTATTCCTCTTGGTTTACCACGACCTTTACCTCTACCTCGACTTCTACCTTGGGGTTGATCTTGAACAACCTCTTCATTTGAACCTCAGTTAGATGAAGAACCACTGAGGGTATCAGTAGGTGTTTCATAGCTGCCGGATTCAGAGCTATCTCTCTTGGAACCCCTCGCCTCTTCTGCACCCTTGTTGTATCGATAGAGATCTGCAGCGAACAGTTAGTTTTTCAATCTTATTACGCAGTCATCTTTGTTCTTCAACAATCAACATTTGACCACCATTTATGCAACCATTCATGTCCTTCACCAACCACTTAGCTCGCTCCATCTATTTTGGAATTAAAATTGTCTAAATTTTAAATATTTGTACAAAATTTGAAAAACTAATACAATAAGAAATGAAATAGTATACGTACCACCATTAGAAATCTCTCCTTCAAATAACTTGCTCCCTTCGAGGAACTTGGATGATCCACAATACCTTCGAAATACCGAATCGCTTCCGCATCCATATTGAACACATGAGGATGACCCCAGTTGTTAAACCAAGTCAAGTAGTTTTCGTCGGCTAGTTTTGTGTCACGAAAGTATTCATACCCACTCATATCAACTTGGTAGGGAGATCCAGTGCGACTGTTCCAATCGGCCGCAGATGGGACAGGGTCGTAGACCAATCTAACAATGTTAACCAAGAACTTAGAGTTGAGTATGTCCACTTTAAAGTGTCCCTCCTTATAGCGAAGGATTCTCTGGAAAACTCCAATTTGACGGAGAGTTATACGGGGGTTGTAAATGACGTACCATATTGCATGAAAGAGTGGTCCGTTGTAGGTTGACGCATCGGTAAATTCACGAGTATCATGACCACTTTCATCAAGCCTGAGATACGGGTCAAACTCCACATCCTTAGTCATCAGAGCGTCCAATTGATCCCTCATCTTAACCATCTTACCCTTTTTGTCCTTCTCCTGATTTCTTGTGAATGGATATCTGCTTTCTGTTGGAGCAGGGAAACCCCATTCTCATCAAGGTAGAAAAATGGCCGTAAACCCATGACTGCACAGAAAATAGTTACATTAAACATAAATCAATTTAGAAACATAAGAAAATTGGAAATAGTAAATCGAAAAATAGTTGGAGAAGGCCAGCATTCCCCGCAATTTGTGTTTGGTTCCACCTTGAAGTTTTACCAAGGCTCTCAAATAAGAAAGAAAGGGACAGTACCCCACGAGTACTCTGCTACCTTGTTGAACTCCGGATCAAGACTGAGATGTTGCAAGAGCTATAGATAGCAAGTGTTCACCATGTTTTCCGTCATATCGGGGAAAATGATGGTGCCAAGTGCGTATAACAAGTACGTTGTAGCTGTATGTCTAATCCTTGCATCCTCCACCTCCTTATCCTTGGGATTATGGAACTTAGCCCTCAGGCGACTCAAGTTTATCTTTCTTGTCATACTTGGCGGAGCCATTGCACCATCCTTCTCCTTCTTCCTTCTATTGAGGGATTGGTTTTCTCCCTTCGGCATTTCTCCGGCTCCAATCTCAAATTCTTCTTGGGCTTCATGTTTGTTCCATCCAAGACATTCATATGCATATTTAAAAAGATCTTCAAAAGAAAGAGAGTTATCGAAACCCTCATACACGGCTTTTCCATCCACGAACAAGCCTATAATTTGGAGAACATCGTCCGGAGTGATAGTCATCTCGCCGACCGGAATATGAAAAGTATTTGTCTCGGGAAAATACCTCTCCTAAAAAAGCAGACAATCAACATCGTACTGCCTCTAGACCTCTGGTGTTCGAGTTTCGGGACCGCTTTGGTATGATCCTACATAAACATACGCAAAAAACATTAATAATAATAGAGTAAAGTTTTATCTTTAGATTAGATTAGATTAGGTTAGGTTAGATTATTACCAACGCCGCACAGACCCTTGCCTCCCATGAATATGGGTAACCAAAAAAGATAAAATATCTACCCCTTAATTCACCCCGAGGTCTTCTATTCTCCTTACCGTATAAAAGAACCATGTTGTTTATGACTTAACAGGCTGTAGGAGGAGCTGGCTTCGACTCTTTCTCTTTTCCTTTCCCTTTAGCATTTGAGGGACCAACACTTGTTTCGCCCCTATGTTCTTCCACAATCTCATGTTCTGGTCGTGGTTGAGGAAGCACAAGTTGACATTCAGTTACCTCTTCCACTGGTTCATTAATAACAAGTGTACCTTTCTTCCTTTTGTTCGTATCCAAATTTTTCTTGTGACGAGGGGATGGAGTTTTTTGAACTCTTGGTGTTACCTCTTGCGTTCTTCTCTTTTTCTTCTCTTTATTTGGCCTAAAACAAAATTAAGTAGGCATGTTAATAATATAGACATTTAACAACTAAACAAAGCTAAAAAAAGAAATATTCAAATAAGAAATGATTTCAATACAGTAACACAAAGTCATTTGCCGTTGGGAAATATACTTCTACGGTTGGGTCGACACTATTTACGGCTGGCTTCAACCCATCTATTCTCATCCGTAATCTATAAAAAAAAATCTCAACCCAAATACAGGCTCAGTTGCGGCTAGGAATATCCATTTACGGTTGGGTCGAGTAATCCTACGGCTGGCTTTTCAATGCGTACAACCCAACCGTAAACTAAAACAAAATTAAACCCCAAACTCAGGGTCAGTTACGGCTAGAAAATGCTACCTACGGCTAGGTAATGTTAGCATACGGCTGGGTTTTCCATACATCGACCTAGCCATAACCATATTAATTACGGTTAGGAATGTAATTTTCTAACCGTAATAGAAACACTTACAGTACTTACGACTGGGAGTTCATACTTTCTCAGCCGTAACTGGGAAAAAATATCAAATCTACGACTTGGAATTCATCTTTTCCCAGCCATATATGAAACAGTTTTTTTAAACCCTAAGTCTAACAAATGTACCCAAATTAACCAATAAAATTGATTGAGAAAGGATGAATTTTTCGATTCATACCTTAAACGATCCATTTCTGCTGGACTAACAAGAGATTTTTCTTCTTGTTCGCTGTTTGATTGATATTGTGGTTCTTCGAATGCAGAAGAAGAACTTGAATCCTCTTCAACTGGTTGATTTCTTCTTCTGTTTAAATTGATTGCTTGCTTTTGGTTGATTGGACCTCATTGTGTTTTATAGAAAAAAGATGATTAATCGTCAATGAATAATTTTTAGAATCGTTGATGAATCGTCGAGTGATGAACGATAATGGAGAAGATGGAGAAGGGTTATGGCTGAGAAGAGGAGGAAGACAATAGGAGATGAAAAGGTTAATTAGATTTATGGTAGTTATTGAGGGAGGATATTTTTGACCTTTGAAATAGCTATAGAGTCACCCCATCGCCCCAAGTGAAGTCTGCTGCCCCCATAATAGGTTTCTATAAAAACCCAAGCTACTTCCTATTCTCACAGTTGCCATGAGATTGCTATTCTCATTCCACAACTGAATAATTGGTGTAGCAACAAGAAAGGGAACATTTTGCAATTTTCCTACTTCGCAAGTCTAAAAGAAGACTGGAGATAAAGTTCCTCTTCCAACAGTAATTTGGAAATCTTTGAGAAACACCCTTTTAGGACAAGTAAAAGTTTGCCAAAGAACATTGCACTGATACTAAATCCTGGGCAAAAAAAACATGCCATTGAGGTTGTGTGTTATGCAAGGATGAATAATGGATTGCTGAGACACATGGTGTACATCATGACAGTAATAAGCCGAAGTTTGGCTTCTTTTTTCCCAATCATTTTTGAGTGGTTTCGAAGATTCAAAATGTATATTTTATTTCTCCCCTCAGGCAAATGATCATCCAAAACCCATTTGAAATCATTCAAGTGGACCTCATGTGGACTTGCATAATTTTGCCTTAGAATTGTGGCAATGGGATGTGAATAGTCAATTTAACATTTTGGCATCAATTCAAATTAGTGAGTCCTGACTCCATGGACTTCGAAAACTAACATGTTCAAGCATTTCATATAAGGATGATAAGCGCAATAACTCCTCCATCACCCACATCAGAGGGTGAAAATGAGAGTTCATTGCTAAACAAAAACTCCGAAGAAGAACTTCCTAATATGGTAATGCACCAAAAAGATACAATTAGAGCAGAGACAGCAGTCTCACTAAGATAACGGAAACCTATTACTACCATTTAAACTCTGATTACATGCTTAAATATAGAAGTCGTAGATTAAGTCAACAGTATCTACTGGTTTTAGTAGTGAATTTTAACTTGTGCACAGAACACAATCCATTGCGAAAAAGAAGCAGAATCAAAGAGTGGAGAACTGTTGCGTGGAAATTTCATTCACAGCTTCCTAAGCAAACATAGGAAGTTTTACAGAATTACAACCAGGATATTGCAACTATTATGCTTATGTACTAGGATTATTATGACAAGGATGCCAAAATGACAATAGTTAACCCACTAAACACGAAAACTGTAACTCATAAATACTTAAATAAACTTTACCTGTCCCATGAACATTCTGCACACCTGTTTGCTGCTATTTTTGCATTGACGGATGCAGATAGGGATCATCTCTGGGTATTCCATTACGGCTAACATCATAGGGATTCATTCAAAAGAATGGAATTCACAAACGATGAAGTACCATTATTCGGAGCTCCTTTTATCTTAAGAATTGAAGTTAGCAAGTTATAGATCTGAACATTTTCAAACGAAGGAACTTTCCGGCCCCTAGCAAACTGAGGACCATGACCTATAAATATAGTCCTCATGGAGAAGAAAGCATTATCATAACCATGAGCACCACCACATTCTTGCCTCTTTACATTCGTCTGTTCTACCTTATATCCTTCTCCAACCATTCCAACAATAGGTGGAATTCGATAACTCGAAGCATAATGTAACCGTTTCGGCAAATCCTCCTTAAGAAAAACCTTCAAATTCATGCCATTATTAACCTTACCCGATTCCAAACCTTCATTCATTCTCTTCACAACATCCGAATGAGAAACACCCTCTGGAGGACTAATAGACAACACTGGAGTATACGATTGAACCCATTCTTTCGGCACCTTCACCCACTCAGCTAAATCATCAAGAAACACTACTTTCTTATCACAAGTACCAACCATACCATGGTCACCTAACATAATCACACTAACATCTTCGAAAACCCCTCTTTTCTCTAACCCTTTAATCAACCTACCAATCAAACTATCAATATGTGCAACTGCTTTCGTAATCTCCGGATCATCAGGTCCAACTAGATGACCTTGATGATCCGGGTCTTCAAAATAAAGTGTCATTAATGAAGGCATTTCATCACTCGGCAAGTCGAAATACTCTAACACAGAATCAACTCTATCTTCAAAAGGAACAGAACTATTATAATGCTTACAGTATTTAGTACTATCACAATTCCAAGAACCTTCATTTACCTCAGAACCAGGCCAGAAATAAGTAGCAGCAATCCCCCCATGATTCACAATTGTCTCCCAAATTGGTTCTCCTAACCACCATTTTGGTTCTTTACTCTGCATCGTAAAACTCTCACCAGAAACAGGATCAGTAAAGCGGTTATTAATAACTCCATGTGATTCAGGGTAAAGACCAGTCACAATTGAGTAATGATTTGGGAAAGTAAGTGTTGGAAAAACTGGGATTAAACCCATTTCTGCTTCAGTCCCATTCCTAATCAAACGATGAATGTTGGGTGTTTCTGTTTTGTATTGATACCCAAATCGAAACCCATCTGAAGAGATCAAGATTATGACTGGTTTCTTGAGTTTCTGGAAAGGACGGATTTTTGGTTGAATTTGGGCTTTGAGAGCAGTGGGATGTGAAGATGAGGGGGAGGAGAAGAAAAGGAATGCAAATGCAATTGATGAAGAAAGAGCAATGCAAGTGATGAGGAGAAGTGAAATGAAGATGAGGGTTGTTGTGGGTTTTTGATTTGGATGTTTAACGGAAGATTCAGAATCAGTTTTGTTGTGTGAAAGGAGAGCTTGAGATGGATCTTGTGTTGATGGTGGTGAGATTGGGAGTGTTGAAGATGCCATTTTTTTTGTTTTTTTCTTCTTCTTTGTTTACTCTTTTTATGAGGAGGAAGAAGAAGATGAATAAAGGTGAAGACTTTTTTTCTTTCTTTGTGGACAGTCTGTTAGTGAGTGTTGAAGAGTGGTTAGGTTAATTGAGACTTATTAAAACTAAGTGGTGAAAGAGTGAGTCAAGAAAGAGGACATATATTGTAATCTAATTTTCATAAAGTTTTTTTTTTGTTGAAGCATTAATTTTTATTAACCTCTTAGATTAAAAAAACTAATTTTCTTACCTTAATTTTATCCCACAAACCCTAGTTTTTCATCATGATTTACCCAAAATCATAACCTTACACAGACCCGTGGTCTCTCTCCTTCTCACTCTCTTCTTCAGGTTGTCTCCCATATGTTTGGATCACGAGAAAAAATTAACACACCCCTGATCTTTTTCTTCTAATTAAGAAGAACCCTAACAATCTAACCTCATACCAAGATCAAATCAACTAAATTAAATAAAACCAGACAATCAATTTACCTAAATTGATCACAATTTGAATCAAAATAATCTAGATCAATAGCTTTTGATCAATAAGAGGTCCAAAATCCTTGTTTTTTTTATGAATCACAGATAAATGGTTTTTCAACACTGTTAGTAATTAATACAACAGACTAAATCTGGGCTTTTACCAAGGAATCTAGAGATCTTATCATCAAGTATTTTTTATTTTCCTTCACTTGTTTATAGCCCTGTTACACTTTAACAAGTCTCCTCTTTCTTAAACTTCTATAATAAAAGATGATAAAAGGAATATATAGTCGGAATAGTTGACAGTCGACAAATAACCTATTTTCGCGGGTATTCAGGGAAGCGGCAGACGTATAACAAATTTTACTTTTTTCCAATCTTTTTACTGACGGAATTTTAACTATTTTATTCAAGACTTACTCGAACTATGACTCAACAGAAAATGAGAGCTTTAGTTTCGGCTCATCGGGATAGGGGCAGGTAAAAGAGAGATTTTCGTCGTTTGTGGATCACTCGTATAAATGCAGTAATTCGTGAGAATAGGATATCTTATAGTTATAGTCGATTAATACATGATCTGCGCAAGGGGAAGTTACTTCTTATTCGTAAAATACTTGTAAAAATAGCTATATCAAATAGGAATTGTCTTTACATGATTTCTTTTCAACGTATCACTCGTGGTTTTAGGGATATACAGAGGAACATCCTTATTTTATACGGTTGATAGAGGATTAGTAATTCCAAGATTAAGATGTTTTTGTTTTCATTTTTTCCGGTTGATGGTGTTACCGGAAAACTTGTGTTTTCCTAATTAAGATATTTTCTCTACGTAGGAATGTTATTTTTCTTTTATGTTAATTGGTATTTGGTATTTGAATTTTATCTTATATTAATATTTGGTCTAATTTTAGTCCTTAGAATTTAGTACCTGAAATTAATATTAAGACTTGGTTAATTTCTGACTTCAGTAACCAAAACGTAGAACCCATCGACGCCCATTTCAACCTCATCACAGACCAATTTCCTTATCTGCAGTTCACTCAACAAACACCCCTCGAACCCATCTGTTTCTTCAATTCAATTTCTCAAATCGAGTCATGGAAGAAACCCATGTCTCTTTCTTCTTCTATCTTGTATCTTGTTTTCTGCAAACCATCATCTATTTCTTGGACCAACATATTCAAAACCCTGAATTTTTTCTTGATATCTTCACTAATTCCTTGTTCTTGAACTCGACTTCTCTGTTGCTTAGTAGCAACATCTTCACTGCATGTTCTGTTCTTTGCTCCAAAATCAATAACCAAAACTCGATAGCACTGAGAACCATTTTCTTGTTGTAACTCAGATTCAATTCACATCCAAAACCCTGAAACATCTCAGCCATTTATCACACAAAAATCAACGGCAATAGGCTCTCATTCCTGGCTGATTTCTCGCTTTCAAAATCTGTCTAACCTAAGAAAAATAGGTACCATTCGATCTGCCATGCTTTTCTCAACTACGAAAGCACTTCAAACCCTTGAAAAATACCATTGAACCCGTGTCTAGCTTGCGGTAGGACTTGGCATAGGCATTGGTTCAGTGACAAAAACTTGGCTGCAATAGACTGATAATGTAGAAAAGAATTTTTTTCGAGACTTTCTTCAAGCACTTACTGGACAAAGATTTGTTGGTGATTCAGGCACCAATACTCCTTCCCTGCATATGATTTCATACATTCACAATCAATTCAAAACAACAATTCATTCAAATTCTATCTCAATACATCATTCATTCCTAAAATTCATTCATAAGCCATGACTCCTTGACCTGCAGATTCATCGGAACTAGCTCCATTCTTTCCCTCTTCTGTTCAATACCAAACCCAAAAACTTCACAAACTCGAACCCTTTTTGACCTATTCTTAATAGCCATCAAATCTTCCATGGCATCAATAGTTCATCTGTTCTTGGTTCCTTCTCGAATTCATTCAGTTTCTAACCCATTTCTTCTGCAGTACACACCATCTTCATCTCTACTTTCTCGGATGCAGCTTCTTCTACAACTCAACTTTCATTCTATAACGGAAAAATACCAGTCGTTAATGGTGGTGTTTCTCTATTACACATGATGAGTTTTTACCTAATTTTGGTGTTGATTTGATTCTACAGAACATATTTGGGGATTTTTAGGTTTGATTAAAAATAAGGTTCGCTGTTAAAGTAAAGAAGATACAGAGTTTGGGTCATTCTTGGATCGAATTTAAGAGCTAGGGATCTGATTTGATTTGAATCATGGAAGAAACGAGGCTGCCATCGACTTGTAGTTTTGGGTGTTATCCTTGGCTCATGTTGAAAGATAAAATCTTTATACGAAGATGAAAGGGTATAATAGTAAATTTGTTAATAATTATATTTATATAAAATGTTAATAGTTTCATCAAAAGTGTTACTATCACTCTTTTCATTTTGACCTATTTTTAGGCTAAAATAAAAAAGTGATAACACTTTTGCTGAAATCGGAGGGAGTATTAAATAGAAGTCAAGAGTTAATGTGAGTCAACGTCAATTTCAGGTACCAAACTCTAAATTGGACAAAAGTTAGACCAAACATTAATGTTGGACAAAACCCAATTACCAAACGTCGATTAACCCAATTTTTTTTAATCATAAAGATAATTTTTTTTATTTGAACTATATAAAGGCAAATATATTACTAAAACAAAAGAAACTTACAAAGAGTTATCTTTCTCTAACTAATAAAGGATGAAATATGGAGGAGTAATTTCCCATATCTGCCTAACTAACTTGCTTTTAACATGCTTGGCTAAAGCATCTACAGCTTCATTACAATTCCTAGGAATAAAAATACACTTAAGACCCATAACAGACTCTAACAATCTACTAATATTCGATAAAATATTAAAATCTTGTCATTTTGAAGAGACAAAATTTGAAGACACGACTTCAATGACAAATTTACAATCTCCTTCTACAATTACATTTCTGTAATATTTCTTCTTAATCTATTGTGCCGCTTCAAGCAATGCCATAGCTTCAGCTTGAGTGGCATCTCTAACATGGTACAGAGTCACCACTTCCTTCAAGAATTTTCCTGCATTATCTCTAATAATTAGACTCGTACTAGTAATTTTTTTATTCAAATCAAAAGCTGCATTAAAATTAGGTTTTATCCAGTTAGGAGGTGGAGGGTTCCACTTATCCCTATTAGGATTTTTATATCTCCTCCTGCAAGAATTTTTAGCACCTATAACATAAATATTGTATTTCTCACAGAAATTCTTAGTGATTTCTATGTATTGTTAGGATGTAAGTCAGTTTGATTAAACACTTTGCTGCATCTGTGTTTTCAGATCTGCCACATTATGACAGTGGTCATTGGGACACTTGAACTGTTGCTGAAAGAGATAGTGTTCTGATCTTGACCCCATGATTTGATCCATTTTTGTAGAGAGTTAATCCGATTATGAATGTGAATAGCTTCGGGTAACAGGGCAAACCAAATTGCTTTATCCATGTCACATTGGATAAGAAGATGAAAATAGTCTCCATTTGATGATTGCAAAAAAGACATGAGTAATCTTCTAGTTCCATATGTCTACTAATTATGCTTCTTGTTCGAAGTATATTGGTCATGCATCTCCACCAAAACAAATTTAACTTGTAAGGGACTTTTAAATGCCAGATTTTTAACTAAAGTTTTTGCTCTTCTTTACTAACTCCAGAAATATTATGTTGAATACGTTTCTTGTAAGTGGATTGAACTGTGAATTGGCCAGTTGTTCTTAAACTCCAATGAATAGAGTTATCAGTGCCTCTGTATGGAATTCTAATATCTTTTATCTGATTGACTTCATTTTGAGAATTTTTTTTATAGAGCTTATGTTGATCCCACTAAGAAGAATCTTGATCAACGAGAGTTAATGATGGGTTATTTTTATTATATACCGCAAGAGCACGGATTTCGATGAGACAATATGCAGGTACGATTTGTTCCACATGGATTTCAGAATTGTATTTTCTAGCTTTAAATTAACTTATGTGCTAAAGACAAAATCGATTTGTTTCTAAAATTCTAAAAAGCTCAAAGTAGAACTAAAATTGATTTACAAGTGAAAGAAAGCCTATGACTCGAGATTTCATCATAATTATGCTTATTAGGTGTTTACAACCAATTTCTATAATTTCTCAAAATAATACACAAGACGATTTCGGACACAATAATTACGCTTTGGAAAATAAATCGTTTTAAATCAACTGTTTTTTCTCAAAAGATTAATAACTTTCTCCACTATAATAGGCTAGTCTCTGAAAAGAAAATGGAACACATTTAATTAAGCATCATAGGACACATGAAGAAATTATTATCATGATTAATTAAGAAATATGACCAAAAGAAAAACTATAGAAAATAATAACAATACTCTAACAAATATAATAGGACACCCTCTTTAATCCTAGAGAGAAAATCTAGCTATTCATGACACAAGAAGCATAAAAAAATAGAAAAAACATCGTTAACTTTATTAATTTATAAAAGTTTACAAAGAAAACTGACCATATAGTCGCTGAAATGTTAAGGACTTTTAAATTACTTAATGATTCAACGCACCTGAATTATGAAACTGTGAATACTGTAATCGATACCAACCTTCCCTGCGCAGAAGGTGTGGAGATTTCATCAATATATTAATGAGACTTCAAACCTCTTTTTCGACAGAGACAAAAAAAAAAATTTGTTGAAGAGTTGGTAGGTTAATTAAGATTAAGACTAGGTGGTGAGTGAAAAGAGTGGAGTCAAGAGATGCTTTTTTCTTACTAATCAATAAAGAAAAAACATATCGATCAAAAAAGGATATACGAATTTTCCACTAGTCACTAATAGTTTTACCAGAATTTCATATTGATCGAGATCTTTTTCATGCTAGTTTTTTTCTTTAATGTCTGTTTGTGTGTCGTGCTAGTTAGTCATATTAGTGGGGTGATCAAAAAGAAAAAACAAAAGTAGTGGAATATTTGTATGTTGGTTGGTTGATTAAAAGATGTTATCTCCATTAGTTGGTGCAGTTAATGGAAGATTAGTATTCTAAAAAAGATCATGATTAGACTAGAGAATAAGGCACATTCAGTTGAAACATTTATGCATAAGCCCAGGGAGAAACAAATGCAAATGTTTCTCAGACACTACAATCACTTCAGTTTGACTCTCCTATTCCTTCTCCTTCTCCTTGAGTAGTAACCCCCTAATCATCTTCCTTTCAGTCTCAGACGACTCTCACCATTTTCTACTACTGCCCATCACAAGTAAGTCTATCTCGACTCCATGATTATCATATGTTTGCGAATGGGTACAATTTTTAGTGATAAAACTACTTTCAAAAAATCCACCTTTTAGTTCTGTCTCTGTTGATTTTTAGTTTTCCTCAAATAAAAATTCAGAATTTTTGTTGGATACAAAATTGGAAATAGGGTGTTTGTAGAAATGTATTGTTGAATTGAATTGAAAAACTTCCCATGATTACAAATTTGGAAATAGGTTTCTGTTAGCTTTTCTTTTACAGTGGTGATTCTATTTTACTTGTACTGAAGTAGTTAGACTTTATGGATTGGTAGGCAGAAGTCTTCGACATTGATAGCTATGGATGCCCGTGTTTCTGTATCTATGAGTGAAGATTCTCAGGGTTTAGATGTGGCAAATGAGGAAGAATTTGCTTCCCAATCTACAGTACTTAAAGAATTTGCCTCCTTACCTACCATCGACAAGGCATGGGTCTTTGAATCAGAGAATGGTAACAAATTCACTTTTCCGTCGTCAGTGCTGTAATATAACTCTTGCCAATATTTGTATTTCAGCTGCACAGTTTATCTTAGTAATACTATGTGTTGGTACTGCAGGAGGTAGTTCTCGGGCAATGTTTTCGATAAGCCACCCAAATCTCTTAGGAAATAAAAAACGGACTCATATTCTATCTTCTCATATTGCAAAACAAAGCAACGGGTCTGTAAGCTTTCAATGGGCGCCATTCCCTGTTGAAATGTCAGGTGTATCAACAATTGTTCCATCACCGTCAGGACAGAAAATGCTTGTTTTACGAAATCAGGAAAATGATAGTCCAACACAATTTGAAATCTGGGGACCATCTCAGGTGGACAAGGAAATACATATCCCAAAATCTGTTCATGGCTCAGTATATACCGATGGATGGTAATTACAAGTGATACTCGTCGCTTTTTATGTTTATGAGTGGTGTTTTAGTGAGAGTTTGAAAGGGAGCTTTAAATCGTTTTGATTAATTGGGAAAGCTTGTTTGCTTCATAGGTTTGAGGGGATATCCTGGAGCTCGGATGAAACTCTCATTGCTTACGTTGCTGAGGATCCATGTCCATCCAAGCCAGTGTTGGATGGTCTCGGCTACAAGAAAAGAGGTTCTACAGAGAAGGACTGCAATAGCTGGAAAGGGCAAGGAGATTTTGAAGAGGATTGGGGTGAAGCCTATTCGGGGAAAAGGTGTCCTGGACTATTTGTTGTCAATATTGTTAGGTCCAACATCTTTCTTGTCAACACTTTAACTTATAATCATATGCATCTTTGTCGGTATGAATTAAATTTCATTGTCCTGCTTTCAGTGGAGATGTACACATTGTTGATGGAATTTCCAAGTCCTTAAGTGTGGGACAAGTTGTATGGGCGCCGAAAAATGATGATTTGGACCAGTATTTGGTTTTTATGGGGTGGCCATCAGACTGTGGATCTGAAAAGATTGTAAGAAAGCTTGGTATAAAATACTGTTATAATAGGCCATGCGCTCTGTATGCAGTCAAAGCATCAGTTCACAAATCAGAAACTGATAAACTTGAAACCAAGTAGGTTCCAATTCTATCTAAATGTCTTGCATCCTTCTTGGTTCTAGTTTTAAGTTAGCTGACCTGATGTTGTTTAGATTGTGATCATAGGCGTTATTATGTTCCAGAGGTGACAGAACTGAAGATAAGACTGCAGCCATCAATCTTACTCAAGGCATAAGTAGTGCATTCTTTCCCCGATTCAGGTGCATTGTATGACTTCCAATTTTTGTTTTGTTACTGTGCAACTTAATTTGATATGTTGAGAAAATACCTTTTGGACATATTCGAAACTACTTTGAAAGTGCTGAGGGGAGTATAATTGATTTGCAGCCCAGATGGGAAATTCCTTGTTTTCCTGTCTGCAAAAAGTGCTGTGGATACTGGAGCACATATGGCCACTGACTCTCTCCACAGGATTGATTGGCCTACTGATGGGAAGCCTCATATATCTCTTAATTGGTTGACGTAGTAAGCTGTTCTTTCTTATGCATTAACTTCATTTTTTGTTATTCTTTAAGATGGTAAGAAATAGTTGGCAGATGCATCCAGATGCAGCCCAGGACACAGAGTTTCTTTTGCAGATATGCCCTCGTGTCATGAGATGGATGCTCATTTGCACCTTGACGCCAAAAAATTCAGTAAAGTGTACCAAGGAATGTACATTTTCTTTGTTG
Source organism: Papaver californicum (assembly GCA_023531435.1). Taxonomy (NCBI): domain Eukaryota; kingdom Viridiplantae; phylum Streptophyta; class Magnoliopsida; order Ranunculales; family Papaveraceae; genus Papaver; species Papaver californicum. The sequence goes on along the minus strand of JAJJMC010014390.1, from coordinate 2,549,304 downwards.
TTTAGGTCCCCGTTGTAAAGTGTGCCAAAGAGGATTGCTTTCCAGGACTTTACTGTTCAGGTTTCCTCTGTAACCCGTGGCTTTCCGATGGACAGACAATGATTATGTCTTCCTACTGGCGCAGCTGTCAAGTAATAGTTTCTGTTGATGTGTTGAGGTAACCATCAATATAGTTTTCATTTTCTGCTCTACTCAAACCTTGTTCCCTTATTTCATGTAATTAACAAATATATTCATGTTTTCTATGTAGTGGGAGAGTATCTCGAGTTACTCCTAATTCAAGTGCTTCATGGAGCATTCTTGCCTTGGATGGAGGCAATATTCTCTCTGGTACATCAAATACTCATCTTGTTTATTCTCTCGAATAAATTAAACAGACATTAGATAAATGATTTTTCCTTCTTTTTTTATTTCTCTTTCAAGTGTCAAGTAGTCCAGTAGAGCCTCCTGAAATCAAGTATGCGTACTCTACTGAGAGGAAGGAATGGAATTGGCTAGATATTTCAAGTCCTGTTTCTAAATACTCTACGAAGGTTAACAACATCCTTTTGTATATTTCTATTCATGTTATACATACTAGCACCTCAAAAGAATTTCCTTCTTAAGTTGACATGTCTCTTATTCTTCAATCTGCTTCAGGTTAGATCTATGCTGTCATCCCTCCAGTTTAGTATAATGAAGATTCCAGTTCGTGATGGTTCTGGAGACCTTACAGAAGGTAATTTATTTGCATTCACTAACACTAAATAGTGTAAATCAGATATTTTCACATATGTGAAAAAGATGCTGGAAGTGTTTTGTTGCGTCGGATGGAAGTAGCATCAATATTAATACATATATGTTTCTTTCATTTCAGGTGCAAGGACACCCTATGAAGCCATATTTGTTCTTCTAAAACCAGGAAAAGTGGTGCATGTGCTCCATTGATTGTGATCCTTCATGGTGGACCGCATTCTGCCTCGTCAACTGACTTTAATAAAAATCTTGCATTCCTGTCTACATTAGGTTACAGCTTGCTCATAGGTGAGCCCAATTTTCTTTTCGCTCTGTTACTCTGGGGTAAGGCGAGCTATCAACCACCCCTAGTGTATCCTCTTTATCGTGATTCTCTTGCTGAGTTGCTAGTAATTATTCAGAGGTTCATTGGGATTTGGAGAGGAGACCTTACAATCACTCCCAGGAAATGTTGGATCACAGTTGTGTTAATTTACTTGTATGTCTTGGATATGTTTTCTGGTTTAGATATTAAAGAGTTTTTTTTCTCTCCCCTTACGTATGATGCATACCTTAATAGCAGATTTGTTAATGTGGGCAGGATGTCAATGATGTACTTGCAGCTCTAGACGATGTCATTGAAATGGGTCTTGCAGACCCATCTAAAGTTGCTGTTGTTGGAATCTCACATGGGGGCTTTTTAACAACCCACTTGATCGGCCAGGTAGTTTGCCACTTTGCATCTTCTGGACTCCAAGACGTAGTTAGATATCAGTTTGTGTATATTTGGTATATCCCAGACTTATTGCTTCTACCATTTCTTTCAACAGAATCTAATTTTGCTATTAGTTGTTACCCAATTTTCATTTTATGAATAGTTCTTTTTCCTTACTGGCTCTTATAAATAGTTTTGAGTACTCACTTTCCGTAATGCACTTGTGTTGGTTCTGTTTATGTAGGCACCAGATAGGTTTACCGCAGCGGCTGCGAGAAATCCTGTTTGTAATCTTGCATTGATGGTTGGTACGTCTGATATCCCCGATTGGTGTTATGTGGGAGCATATGGTGGTAGCGAGGAAAAAATTACTTTAAAGAGGCACCTTTACTTGATCATCTACATGTGATGTATAACAAGTCTCCTATTTCACACCTCGCAGAGGTACATTATATTTGCAACCAAGTTTGAGATTGATCTTTCGAGTCAGTTTGACGTTGATTTATGGATGAGTAGAAAGAAAGAGAGCATTTTCATATGTTCTCCCCAAGAGCGCAGCATTTGGTGGTTCAGCTCTGTGCTTGTTGTTCGCTTCAGGTCAAACACCAACCCTCTTCCTTCTAGGCGCACAGGATCTGCGTGTTCCAGTTTCAAATGGATTCAAGTAAGATTATACATGTAGTCTGTTAGTCTGATAAAGTTAAATTTGGCAGCTCTGGCATTCGATTTATGTTAATTATCTTACATAGTTCTCCTAAAACTCCTCACACTGATTCTTGTTTCTTTGTTGCAGGCCGCAATCCAACTTTGAAAGCTTTCTTAATATTGGTGTCTGGTTCAATAAGCATTTTCAATAAGTGGGAGTTTTGATCCATGTGATCTTTCAAATACCTGTCTTTAAACTCTAAAATAAGATCTGTCAAATACTTGTATACAATGCAAATAAAGTTATTGGCTATGTTTACAAAGTCTGATACTCCAGAATACATATGATAAAGCTGAAGAAAACCAGTTATCGAATAACTTATTTTTATGTGCACAAAAATAAGGCAGTGAATACAGAGATTGTCCCATTGTAGTTAAGGAAGTCTACACAGAGTTCTACCCCCAGTTTTCAGAGGTTGCATCTTTCTAAAGAAAGATGAACAAGGAGAAAAAAAGTAAAAAACAAAAAACCAATTAGTGAGAACTGATCACTAATTAGGTTCTGAGCTAACAGGTAAAGGTAGAAAGTAAGCATGCATATAGCATTTGCAAAGAACAAACGAAACATAAGGCAAGGTTTTAACAAGCCAGATCATTAATTCTTGAAACTTTTTGGTAGCAAAAAAGATAAAGACACTTGTGTTCACCAATTCAACGCACTACTCTGAAATCTAAAACTGGTATGATGTTTTCTCTCTTTCTCCAAAGATATTACAAACTAGCAGAAAGATTAAGTAAATCAAACTAATCCTCTTCCTCGGCTTCGTTTTCAGCAATGTTGAAGTATCGCAACTCGTAGACATTACGGTCTTTGCTAGATGCAATGACTCTCAGCCAGTCCCTAACATTGTGCTTCTTCAAGTATTTCTTGGTCAGATACTTCATGTACCTAATTACATGAATAATAAAAAAATGAATCAACACAAGGAAACCCAAATACAAGCATAACAGTCCCAGTGAGCCAATGAGCAATAGTTTCTCGGATACTGCTAGAAACCAAAAAAATCATTTTGCACACAAAAAATGAGTAAAAGCAATTCATAAACTAACAAGGATCCACCACTGGTCCACTGTATCCGGATCATATTGCCATGTTAAATAACCCTTTCAGAGTTCCCTAGATAGGTTCCCATTTAAAGACACCCTGTTAAAGTGAGACCTCCCACATTCATCAAATAACCCATGCCTAATGATTTTAAGCTCCCCGACACAAACTAGGGATACTAGATTACCCTTTCGTAACACTAAAAAGTAAACATTTTCATTAGCAATGCAATAAGGTGCCATGTCAAATAACCTTTCAAAATCCCTAGATAGGTACCCACTGAAAGACAGCCTTTTGAAGTGAGACCTACCACATTCATCAAATAACTTATGCCTAATGATTTCAAGTTTCCCGACACCAACTAGGGATACTAGATTATCCTTTTGTAACACTAACAAGTAACCATTTTCATTAGCAATGCATTAAGGTGTGCTAGCCTAAGGAACACCTTAAAGTTAACCAGAACCTGTACATAATCATATCATGTGATTGAAACATAGAAACAGAAGAAAACCAAAATCTTATAAGACAATATGCACAACATACAACCTGCAAAAACACACAGTACTTTAGATTGCCACTGACCACTAAGAAGCAAACAACTTCTATTAACTATAAGTATTTGGGTTAGAATATGAACGACAAACATAACTTAAGGCTTGGTTTAAGCCTCTAAGGGTTACATGATGAATAAAATGAAGGTGTAGAAACATATAGTAAATTCTTCTTGTTCCGGAAAGATCAAGCAGATGTACAGTAAAACCTCGATAAATTAAGAACTATGCTACATTCATAATTATCCCTGTCCAGAATATATTAATTTATCGCGGCTTAGCTGTAATTCTTTTTGCAAGCAGTTACAGATCAATTTCAAAAAGCAGCAGTCAATAAAATCACATGAATGAAATCTAATAGCAAACTCTAACTTTCAAAATATCAAACTTTCAGCTAAATAAAGAAAACCCAAACCTAAAATTACAAATCTAAGATGAAATATACCTTTTTGACAAAGGGTTGTTGGAGTTAACAGTAATCTTGCTCTTATCACGAACAATAGTGATTTCATCACCAAGAGCACCAGCTTTACCACCAACTTTGATTCTTTCTTGTAAAAACTTCTCTAAAGAAGCGATATCCATAATCTTATCTTCAACTGGTTTTGCACAATCAATTGTAAAACTTGATCCTTTCTTCTTACCTCCTTTCTGCGAAGCCATTTTCTTCACTTGACTCATTTTTCTCTCTTCTGAAGTGTGCAGAAAAACTAAGAAAACCCTAAAAACGCAGTTTCTTTGAGAGCTGAAAGAAAAATGGCTTTTATAGTGAGGGTTTATAATGGATCCCTAGTTTACTTGTTGGGCTTTAAACTACACGGGCATTAGTTTAAACTTCAACCAGATCCAACTGACCCAGCCCGATTTTTTGGAGGGTGGATATCCTTACTGCCTCTTGGCGTATTGGACGTGGATGGGTCTGCCCAAGTCGATAGGGTGGAGGCAGGTATGTCATTGGATAATAAGCAAATATTCAATATCCGTCTGAGACTCTGAGTGGTATTCTAAGTGAATTTTAGGTTCAGGGCTAAAATATATTTTTTTCTTATTTACAAATCCAAAAAATTTATGTATTTCTATGAGACAATTTTTTTTATTTATTAAAAACTTATCATTCTACCCCAGTCGTTACTCGGTCAGTTTGTTAATTTCCAGAAAACGTTATTTTCATTAATCCCCAAACAGTTAAAAAAATTTTTACTCTCCCACTTTTTCAGTTACAGAAATGATATTAAAAGAGAAATTTCATTCTCTAATCAACCCTAGATATTCCTTCTCTCAATCGAACAATTATTGAAAAATTGAAGATTCCTATCTGCATTAAATCCTAAAAAGAAAATGACAGTACTTCGATGGAGGAATCGTCATCACAAACATCGTCTAAGAAGAAACCAGTTAGTAAAAAAGGTAAATCTAGTAAGAAACCCTAGTTTAATTGCTTCTTCTCCACCATGCATATAACTTTCCTAGTGTATTTGATTTTTTTATTCACTTTTGGTTTTTCAATTTTTTGATCTAGCAGACAAAGAAAAAGAATCGAAGAAAAGAAAACTCAAGAAAGTTTTTGGTGAGATTTTGTATGTTCAATTTTTCTTTTTCTTTTTGATTTTAACTTTGTTTCTTCAAGTTTTCTTTTTCCTTCAAATTTAGTTTTCGCTTTTTAACTTTACTTTGTGCATGCTGATAATGACACAGAAGAAAGAGATGAAGACATTGATGGTGATCTGGTGATAAAGGAGATGAAACAAAGAAAAAGAATGATTGTGATCAACAGATGAAGGATATCAGATCAAAGAAAAACAATGACCCTGCTAAGACTGCTAAGAAAGGAAAGAAAGATTCTGGTATGGTTTTGTTTCATGTGTGATATTGTTTGCATGAGAATTTAGTAGATTTTGCAGTCATCCCATGCAATTAACCTGTTGATGGTTGATGTTGTTTTTTTATATAGTGGTAAAAAGGTTCGATACTCAGACTTGTAAAGATTTGATTTTTAAACCTAATTTTTAATAACTAAAAATAAAACAGATTGAAGTAAAATTGATTTCAAATTATGGGAAGGACTAAGATTAAGGATTTCACCATTAGCCAATTTTTCAAGTGATAAAAATCTTGCAACTCGTATATTCAGTTTATCCAAAATATTGTCAAAGTTAGGTTTTCAAAATAATAGTTGTAAATCGAAAGCATGAGACATCAAAAGCTCTAAGCTCAACATGACTCATCAAAAGAAAACACAACAAATTGATAAAAACCATTTTTTCAATTTTAATTCAAAAAAAATAATAGTAACAGAATTGCAAAAATAAATAAAATAAGAATTACCACTTTATTTTTTAAAAAATAGCTTCCTTCGTCGCCCCAGTGATGGTGATTAGCTCATCATGTTGGAAACACTCTCAGAATAATTGTTTATAGCTCAAAAAGTGTTACAATGATGAAATAGAAGTAACACAGAAGAATTGATACGCTTATAAACGTTACAAAATGTGTTCTCTGTGTGGCTGAAGAGAAAATAAGATGGCAGCAATAAAATACGGACTCTGGCCGCTTCAGAACTTTGAAGGAATAAGCAACAGATTCAGCGACAGTTATCTGGAGCCTTATGTTCTTCCTGTTCTTCACACCAGCAGAATTCTTTTCTTTCTTTCCGGAATTTTTCGCACGTCTGTGGCTTGATTTTTCTTTGGTCTCTTTGCTATTTATAGGTTTGGGGAACCCTAATTCATCATCTTTAATAGATAAGGACTCCCATCTTCATCCAAATCCAACTCCAATTACCGTGACAATCCCAAACATAGAAGAACTCTATTTCCGACCGTAACTTGAATTTTCCAGCGATTTTCACGGCATGAATCACTCTGTGCAGACGTGTTTCAACTTGTTTTTGTTGTTTCTTCACTTGGCTAACTCGCAATCATTTCCAAATCCCTTAAAATTTGTTACAAACCAAACTCATAAACTTTCTCTTCACGTGTAATAACTTTCCTACCATTTTCGATTTTTAAACCATGAAGAAGGGTGCCCCTAATCCAACTGGTGGGTGACTCTATCATTTTTACGGGTGCCTTTAGTAATTTTTCTGGGTGCCTTTATCATTTTTTGAGCCGATTTTTCCAAAAATATTTATTTCTCAAAAATACCTACAAAGACATAAAAACCCATAATAAGTACAAAATCGAACACTTTCAAAATAGATAATCAAGCACAATCTAGACACAAAAATGTGTCTATCAAATACCCCCAAACTTACTATTTGCTAGTCCTCGAGCAAATCTAATCTAGAAAACAAAATCCTAACTCACTTTCGTAGGAATCGCGACTACATTTAGCATATGTAATGAGCCTTTAAACCCACAGGTGTCCCTATCGGACGAGTTTTGTCTCGTGAGGGTTTACAAGAGGTATACCCACAAAACCTTTACTCTAAGTTTTAACTACTCGTGAACGATTGAGAATAAACACTAAACAAGCTATTTAGTTAGCATACTAAATTCTTCGGCTCTGGGAATCATTACCCTATATGAGTCCAATTTATGTACACGAGTTTTTACTCAAGCATACTAAAATTCATATATAAGAAAACAAAGCTCTACTCAGATAGTCGTTCAACCACAATACTCGAATCTATCAAATTTCAATTACATGAATAGATTTAGAAGATGGATGCGGGCAATATGAAGTTTGCGCATGTTGACTAAGGTGAACGGTGTTTGCCATATCTGTCTGAAGGTCGGTACCAGGATGAATCCTAATGGATTGAGATATGCTCTTACTGGTCTTAATCATTATACTAATGTTGATTCAACTGGTATATACAAGGGTCCTAGCGATCGATTTATTGAAAATAAAACAATTATAAATGTATTGACAACATGATTAGATCAAACTGAATCCAAGCGCATGGTCATTATCAGCATCTTACATAATAGTTCTCATGGATCATGCGTTCCATGCTTGCTTAGGCGACAGAGACAGGAAAAACACACACATATTGCTATCAAAGTGTCAATACTCGATATTTTTTTAAATAATTAAATATAAAAATGGGGCTTGATCTCAAACACTCTACTCCATCCTGGCGGTGATAATAATTCGATACTGGTGCCCCACCAAATCACTTAGAGAAACACAAGAATTGCAAAATTAAAAACAGAAGGTGATATGGTCGAGATAGACTCTGAGATATGGTGACAACTATCATGTTATTTCTAACACCTGAACTCTGTCCTTTTATGAATAGACCATTTAACTGGGCACAACAATTCCTATAGTAAAAAAAACTGAGTTTCGATCTACCTAGAATGGTTAGTGTCATCCTGAATTGTTCACAAGATTCTAGACTTTGGAGTTTCATATTTCATTAAAAGTTTCTCCCTTACCCCCAAATTTAAATTTAACATTGTCATCAATGTTCTAAATATGAATGATTAAAAGCATGAACAATGAGAAATTGTTACCAATCGAAGGAAATTAGTTAAGGAAAGATGTTACCGTGTCGCAATGGGCATGGGTTACCTCCCAAGAAGTTCTAAGTTTAAAGTCTTCAACCAGACTAAGAAAGAATTAGTCACCTCATGAAATCATATAGTAATAGTCGGAACAACTGTGGGTCATCTGAATCAAATAGTGTTATCACAAATAAGAGAAAACTGCAACATGCCAAGCAAATGAACAAATCGAGCACACCCTTATCTAGTTTTCTGTTTGAGACAACTAATTCTAGCTGTGGTTCAGGTTCATGCTCTGTAAAAGGGTCTAAATAAAATATTTTCATGGGCTGGATTTCCTCGTAGGCAGGATCAAAAGAATCAGGTTGTAGAGTCTGGAATAACTCAACTAAGAACTTAGAAGCACATAATAATAACCTGAATAAGTATGGATCCTCAAAGTCAATCAGATTTGACTCACACAACTGACTACTATGAAGGTGGTCATTTTTAAACAAATGTGTCAATTCTAATTCCCTAAAGTAATTAGGCTTAGTCTCAAAACTTAATAACTGACACATTTGAAATTCATACGTTCCCACATATGGAAGAAAATATTTTGGTGGGAAAACAAAGTTAATCTTGGTATTATCTCCTAGGTAAACCACATCGACTAAAGGATGGGTTTCTAACAACTGAACTTCTTTCTGGATATCAACAGGCTTAGGGAATATAGTTTGAAGATGATCTTGTAAAATAGTAGAGGTGCAAATGTCAAGTCCCAAGTTAGGGACCTTTATAAGGGTTAAAGGTAAAGCACATGGAGAATGATAGTTACCCCCAAACTTAGAGTTTTCAGTGTCTTTAGATAGACTAGTCACAATTTTCCTAATTTCTAGATCGTCAGATGATAGTTTTGTAAATAGTGGTAAATAAAGGTTTCAAACTCTCGAACTTGTGAAGATTGATTTTATATATAATAAACTAATTTTAAACTAAAACTATACACAAAATATGAAATTAATATTCACAAATACTGAGGTTATGGATTTCACCATTAACCAATTAAAGTGATTCAATCTTATCAATATTCATGCAATTCTTTACATTTAATTAGATTCTAAAATATTGCAACATGTAGATTTTCAAAATAACAATTGTATAACAAAAGCATGGAACATCTAAAACCTAGGTTAATCATGTACCATCTAAAAAAATCACAATTGTTTAATAAAAATCATTAAATCAATTTTTAATCAAACCAAATAATCATAAAAGAAATTGCAAAATCAATTAGAATAGAAATATACCACTTTTCTTGGAACAATGGCTTCCTCCATCACCTCAATAAAAGGGGTTTATCTCCTTATGTTGAAAACACCCTCAAAATATTGGTACATAGCTCAAAGTGTTTACAAATGATGAAAAAGAGTGAAAATAATGAAACAACAAGTTTGCAACGTTCATAAGCGTTACAGACTCATTGTTATATAAGGAATGTGTTTCACTGAAAATAAATGTTGCAAATAAAGATAAATGTTGCAAAGTTAAAAGCTTTAGCAACGAAATATTCAACTTTTTGGTACGAAAACTTCAAACTTTTCGCCATAGAAAGTGAACAAACCGAGCACATCCTTATTTAGTTTTCTGTTTAAGACAACTACATCTAGTTGTGGTTCAGGTTCAGGCTCTATGAAAGGGTCTAGATAAATCTCTTTAGGCTGACTTTCCTCATAGGCAGGATCCGGGGGATCAGGTTGTAGAGTCTGGAAAAAACTCAAATAATAAACTTAAGGCACATAATAATAACCTGAATAATTGAGGATCCTTAATTTAAATCATATTTGACCCACACAGTTGACTACTACGAAAATGGTGGTCATTCTTAAACAGATGTGTCGATTCAAATCTCCTAAAGTAATTAGTCTTAGTCTCAAAACTTGATACTTGACACATTTGAATACACATATGGAAGAAAATATTTTGGTGGGAAAACAAAGTCAATCTTGGTATCATTTCCTAGGTAAACCACATCGACTAGAGGATGGGTTTCTAACAACTGAACTTATTTTTGGACATCAACAGGCTCAGAGAATCTAGTTTGAAGATGATCTTGAAAAATAGTAGAGGTCCATATGTCAAGTCCCAATTGAGGGACTCTAAGTAGGGATACTTGAAAATCACAAGAATCATCGGTACCCCCAAACTTAGGATGGACATTACTCTCAGATGGACTACTGTTAGTTGGATTCTAGGGTCCTTAAGGTCAGAACTACACTCAGCTTCCTCTATAGAAGGAAATAAGGTAGACTTATAAACTGATAGAAGTTTAAACTTAGCTTTCCATATATTATAAGTGTCCATCAAAGGTGCAAAATCTAACAAATTATTCACCTCATTAATAACACTATCATCGTCAACATCAAACCCAAAGTGGGCTAGGCATTTCTCTAATGGATCTTCTAACAAGGTGTTTGGTAAAGATTTCTGAACTAAAGTACTAGTTACGTTCACTTCTTCTAAATCATAGATCTCACAAGAAGGTTGTATACTCATATTAAATAGATTCAGTTCAATAGTCATGTTACCAAAAGAAAGATTAATTATTTCATTTCCATAATTGATGACGACATTATATGTAGCTAAAAAGGGACGATATAAGATCACTGGTATTTGAGCCTCTGGGACCTGAAAAGGTTGGGTGTCTAGGACAACAAAATCCACTGGGGAAACTATTCTATCAACCTGAATAAAATCATCCTATATCACATTAAAATTCTCTAAGAGTCTATCATCTTCTTCATAGACTATTATTTTCGAATCGTTAGACTCTAAATCACTAGTCTCAGGACAAACTCGTTCCTCTAAACCATTATCGGCTTCAAAACAAGAAAACTCTACACCGTCTAAAACAGTGGTATCTCTAGTCAAATCCTCTTCCTTTTGAATATGTGAATAATCATTAAAATTATTTGGATTTGAACCAGAAATAACAGTATCATCATGAAGCACAATTGGAGTGAGAATTTCTTGATCACTCTGCCTGTATATTTCAGGTTCTTCACCAATACTATCTTCATCATCATAATAATATGAAGATGTTTGAACCTCGTCTAAATAAGTAGTGTTACCAATTATATCCTCGTCCTCTTGACTAGGTGAATAATTATCAAGAGTAGCACTATATTGGAAATTAAGACCATTTTGAGCAATATTATTCCTTACAGAACTTTCGCTCACACTTAATATGAACCTATTTGCATTCTCAATCAAATGCTTTATGATTCTTTTTGTATCCTCGGTCAACTCCTTGATGGAATTCTCTACAGAAACAACTAGATCATAAAGAGTGCTAGATCGCAACTGCTCGTGTGATTCTTCTAGAGAAAGAGTTGAACTACTATTTGTTCCTATCAAACTTAATCCGAACCTTCTTGTGTCCTCAGTCAACACCTTGATCGAATTCTCTAGAGAAACAATTGGATCATAAGGAGTACTAGATCGCAATTGCTCGTGTGATTCTTCTAAAGGCATAATAGGTTCATTATAAGTACTGGATTGCATCTGCTTTAGGGCATCCCTCCAAGACAAAGAACTCGAACTTTGCTCATTTTCATATTCATAAGACGGGTGTGTATATGAATAGTAACTGGGATCACTCTGGTATGAGCAATAACCTCCAAAAGGTTGGTGGTGGTCCCGACTACTATCCACACCATGTTGATAGTACGGATAATGTCTATTTTGAAATTCAGTCAGATATTCATTGTATTGGTCCTCATAATACCAGTTCGACATTATATAACAAAAACTTCCTAATATATTTACAAAAAATCTAAGAAAATAAATCCTAACAGGAAGGGGGTTCTAAATATATACAAACAAGGCCGACTCAACCAAATAAAACCTACTGAATTTAGCAAATAAAAAGCATGGTGGCTCCACTTAGATTGTTTTTAGACCATCTTCTATTCTTCCAAAAGGCAACTAGTTACAGTTTTAGCGAATCTCTCAGAACGATCCGAATTAGATTAAGTCGAACAGAAACTGGATAAGCTCTATGGAGCTTTGATAACCCTGCCTCTTTGGCAACTTTTCCTTGGGTTACAAGGCGGCTCTAATCAACTTAAAATAATCTTCCTGAACTTTAAGTTAGAAACAAAGTAACCAATATAATCCTTTTAAATGATTTTCCAATAAGCTCGATACTCTATCGGTCTTCTTTCTAGTCAAATTTTAAGGATTAGGTTCACGTTAGGTAACGTGTTCCTAAGGCGGGCAAGAAGGAAACGGTGATGAAATCCGAGTCCTTATCTTATATGGCCAGTCTTTGCCATTTACTAGAAAATAAATCCATATTCGGTTCCTCAACATTTATGCATAGGAAGGAATACAGTAAACCCACTTGCAGGGGATTCGTGGGTTTGATCGAGTCTTACCTACCATACCAGACGGGGGATGAATCGGTTGTAGTCGACTCGGGCCACCAACTCTTGTGTCAATGTACGAACCCGAGGGGCCGAGACAATATCGTAATTTTCGTCATTCCCTGTTGCAGTTTATATTTAAATTCCGTTCCGTAGGGTTTAAAAATTAATAATAAAGTTCAAAAGTTCAAAGTCAAAAGTCCACAATAAGAAAAAATATATAAAAATACCTAAAAAATTACAAAAATAATAAAAATTTCCTAATACAGTTTTCTAAAATGAAAATCCTATAAAAATAAAAAAAAATAACTAAAAAAATCTTTTCTTTTTTTTTCTATTCTTTTCGATTTGTTTTTGACTCCAAGTCTTTAATCAATCAATATAATCTTTAGATCCAATTTTTTTTTGATCCAAAACCTATATACAAAAAAATACCCAAAAACGTAAACTAAAACAGATAAAAATAAAAAATAAAATAAAAATCTAACTAAACTAATTAACCTAAGTCTGCGTCGGCGGCGCCAAAAAATGATGGTTTTTTAAAAAGTGGTAAATAAAATATCATTCACTCGGACTTGTGAAGACTGAATTTAGATTTAATTAATTAATTTTAAACTAAAAATATACACAAAATATGAAAATAATATTCACAAATACTAAGGCTACGGATTTCACCATTAACCAATTTAAGTGATTCAAACTAATCAATATTCATTAAAAGTTTCTCCCTTACCCCCAAACTTAAATTTAACATTGTCCTCAATGTTCTAAATATGAATGATTAAAAGTATGAACAAGGAGAAATTGTTACCAATCGAAGGAAATTAGTTAAAGAAAGATGTTACCGTGTCGTATGAGCATGGGTTACCTCCCAAGAAGTGCTAAGTTTAAAGTCTTCAACCAGACTAAGAAAGAATTAGTCACCTCATGAAATCATATAGCAATAGTCGGAACAACTATGGGTCATCTGAATCAAATAGTGCTATCACAAATAAGAGAAAACTGCAACAGGCCAAGAAAATGAACAAACCGAGCACACCCTTATCTAGTTTTCTGTTTGAGACAACTAATTCTAGCTGTGGTTCAGGTTCATGCTCTGTAAAAGGGTCTAAATAAAATATTTTCATGGGCTGGATTTCCTCGTAGGAAGGATCAAAAGAATCAGGTTGTAGAGTCTGGAATAACTCAACTAAGAACTTAGAAGCACATAATAATAACCTGAATAAATATGGATCCTGAAAGTCAATCAGATTTGACTCACACAACTGACTACTATGAAGGTGGTCATTTTTAAGCAAATGTGTCAATTCTAATTCCCTAAAGTAATTAGGCTTAGTCTCAAAACTTAATAACTGACACATTTGAAATTCATACGTTCCCACATATGGAAGAAAATATTTTGGTGGGAAAACAAAGTTAATCTTGGTATTATCTCCTAGGTAAACCACATCGACTAGAGGATGGGTTTCTAACAACTGAACTTCTTTCTGGATATCAACAGGCTTAGGGAATATAGTTTGAAGATGATCTTGTAAAACAGTAGAGGTGCAAATGTCAAGTCCCAAGTTAGGGACCTTTATAAGAGTTAAAGGTAAAGCACATGGAGAATGATAGTTACACCCAAACTTAGAGTTTTCAGTGTCTTTAGATAGACTAGTCACAATTTTCCTAATTTTTAGATCGTCAGATGATAGTTTTGTAAATAGTGGTAAATAAAGGTTTCAAACTCTTGAACTTGTGAAGATTGATTTTATATATAATAAACTAGTTTTTAACTAAAACTATACACAAAATATGAAATTAATATTCACAAATACTGAGGTTATGGATTTCACCATTAACCAATTAAAGTGATTCAATCTTATCAATATTCATGCAATTCTTTACATTTAATTAGATTCTAAAATATTGCAACAAGTAGATTTTCGAAATAACAATTGTATAACAAAAGCATGGAACATCTAAAACCTAGGTTAAACATGTACCATCTAACAAAATTACAATTGTTTTATAAAAATCATTAAATCAATTTTTAATCAAACCAAATAATCATAAAAGAAATTGCAAAAATCAATTAAAATAGAAATATACCACTTTTCTTGGAACAATGGCTTCCTCCATCACCTCAATAAAAGAGGTTTATCTCATCATGTTGAAAACACCCTCAAAATATTGGTACATAGCTCAAAGTGTTTGCAAATGATGAAAAAGAGTGAAAATAATGAAAACAACGAGTTTGAAACGTTTATAAGCGTTACAGACTCATTGTTACAGAAGGAATGTGTTTCACTGAAACTAAATGTTACAAATAAAGATAAATGTTGCAAAGTTAAAAGCTTTAGCAACGAAATATTCAACTTTTTGGTCACGAAAAATTCAAACTTTTCGCAACAGAATCTTCATCTTCTTCATCACATGAATTTTATGGATTTTAGATTTTGTGATTCTGGCCTCTCAAGAACCCCTTGATCATTCCTACAACTCGTCTATTTATAGTGCAGCCTCCCCGACTCGTAATAACTCCTCCAAATCTTCAATCAATTGTCACAAACAATTCTCGGGAAGAAAATATTTCTCGGTGATTTTTTCATTTCATGATCTGATTTTCTTCCTTGATTTAACTCGATTCTGATTTTATTTTCTTCTTCTCACTGGCTCCGTTGATTTTGTTTCTTATTTGGACATGAGAATAATATCTCTTATTACACAGGATTCAACGTAATATCCCGAGAGAATTTCTCTTAACGTGATTAACTTGCTTCACCTGATTAATCCTTGTACAACTCTTCCTTTTTACAAGGAAAGAATATCCGGGTCATAAAATCTCAAAATCAGATTCTCAAAATTTGGCAGAAAAATCCAAAAATTTAATTTGAAATGTAGGAAGTGGGTGCCCTGAACCAAAGAATGGGTGTCTTTATCAATTCTAGGTGCCTTTATCAATCCAACGGGTGCCTTTATAACTTTTCGAGTGATTTTTCCATAATTATTTATTTCCCAAATATACCTACAAATACATAAAAAACCATAATAAATACAAAATCGAGTACCAACAATACATATAATTGAGATTAAATCAGATACAAAAATATGTCTATCAAGCACGCAACCATAATTGAAGAAGTGTTGGACCATTTTGATAATGTCATCTCTTACACTGTCCCTGTTGGCTTGAAAGAAATTTGGAGGAAAGCCATCTGGGTCGAGGTTTTTGCTTCCTATCATGCTAAAGAGGGTATGCTTAATTTCAATAGGATCTAGGGTGACAATAAGAATGATATTTTCTTGAGGGGTGATATTAGTGGGAATGAGGTTCAAGATTTCGAAGTTTGTTCGGTTTTCAGGATTCTCGGCAGTAGTCGTTCTGATGAAGTGATTTGTAAAACAGGTGGCTACCTCATCTTTATCAGTCATCCGGATACCTTTCTCATTGATGATGATTTCAATTCTATTTTCCTATTTGTTTATTTTTGGTATCCCTATGGAAATATTTTGTGGTTATGTCTTCTAGCTTGATAGTTTGATCTTTGCTCTTGGTTACCCAAATATTTTCTTTAGTATCAGACCAGTCCTTCGGATTTCATCTAGATTTATTAATTTTATCTCTCATGTCTTGATTGAAGTAGTTTTTGTACAACCATTCAAGATGATGATTGCAGTCCTCCAGATTGGTTTTGATGTTTCCATAGACTTTATTGTTTTAGATTTTAACTTCCAACTTCACATCTTAAAGTTTTCAATCTATTATAAAAGCGGAAGAACCAGAAATATCATTTTTCCAGCACTCAACTATAATCTTTTTGCGGTCTTGATCAGGGTGATCAGAGCCTATAACAAGAAAATTGGTAATAATGGTGCTTGGGAAGATAATCAACCACTTATCATTAGACATTCCTCTATATAACCTTTTCTCAGTAAGAGCAGGGTCATATCTTTTATTAGACAAGTTAAAAGGGCAACCAGTGAACCCAGATCAATCAAATCAACATCAAAGATTTTGTTAATAAAGAAGTTGGATTCAGTGTTATCAATAGGGTGAGAACTGAATTTTTAAGATTCATGAAGAATAAATTACAATCTCCTATAACAAGCCATGGGAAGTTAATAACAACAGTTTTTTCAATCATTTTTCAAGAATCAGCTTTTTGTATAAGAGAGTACGGACTGCCGTAGTACCCAGTGAGTAACCAGGGTGAGAACTGAAAAATTAGACTTTGGTTTACACGCACACAAACCCAAGAAAAGTATACCACACACGCAAGAGTACAAGGCATAAGTAAGCCCAAGTATTATTAACCCGCCTATTCATATAGATAATTAAGGTTCTTAGTTATATGGTGATATACATCTTTAGTTTTAAGCAATATGGGACGTCTAAAGGCTATCACTTTCATTCACTCATGAAAATGGATAAATATAAATAGAAACCCTTAGGTCCTAAAGATCAAACTACACTAAGATCAAAAATTAAAAATCAAAAATAAAAATTTAACTAAACTAATTAACTTAAAAAAAATCTAAAAACAGTTCCAAAAACAAGTCCGCGTCGGCGGCGCCAAAAACTGATAGTCTTGTAAATAGTGGTAAATAAAGGTTCGTTCAAGACTTGTGAAGATTTGTTCTGAAACCTAATTTCTAAGACTAAAAATAGCAAAACTCCAATAAAATTTATAACAAAATTTAGAGTAAACAGAGGCTAAGATTCCACTATTTTCCAAATTTTAAAGTGATTTAATTCAATAATTACAATTATGCAATTCTTACGTTTAATTTGATTCTAAAATATTGCAACAAGTAGATTTTTATAACAACAATTGTATAACAAAAGCATGGAACATCTAAAATCTAGGTCAAGCATGTACCATCTAACGAAATCACAATTGCTTAACATAAATCAATTTTTAACCAAGGCAAATAATCACAAAAGAATTGCATAAATTAATTAAATAAATATTACCACATAATTTTTGGAAAAAATAGCTTCCCCCATCGCCTCAGAGATGAGGTTTAGCTCCTAATATTAATCACTTGCTCAAAATTATGGTTCATGGCTCAAAAATGTTTACAAATGATAAAAATGGAGAAAAACAAAGAAAACAATGTGTTTGCAACGTTTATAGACGTTACAGACTAACTGTTACAAAGGGGCTGAAGATAAACGTTACTGATGAAGAAATCGTGGCTGATTTGTTGAAAATTCTGTTGCCTATTAGGTGTTCTTCATGCAGCATCAACAACAATTCTGTGGATTGATTTTCTATCACTCTGTTCACCTCCTGAGCTCTCCCCAAGACTCTATGCCTCTTTTGTGACTCCCGAAACTCCTTTTTATACCCTAACAGACCTGAAATCTTCGAGTAAATGCCAAATATTTTCATATTATTTTCTTTCCAAATTTCGGGAATTATGTCCCTGATTATCTCTGTCACGCGTCTGTGGTGGCTTACACACTCCAACACGTTGATTTCACGTCTCAGATGATGTTAACCATGCAACAACCACACACAAACTTCCCAAAAATTAAGATGAAAATCCCGAGAGTAACTTGTTTCCCCTGTTTTACTCCAACTCGACAATTGTGCTCTATTTCGATTGATTCAACACCCACAACAACTTTGTTTAGCCTAACAAGTCCATCCCAACCAAATCTAGTGATTGAATCTCCCCCAAATCGAATCTAGAAATTCTGAATTTTCAAAAAAAAAATCCCGCCAAAACACTGTTTGAACCGTGAAGAAGAAGGGGGTGCCCCTATCCACTATGCGGGTGCCTTTATCAATTCTTGATGCATTTATCACTTTTTGGGTGCCTTTATAACTTTTGAGCCAATTTTTCCCAAATGTTTATTTCTCCAAAAATACCTACAGACACAATAAAATCACAATATAAGTACAAAAATGAGTTCTAACAATATACAAATTGAGATCAAATAAGACACGAAAACGTGTCTATCATTAGATTCCTAGAAATGGTCAATTGCTTCTTCTAGGTTATTATCCGGTGGTGCATCCTCACTCATATTTAAAATCTCTACGGGTTTATCTTCTTCGTTTTGGACTATTGTTCCTGAATCGTTGGACTCTAAAACACTAGTCCCGGAATAGACTCGTTCCTCTAAACCATTATCGGCTTCAAAACAAGAAAATTCTACATCGTCTAAAACAGTGATATCTCTAATCCTCTTCCTTTTGAATAGGTGAATAATAATTAAAATTATTTGGATTTGAACCAGAAATAACACTATCATCATGAAGCACAATTGGAGTGACAATTTCCTGATCACTCTGCCTGTATATTTCAAGTTCTGCATCAATACTATCTATATCATCATAATAATATGAAGATGTTTGAACCTCGTCTAAATAAGTATTATTACCAATTCTATTCTCGTCCTCTTGACTAGGTGAATAATTATCAAGGGTAGCACTATGTTGGCAATTAAGATCATTTTGAGCAATATTATTCTTTGCAGAAATTTCATTCACACTTAATACGAACCTATTTGTATCCTTGGTCAACTCTTTTATGATTCTTCTTGTATCCTCAGTCAACTCATTGATGGAATTTCCTAGAAAAACTATTGGGTCATAAGGAGTACTAGATCGCAACTGCTCGTGTGATTCTTCTAGAAAGGGATTTGGGTCATTATAGGGAGTACTAGATTGCATCTGCTTTAGGGCATCCCTCCAAGATAAAGAACTAGAATTTTGCTCATGTGATTCTTCTAGAGAAGGATTTTGGTTATCATTGGTAGTACTAGATTGCATCTGCTTTAGAGCATCCCTCCAAGATAAAAAAAAACTCGAAGTTTGCTCACTTTTATGTTCATAAGACGGGTGTATGTACGAATAATAATTGGGATCATCCTGGTATGAGTAATAACCTCCAAAAGATTGATGGTGATCCCGACTACTATCCACACCATGTTGATAGTATGGATAATGTCTATTTTGAAATTCAGTCGGATATTCATTGTATTGGTCTTCATAATACCAGTTCGATATTTTCTAAAAACTTTCTAATATATTTATAAGAAAAAATCTAAGAAAATAAATCATAACAGGAAGGGGTTTTAAACATACACAAAGAAGGCCGGCTCAACCAAAACAAACCTATTGAATCTAGCAAACGAAAAACATGATGGATCCACTTAGATTGTTTCTAGACCAGCTTCTATTCCTTCGAAAGGAAACTAGTTATAGTTTTAGCAAATCTCTTAGACGATCCGAATTAGATTAAGTCGAACAGAAACATGATAAGATCTAAGGATCTTTGATAACCCTTTCTCTTTGGCAACTTTTTCTTGGGTTACAAGGCGGCTCTAATCAACTTAAAATAATCTTCCTGAACTTTGAGTTAGGCTAACAAAATAACCAATACAGTCTTTTTGAACGAGTTTCTTATAAGCTCGTTACCCTATCGGTCTCTTTCTAGTCAAAATTTTAAGCTTAGGTTCGCGTTTGGTAACGTGTTCCTAAAGCGGGTAAGAAGGAAACAGTGATGAAATCCGAGTCCTTATCTTGTATGGCCAGTCCTTTCCCTTTACTAGAAAAATAATTCCGTATTCAGTTCCTCAACATATATGCACACGAAGGAATACAGTAAACCCACTTGCAGGGGATTCGTGGGTTGATCGAGTTTTACCTCCCGTACCAGACGGGGGATGAATCAGTTGTAGTCGACTCGGGCCACCGACTCTTGTGTCAGTGTACGAACCCGAGGGGCCGAGACAATATCGTAATTTTCGTCATTCCATGTTGCAGTTTATATTTAAGTTATCCTTCCGCAGGGTTTAAAAATAATAATAATATCCAAAGTCCCAAAATAAAGTCCATAAAGTGTCCAAAAATAAAAGAAAAATTACAGAAATAATAAAAAATTTCTAATACAATTTTCAAAAAATAAAGTAACAAATAAAACCTAACAAATAAAAATAAAATCTAATTAAAAATAAAATTCTTTGTCTTCTTTTCCGTTCTTTTAGCTTTAACTTTAACTCCAAGTCTTTAATCACCAAAGTTTTTGACTCAATTTCCTTTTAATCCAAAATCCAAAACCTGTAGCAAAAAGATATATACACAAAGAAACGTAAAATAGAACAAAGTAAAAATAATACTAAAAACAAAAATAAAAAAAATAAATCTAAAACTTTAAACCTAAATACAAGTCCGCGTCGGCGGCGCCAAAAATTGATGTTGTTTTTTTATATTGTGGTAAAAAGGTTCGATACTCAGACTTGTAAAGGTTCGATTTTTAAACCTAATTTTTAAGAACTAAAAATAAAACACATTGAAGTAAAATTGATTTGAAATTATGGGAAGGACTTAGATTAAGGATTCCAACATTAGCCAATTTTTCAAGTGATAAAAATCTTGCAACTCGTATATTCAGTTTATCCAAAATATTGCCAAAGTTAGGTTTTCAAAAAATAGTTGTAAATCGAAAGCATGAGACATCAAAAGATCTAAGCTCACCATGACTCATCAAAAGAAAACACAACTAATTGATAAAAACCATTTTTTCCAATTTTAATTCAAAACAAACAATAGTAAAAGAATTGTAAAAAATAAATAAAATAAGAACTACCACTTTATTATTGGAAAAATAGCTTCCTCCATAGCCCCAGTGATGGTGATTAACTCATCATGTTGGAAACACTCTCAAAATAATTGTTCATAGCTCAAAAAGTGTTTACAATGATGAAATAAAAGTAACAAAGAAGAATTGATATGCTTATAAAAGTTACAGAATGTGTTCTCTATGTGGATGAAGAGAAAATAAGACGGCATCAATAAAATACGGACTCTGGCCGCTTCAGAAATTTGCAGGAATAATCAACGGGTTCAGCGACAATTCTCTGGAGCCTTATGTTCTTCCTGTTCTTCACACCAGCAGAATTCTTTTATCTCTTCCCAGAATTTTTCGCACGTCTGTGGCTTGATTTTTCTTCGGTCTCTTTGCTATATATAGGTTTGGGGATCCCTAATCCATCATCCTTAATCGATAAGGACTCCCATATTCATCCAAATCCAACTCCAATTCCCGTGACAATCCCAAACAGAGAAGAACTCTATTTCCGACCGTAACTTGAATTTTCCAACGATTTTCACGGCATGAATCACTCTGCGTAGACGTGCTTCAACCTGTTTTTGTTGTTTCTTCACTTGGCTAACTCGCAATCACTTCCAAATCCCTTAAAATTTGTTCCAAACCAAACTCAGAAACTTTCTCTTCACGTGTAATAACTTTCCCGCCATTTTCGGTTTTTAAACCATGAAGAAGGGTGCCCCTAACTGGTGGATGCCTTTATAATTTTTGCTGGGTTCCTTTAGTAATTTTTCTGGGTGTCTTTATCACTTTTTGAGCCGATTTTTCCACAAATGTTTATTTCTCAAAAATACCTACAAAGACATAAAAACCCATAATAAGTACAAAACCGAACACTATCAAAATAGATAATCGAGCACAATTTTAAACACAAAAATGTGTCTATTAATGGTATATAAGTGGTTGAATAACTTGTTCTGCAGTTACTTTTGTCCTGCAGAACGTGTTATGCACCAATTAAAAATATCTGCATAACAAGTTATGCAATTGTTTTTGATCTTCACAACAGGTTCTGCAGGCAATATTTGATCTGCATAACCTGTTCTGCAATTACTTTTATATGCATAACCTTTTATGCACCATTTAAATATTTTAAATGTGAGCCTAAAAACCAAATTTTGTTTCATGGTGTTGAAGATTCTCAACCAGCAACAACACCGTCGAGGAACTCACACAGATTAAAGAGTCAGGCATCGACTTATTCAACTAAAAAACAACCATTTATTGAGAAGAAGATATATGAACCACTGGTAATAAGTGAGGAAGAAGATGAATAGGAGGAGGAAGAAGATGAACTAAAGAATGATAAGCTGGAGAATGATGAATTAAACAATGATGAACAAGATGAATCTGAGTATGATGCACACCATGAATCTGAGCATGATAAAAAGATGAATCTGAGCATAGTGAAGAACAGGATAAATCTGAGCATGATGAACAAACTGGAATAAATCATGAAATGATTGAAGGAGCTAAGATAAGAAGAAACAAAAAAATTCTTAAAAAGTACTAGAAGAAGAAATGGAAGGATATTAAGATTTAATTGTGTCTTTGTATGATTGTTTCGTGTGATTGTGTTGAATTCAATGTTGATATTAATTTGAATTGTTAATGTGTAATTTTAATTGGTCGCTGACAAGCAAGCTGAGAAAAAGAATCTAAAAATAAAAAGAGTGAAAGAGAAAAAACATATGATTGTGAATGAACAAAGTGAGAATTTAGCTGATGATGAAGGTATATTGCATCATCATCTCATCTATAATAAACTTATTACGCAGTTACTATTTTTATATGTATAACTTGTTATCAACTAGTTAAAATAATTGCATGACTTGTTCTACAGATGCTTTTAGTATGCGTAATAAGTTATGCAGTTATCTTTTATCTGCATAAGGTAATTTTTCATCTACATAACCTGTTATGCAGTTACTTTTATATGCATAACCTTTTATGCAGCCTACATAAAAGATGAATAACAAGTTATGCAGCTATCTGAAAAAATAGGTTTCATCAGTTATGCATCCTTTTTTTATGTTTTATGCAGTTAAACCTAAAGCTGGATAACAATAAGGTTCTTATAGATCAGGGTTCACAAGAGTTGTTACCTTCTTGACAAAGATAAAAGAAGAAGGTGGCTTTGGGTCAACGCAGTTAAATATGTTGAAGGAGACTCCATTTTGGAATGTCATTAAATGGTTATCTGGAAACACAGCTGACTTGAATAATAAGAGCAACCACTCATAGACCAAATCATTGATTATGATGATCATGAAGATAACACCAAACATTGTTTCAAACTGTCCAAGGACAAAACTATAGAGTCAAAAGCTAGTGAAGTTACAGTAATGTTTCAGATGCCAAGAACTGAAGTTAATAGAAGAAAAGAGATTCTGAATTCAAGGAATGAGAGAGAAAAGATTCAGAAACTTGACATCGTCAAAAACAACTTCACCAGCAAAGTCAAGAAAAATACACTTGAGTAAAAATGAAGATGCACCAGTAATAGTCCTGCGGATAGAGGATATTAAAGCTTTGGTACTCCAAAAACTTTGTGACAAAGGTGAAGAAGAGGTGGTCATGTCCCTTGTATGCCTTTACATGCTTGTTGTGCTCTTTTTCTGCCGATCCATGGGGGATTTATTAGATGTCAAATACATGGTTTTGGTGAAGGACCTTCAGACGATGGAACCAATATCATTCCCTGATTTAATTCATGAATCACTCATGGAAGGCATCAAAAAAGTAAAGAAAGAAAAACTTAACATCAGAAATTGCAGTGGATGCACTGTATACTTGTTGGTAAGTGAGATTAGATAGTTGCTTAATCTTAGTTAACAAATATTATTTATTAATCTTATTAGTTTATATTTTTTTTGCATTTTTGGTTAGTTGAACACTCCAATTTGGAGGACAGTAAAGACTTTCCTAATGCTACACCAAGAGCTGCAAGGTGGTGTTGGGAAAAATGAAGAAAAAATTTCATAGAATAGACATCTTGGTAATCAGGAAGATAAAAAGATTGTTACAAAATTAAAGGTATTTGATATGAATAAACTTATTTTAGTATTATGCAGTGGTAAAAAATGGTTGTATAAAAGGTTATGCATCAAATAATGTATAGATAACCTGTTATGCAAAGGTCATTAACAATCTGCATAACACGTTATGCAGAGGTCATTAACAATCTGCATAACACGTTATTCATCAGTTTATATATGCATAACCTGTTATGCAATGGTCAAAAATGGCTGCATAGTAGGTTATGCATCAAAATATGTCTGCATAACCTTTTATGCATTTGATTATGTGATTATGTTTCAAAGATACCAGATTATGCATCAACTTATGTCTGCATAACCTTTTATGCATCCACTTATAAAAAGGTTATGCATCCACACTTATAAATGTTATGAAAACATATTGCAGCTTCATGATAACTTCAAAGATAAATACACTGAAATGGAGTTGCAACTTTGAAAACGTAGAGTATCAAGATCAAAGCATCAGTTATTCATTGTCGTTGCAATGCGACTTGAAGAACAAAGATGAGAATGAAAAAGCACTTCAAGATGTGTTACATATTATGAAAGAAGAAGAAAGTAGTTCAGCAGATAAACAGATAAGGATAATAGACAGTGTGTTCAAAGAGAAGAAAAAAAGTTTGGAAGACAAGATACAAACTGGAAAAGAGTTCAACACTCAATTGTATGATTTTGTGAAGAATTTGCTCCATGTATCAGGCATAAAGTTTTAGGTGGTATCATTTGGTGAGCCTAGTATCCCAATTAGTGAAAATTTTCTAAGGAATGAGACACTTGTTGATGTGATATCTTCAATTGAAGCACCTACACAACAGTTTGTTCCAGAAGTGATAAGGCTTGGAGAGATTGAATACAAAATTTTAAGTCAAAAACTAAAATCATCATCTTTTAAGTTCATGAAGTTCGAAAAATTTATGAGTCTTGCTAAAGAAACAAACCTGCCTGAGGAAGAACAAACAACTCCAAATATACCAACAACACAAGAGGTACTTGAAGCGCATGAAAATGAGTTCTTGGTTGGCGATGGAGTTGTTGACGTGTCTTCTTCAGTTGAAACACCTACCCAATAAACTAATGCAGACGTTCATAATGCTATAAAGGTTGGAGAGAGTGAAGACCAAACTGAAAGTCAACATGAAACACAAGAGAAAGCTAAAAAAGTTGATGCGTCGTCTTCAGTTGAATAATTTAAACAACATACTACTGCAACTCTACTTGAAACACAAGAGATAGTTGGAGATACCACCAACTCTTTTGATCTGCATATTACACCAACTCTACCTGTTGTTGAGAAATATGTTGAGATGCAAACAACTAAACAAACTGTTGACAAAAATCCTGATGTTGAGAAAGATGTTGACATACCAACAACTGCAGTTGATGAGAGAAAAGTTGATCAACCTGTTCAGAAAGAGACGACAAAAGACGTCTTTAATTTACTAGAAAACAATCCCCCCTTCGCTTCAACTCTACCTACTGAAATAGAAAAATCCACAGAGAAAGCAACAAATGAAGCTGGAGATGAAGGAAAGCAACCAAGCATGGTACAAAAACTCTGAAAAATTATAATTGTAATACAAGTTATGTAGTCTGTTTATGGACATCATAACATATTATGCAGCCTTGATTTGGACTGCATAACATATTATGCAAAATTATTGACATCTGCGTAATCTGTTATGCATCTTTTCTATTGAATGCATAACAAATCAAATATATATATATGTTTAATTTGAACTCTTAATATATATTGTCTGTATTGTAATGTGAAAATGGATTAACGTGGTTATGTTTGATTATTGTATTGTTTATCTGCAGGAAGAAAAAAGTAAATCAACTCCAAATAAAGGTGTGCCTAGGGAATAATAAAGGAAGAGAATCGTACTCAAAATTAAGCAAGTGCATAAGGAAAAAGTTGTAGAAGAAAGAAAACCTGAAGATGGAAAGATGGAAATGGGTAGTAGAGTTAAAAGAATCAAGAAAAGGACAGTAAGAAATGAGAGAAAAGCGAATACAAACTTTGCAGATTGTGACCTAGGGAAGAAGAAAGCTGATGCACAGACTAATTCTAAAGATGAGGATGAGTGGAAAGTTGATGCAGAGAATACTTCTATTACCACCCCGTTTATGCCTCTACCAGATCTTGATGAAATGAAGTGTTTTTAAAGTTACAAGGAAGATCTAACACCATATGAGAGGCGAATACTGGAGACGTACTTTAATAACGCCAACAACTTGTAAGTTTATCAAACTTAGAAAGAAAAAAAAACATTTAAGAAACGGTAACAACTTGTGAAAAATAATGTTTGTTTTCTCTTGCAGAAATTCTGCTTGGAAAGTCCTTGAGGGAGAAGGAGATGAAAACCCATACTTTTGGGACATTACAATTTCTGGAGAGACAATCAAGCAGCTAATGGACAACGATTTCCTGAAAGGTGAGATAATCCGTTTATATTGTTATAGGTTGTTTTACAAGCGACAAGAAGAATTGATGGCTGAGAGTTACGACCAGAAGTATGCAGAGGTAGCATTCATGAAGCCTGATGCTTGGGTAAGTTTAAAATATATACATATATCCATCGACTTTGTTTATTATGCAATGTGCTACTTTGTTGCAGAAATAAAAATACGACTGCAGAATATATATTTGTGTTGCAGTTTTTTGTTAAAAGAAAAGTTAAAGATGGAATTGAAAAGCATGTTAAAAAATTCATCTTGAATCTCCGTAAAGAAATGGAGAAACTGTTCATACAATTGAGTTATACAAAAAAAAACATATTGGTACACATTGGACTCTGCTAGAATATGACTTGTCAGAAGTTGAGTGGAGTATCTTCAATAGTCTTCATTCTTTATTGAATCCATGCAAGAAATAAGCAGTTCAGATAGCAAATGCTTGCATGCCATATATCATCAAATGTCATAATCAAATCCTGAAGCTACCAGAAGAGATCAACATACATACTGAACCAGTTGTTTATAGAAATATTCTGCATAACAAGATATATCCTCAACAAGGTAGTTATCCCGACTGTCTGATCTTTGTTTGCTACTACATGAAGTGGAGGATGAAGTTAGGAGGTACCAGAAAAATACAGGCGCTGGAAGCGGAAGAATCAATAAAGAAGGCCAACAAAAAAAGAGTTAAAATGGTAATCAAAATGCTGCCAGATGGTACAACAGCTGGGATATGAAGGCAAATGAAGTTTTTTTTCAATGAAATAGATTCCTTGATTGCATAACACTACAAGAAAATAGACTTTCTCCGACAAAATTCTAGCGACACAGAATTTGGTTGCTGTATACAATAAACAACGACGATTGAAATTGTGGTCGCTAAATAATAATTGCAGCGATAGGGTTGAAAAATCGTAGCTAAATTGGTCGCTAAATCATATAAACAACGACCAAGTTTAACGTTATAGCTAAACCATATAAACAACGAACTAAATCGATATTATCATCAAAATTATATTTCAACGACAATAATAATGGTCGTTAAAAAATATTTTTAAGGGCGTACTTCAATTAGATCGCTGAAGGAGAATGATCTACAGAGTTAGTTATGTGTGAATCAGCTTATTTGCTGAAAATTACTTTATCAATGAGTTAATTTTGTCTGAATCAGCTTATTTGCTGAATTTACAGAGGTAGACTTGGACTGTAATGCATATTAAAAAAACAATTGGACTGTAATATAAGCAGATGAACTCTGAGCACCAATGGATTGAAGACACCAGCCGTTGACAAATCTACGTCACCTCTTTCATATGAACAAGTAAATGGTATATAAGTTTGTGTTGACATTTTTTTCTGAGTGTATATTCTTGTTTAGAAACTGTAATTTTAGTATAATCGAATATCCAAAATTGTTTCTTGCAAGTGGTGTCCATACCTTGGCTTGATTTACTCAAAACCTAGAAGCTAATACATGGCAAGTTGTGAAATACGTACCTTTCGTGTATCTTGTTCAAACCTCAAAGTGCTCTTACTATTTTCTTGATATTTTTGTGGTAATATGTTTTTTATTTAATTCAACTTCCCTCAGTGTGCAATAAGATTCGATTCAGCCACATTTATCAATTTTGTGAATTTCTTTTGTGGTCATTGGCAGGTAGCAAACAATGGTTGGGCATAAGGTGAATGCAAAGAAAGAGCAGGTTGGTTTCCTATCGGATTCGTTGAAAAACGTGGACGAGTTCTAGCGAACAAGATGGCTGAAGACGTATAAAGACGCATACTCGATACAATGGTCCAAACATTGCATAAATGCCAATAATTTACCTTATCATAATGGTATTATTTTATATATGCATCAGCAGGCCATTCTTCCCCTGTTTGCATTTTTGTGGTTGTCAGAGTGAGTTTATTCTTCAACCTTGTTTTTACCGCAACTTCCTTGGTGCAATATTTGTTACGGGGAATTCAAGGGAAAAGATTGGTGATATTCTCTTAAAGGTAATGTCTTTTAACTATTTTTCTGAATATGTTTTCCTTTG
Organism: Papaver californicum; assembly: GCA_023531435.1. Lineage (NCBI taxonomy): Eukaryota > Viridiplantae > Streptophyta > Magnoliopsida > Ranunculales > Papaveraceae > Papaver > Papaver californicum. The sequence goes on along the minus strand of JAJJMC010014390.1, from coordinate 2,520,567 downwards.
GTAAGTGGAATAACACTGTTGATTAAGGCTTCGGGTGTTAATCCTTTTTGGTTCTTCTTCACCATTTATAAGTGGATGAGTCATTTCCAGGTTGGGAATGTTCCAGTTACTTGCACAACTCTTGCTAAGCCTGGATAACTAGCAAGTCAAATTATCTGGTTCTACCAAAACTGACGTTTGGATATATTTGAGCAAAACAACATTCTTTGGTCAGGATTAAAGGCGTTTGTTACATATGCAAGAAACTGAAGTATCTAGTAATATCGGCTTATAAGAATTTCTTTATATACTCCGCCAATTTTTTTCTTCTGTTTCTTTCACTTTACCGTGTAGATAGATTAGGTATTACAGAAATTGCTAATTGCAATTTTTTTTACATTTGCTGGCATGTTTGCATGAACAATCGTTCAAGTTAACATGAGTTTTATTTATGGAATTTTTTATTACATTTATACCTCTTTTCTACTGATAACAACATTTGTTGTTGAGTAAAAATTATCTTCGTCCATATGCTTACTACGGCCGATAACCATACTCGTAATAAAGATATTTTCCGACAAAGTAGATTAGGTTGTAAAAAAGAAAATTAGGCGACAAGATTATTTTGTCGTTAATAAAGTTATATTTGCGATAATATATTTTTGGGCGGTGATTTTTTTTTCAGCCACGAAAGTTCTTTTTGTCGCTGGTAAACATCTGGTGACAAAACTAAAATTTACGTCACTGTAATATTTAGTAACATACTATCATCGACAATCTACGCGATAAAAAAATTTCATCAGCAAAAAGAACTGGCGATGAAAAACATATATTTTGCAACAATGAGTTTCGTCGTTGATGGCCAATTTTCTTGTAGTAATGTGTTAGTAGATACTTGGAAAGTGGTCAATAAAAACTTATATCAGTTTAAATTAATTTAAAAAATTTTGTTTGAATGTTTTATATTAATATTAATGATGTTTATAAAGCTTGTTTGAGTTCACCTGTTTTTTTATGATTGCATATGTATAATATGATTAAGTTGCAGAACATGTTATGCATGAAACAAAACCATCACAACAAGGGGGCGCTGCCCCCTTGACCCCCGTAAATGGTCAATGACACTCAAACAAATATTCATACATATTTATAGATCAATCTAAGATTTATATCATAAAGTTTTTATTTTTCCATTCCAAACAATGAACCTAAGAAACAACTTTTTCGTTAAAACAAAAATCAACCCAAAACAATGGTTGCGTAACCTATTATGCAACTATAAAAATAATAATGCATTATGCGTAGAAAATAAAGAACACATAAAAGGTTATGCACTCTTTCAAAAGCTGCAGGACATGTTATGCATCCAACTGTAGGCTGCAAAACAGTTTTTGTAAAAAAGCACACATAACATAAGTCTTCCAATTAGAAAATACAAGAATAAAATAATTTATCATCGTCAGCAAAATATAAAAAATTAAAAAATAGTGTGAACTAGGTTCGAGAATGAAAAAGTAATAGAAATGTTTTATTCTGAAATGATTAGCTTAGGTAGTGATGTGATTTTTTTAGTTATAGACCGCAAGTGCACGACTATCGATTGGATAGTATGCAAGTATGGGTCGTCCATAAAGACAAATTAATTACTACTTTTAATTTACAATTAAATTATGCTAAAAAGCTAAATATAAATAAATGGATTTAAAAAATATTAAACTAATAAGATAAACAAATAACCAAATTAAAGGAAACTAGGGTTTTCGGATTCCACCAATTTAATTATATAAAACACTCATTTATCTCTAAAAATTATTCATATTATCACTCAAGATAATATCGAAATCAATCTCATGTTTCAGAATATATTATAGTTAAAATAATAATTATTTTTATTTTACCAAAACAGTATGATCTCCTTCACTTATAAAAGATCAATAGCCAAAGACTATTCAAAAACGATTAAAGTACGAAGCTGTTATTGAAGAGAAATTAATAAAATATTTAAATCCAAAAGAATAATTTATTAGAGATTACCAGAATTTCTTATGGAAAATAATTGACTTCATCTTCAACCCCAGTGGAGAGATTACTATATTACAAAGAAAAGAAAATAAAAATAAAGAGAAATAAAAATCTTAAAATAAACTACTGCTCTTGTGAACTAGAAAAATGAACTCCCCTTTTCCATCTACTTCCACCACTATTTATATACACAAGTCTTCCAAATATGTATTTCCACAATATTCTCATTTAATTAGTATAATATAAAATTTATGCGATAAATGGAATATATGTGGATTTTCAACTAATGACTTTATTTTTCTTCCTTATATATGAGATTACCTCTTATTTCTTTCCATACGTAGAAGGTATTATATTAATCCTCCAAATCTTGTACACAAGGCAAATTAAATTTTCAAAAGGTGAAAATTATTCCCATTATATGATGTCGACACCAGTGGTCCCCAAAAGATATCTTGCCATTTCGAGAGTTAATTCATATTCCAACCGCACACCCGAGCATTTGAATTTCCATCCATAACGTATTATGCTGATAAAATAACTGATGCATGACGTTATGCATCTATAAAATAATTTGCATAACACATTATACTGGTCCAAAAAACTGCATAACAAAGTATACATCTAACACAAACAGATATATAACGTATTATGTTGAGAATAAAAACTGCTGCAAAACGTATTATGCATGTAAGAATAATATGTACAACGTATTATGCAGGTAACAAAAACTGCATAACGATTTATGCAGCCACCTTAAAAAACAAAAACATATGCATAAATATATCTTGTTGAGCATTGATACCAGTGGCATCCATGAGGCATCCTTTAAATCTCCCTGTAAGAAAAGTCACATCCACATAAACTAATGGACGAAGGAAACGGTAACCATACACGACTCGAAATAAATAAAAAGACGAACAAACTTATTAGTGCTTGGAGTAACTTGAAAATCAATGAAACTACCCTCGTTGGTTTTGCAAATGGCATCTACATAGCACACCAAATGCGAGTGCGACATGACATCATCACCAAAAAAATACCGACTTTCTCTCTGCCATTCTAAGCTTGATAATATTTCATATTGATACCTTATTGAGTTTAAACATTTTTAACAAATTATAAGCTTTGAAACTTGGATCACTTATGATATCGTCCTTGATCAAACTAGCAACAAAATGACTACTGACTTTATGTTGGAGCCTTTTATATCCCAATCCACAGTCATGATTATTAACATATTTCTTAACTTTGAGCATCCTGTTTTCATCATCAATAGTTGTAGCCCTAAACTTCCAAGGGCCAGGATCTTTTTTGCACTTTGCCTAGACTCTACTAGGTTCGTTCTTGGTAACAAGAAGATTATAACTAGACTTGACCTCATATTTCTTCGTTGCCATCTGTACTTCTGCTATACCTCCAAAAAAAAACTTTACCAACTTCACCAAGTATAGATTCCCAATATGAGATCTAAGAGTCTTGCTAACAGCCACAGACCCATCCTCAAGGAAACGGACAACAACTTCTTCAGGTTCAGTAACACAACCAGTACTAGAAGGTCTACTACCACTAGTGGAAGAATTAATACCAACTTCAACAAACAAATCAAAACTCTTATGACCTTTACAGTGGAAAAGAGATGCAAAAGAGCGAAGTAAAACATCATAATGTACCCGAACAAGCTTGTTTCCGTCGTTAAAATAGAAACTGATATGGTGAGGAAACAAACGAGTCCACTTCTTGCAAACAATTATCTTCAAAAAATCTAGAGTTGTGTTGATGTCGACAGGATGAACTAAAAAGTCATTTAAATAATGAAGTACAACTAATGAACTAACAGAAGACATTTTCAACATAAATTATGCAAAAAATCAAAATATTATACAACAAACTGAATAACTTATGAACAATTCAGAAAGTAACCTTCTAAATCAGAAAGAAACCTTCCAGATCAAATCAATCTAGCTGATTGTATAAAAAAAACAACTAAAATAAATTCATTCCTTCGTTCAATCTAAAATTAGATTGAAAATCAGATAAAAAAACTCAAAGTTGAAAAAAATCTACATTGCGAATTACGAATAAGAATGCTACCTGAAACTGATATTGAAGCTGTTCAGAAAATAGACTCAACGAAGGACCTAACAAATCAGAACAAAAAACTAAAAATCAAAACAAAAATAAAAGCTAAAATCATATCCTAGATAGCAGATATCCTTAGTCGTGTAAGAAAATATCCGGAATATGTTTCCAAAACCCTAGAAAAAAAAGGGTGAAATTACAGAGAGTGAAAATAGAATCAAGTAGAAAAGAAAATCGAAAAAGAAAACAATGAGAATAGAAAACGAACAAACCTCTAGAAAAAATATGTTCATGAAGTAGCAAAATCTGCCTCTCAGATCCTCCGATTCGACAACAACAACAAATCTCTTGTTTATTCCCCCTCTCAGACGAAGAAGAAAAAAGAAACTCTTAACTTTAAATATGGAAGGTTATTTTGGGAAGGAAGAATAAGAGAAAACATAAATTTTAAAAAGTTATGGGTTGGAAAGAAAATTTTCCCAAAAAAATGAATGCGTACCTGAAGTTTTTCGTCCATAGACTTGTATGGAAAAAAGTGAAAAAAAAGGCATACCAATAGATTTCATTTTAGATATTATGCAACTCCAACTTAAATAAAAAATAAACTTTTCACCTCCGGAGAACATAAATGTCGATACCGAATCATGTAATCCCTTATGTGTTTTACATGTCTTAAATTATATTTGTCTTGCTTTAGTTCTTGTATGGCTTAAAAGTTGATAATGTGGGGTGGGATGTTGAGCTAGAAAAATAATTACTGCTTAAAAGTCATTAGATTTGATATTTTATATTTTACCAATTTTTCCACCACGACACCTCGTTTTAATGCTTTTTTTCAACTTGGTATAATGAAAGAGATTTGAACTCGTGACTACATCAACTAATTTGTGGTGGTAGACAATACTGTTTGTCATTAAACTTGGTGCACCCAATTGTCTTGTCATTATTCAGTAGTGGTTAGTATTTTCTAACCAGTAGGTGGATGCAAATATTACTAGTTTACTACTTAAAACTCTCTAGTCAAACCTAGTGTGCTGTGCATAAAAGACCATAATAAAAGTCAGTAAAGAACTGTCCCACCCAATGTGGTCAACCTTGGTCGTTAAGGCTGAGATAACGTCGTTTTTCGTGGTATCGGCAGAATACTTTCACGATCTACGAGATTTTGTTGGCCGATATTTGAACGTGAATATTGACCGTATCGTCCGTATCTCGGCCGAGACGAGATACCGTATATAGGGTAAAATGGGTAATTTCCATTCTAATCTAACGGTTTCAGATTAGAAGACGAATCCAACGGTTCAATTCATGTCTTTATCTCTCGAGTCTCAAATCATTCTCTCGAGGCTCCATCTTCTTCACTTTTCCTATTTCAGTTTTTCAAAGGGATTTTAATCTTCTCATGTTCATCAAACAAGTAGGCAAACAAAGTTAGTAGATCAAGATTGACAGGAATTAGTAGATCAAGATTCAAGACCGATTTCCACTGTACCTTCATCAAACTAAGCAGGTAAAGTTCTGGTTCCTAAATTGATTGTAGTTTTTGGATTTTAATGAGGTTTTGATCAGGATTTTTTATTTTATTTAAGGTTTTAGAGTAATGGGTCTTGATCAATATTTATGAAGCTAAATAGAGAGTTTGAATCTAGAGCAACTGGTTCATGCTGCAAAACAATAACACCTCAATTTCTTTGTTTCCTTTTGGTTGCTGCTCAAACTACAGGAACTAAGTCTAGAACGTTTGTAGGGGAGTTGAGTTTTACTTTCCATTTTCAATTGGAATCCCTGTGTTTATTTAATCTGTTGTATCTTTCTACTCCAGCAGCAAAAGAGCAAGCTGATGTGGTTTCATCTGTTGACCAGCAAAAGAGCAAGCTGAACCTAAAAAATGTATCTCTGAAATCAGAAGCAATTGGCATGTGAGTGTCTCAATCTGTTTTTAAATTTTTGTTTTTAATTTAGTTTTTGCTCCTGAACTTTAAGCCCCCTTTACCTAGGTTTTAATCTGTTTCATTCTAAATGGGAGATAGATTTATACTGCTCATGTATCAACTTGCCACTAAGTACAAGCAAGTATAACTTGATGTGAATATTTGCAAATATTTTTGGAGTTCCTAAACTTGCAGTTGTTCTGGACTTCTGGTCTAGTCACGAAACACCAAGCAAGACCTATGAAGAGTAGAATACAAAGAAGAAATGTGCTCGAATCTATGATGGAATTTGTTGTTGTGGTTTGTGGTGAAATTCACAGAAGATGTTGCAATCTATGTGTAGCTGGGTTGGTGATGTTGATTATATGGAGAAGAAACTTGGCAATTAAGGTTCTCCTTTACTACCACGGGTTGAATCTGATTTTGAAGTTGAATCTGAATTAGGGTTCGTGTTGATGATGGTTGGTTAGCAGAGAAGAAGAGTGTGGCTGAACAAGAACTGATAGCTGGGTTTGTTTCTTGAGATGGCAGTGAGCTCGATGAGATGGTGGTCTGTGATTTGGAATGAAGTGAAAAGAGATTGGTGTTGTTAACTGATGGGGTTATGGTGCTCACTACCTCAAATTCGATGTTATTGCGCTCAAGAATTCTGCTATGTCCTTAACTCCAAACACTGGTAAAAATACTAACCATAGATTTACTGTATGTGCAAATGATAAGCTAAAGTTTCATTTCCAAACACAAAATTCTTTCCTCCTACACACTGGATTCTGATGAGTTATGTTTAGAGTTTTGGGTTTTTATTTTCAATCTAAGTGTTGAATGAATAAGCTAGATTGTTCAGTTGGTTGACATAAATGTGCTTCTCAACTTGAGATTTGTTTTTTTAATAAACAATCTTAATTACTCAAACAAAAACATGATGATGCAGAATAGAACAACTCATGCATGTTAGTCGATCGTATCTTAATTCAGTTTGCATTCTAGTAACCATTAGAAGATGCATAACTTAGCACTCCAAAAAAACACCTAAAAGTTTTGAACTGTGGATAGAAAGGCTTAGGAGTTTAAAAAACAAAATTTATGTGAGTTCTCAGCATTGAAGTGTAATTTTAACTTTGATCATGACAGTCAAGTGGGCATTTGTATGGCGTCGAGTGAATAATACATATTTATTCTTGTTTGTATAAGTTGGATCATTTCTGTTGTATCTTTCTACTCCAGCAGCAAAAGAGCAGATGAACTTATTTCATCTGTTGACCAGTTAATTGAGTTATTCCGAGATTTCGCCGATATCTCCTCGAGATATCGTTATCAAGGTGTCAAGGTCCCGGCCGCGACGAGACCGAGATCCGAGATTAACTACATTGGTCCCACGAGCTTCGACCGATGTAACTCAGTTTAATCCCACGAGCTTCCTCCCATATTTTACAAATCGGTGCACGAGCATCATTGCTTGTACATGATTTCCGATTTAAAAAGCAGGGGCACACTTTTAAGGAATGGACCATTAAATATGTTACACTTTTCGCATATTTATATTTATAATGCTTTTCAAACCAACATGTCTAGTATTTATGGAAGAGTGTAGTTAGGGCTGTCAATCGGTCCGGGTCCTCCCGGGTACCATAGGACCCGGACCCAGACCATGATATTTTAGTCGGTTCCGGGTCCGGTTCCTAATTTTATGGACCCAGAACCGGTACCTATTAAAACATCGGGTAATTGCCGGGTCCGGGTAATTATCGGGTCCACACTCTCAAACACGAGAAGACAAGAAAAAAACATACCGTAGATTGATTTTAGGTAAGCTAAAATGGGGAGTTGCCTGAGTTGCAAAGGATTTAACTTGAGCATCATCTTTTCTTCTGTTAGTTTCATCATATCCTGCTTATATCAAAGAACAATATAACCACGTTAAAATGTTAACCATACAAGTTGAATTGAGAGATTTTGCATGAGGGTTTCCTCCACCTATAGCTGCCATTTCATGATGAGACTGAATAGTTGACCGACTGAATAGTTGAGGAATCCTGATCTTGATGTTGAGAACGTAACTACTGTCACTGCTGCCGATTTGGTGGTGTTGTCACTACTGTGGTCGGAAAAGAAGATGGGTTTGGTGCATACGCATCATTTAGTCACAGCCGATGGGTTGTTTATGAAGAAGTCTTCTCTTCTCATCAGAAACAGAAAGAATGAAATGAAGTGAAGATCTAATTTTTTCTATATATATGATCTAATTTTTCTATCTAATTTTACAAAATTAACCCTCTATAAATTACCCGATTACCCGCGGGTACCCATCGGTAGGACCCGGATGGAACGTTTATTATCGGGTCTTATCGGGTCCTACCCGTTAGGGTCCAAAATCACTAACGGGTCCGGGTATTCGGGTACCCATTGACAGCCCTACGTGTAGTGTTGATTTGCGAAATGCTTAAAAAAAGACCTCGTCTACATCTGGTATAGTTACAGGTCCAAGACCGTTCAGTCGTAACCCACCGCGTGTCTAAAGAATTCACCATTTTAGATCAAGGATTAGATGCAGGCCAAATAAAGGTATAATAAAGTGGAGTCAAAATCTGAGGTCTCCCTAATGTAGGGGTGTAAATTTTACCCGATGGCCCATGGTCCAGTACCAACCGCCCTTGTCCATAGAGTCCCACGGGTATCCATGGTCTGTTGCGGATTGGTCCGATCTAGCCCATTTAAATAAAAGGGCGGACAAAGGCCAGGAGCTTAATTTCTTTGACCGGCTTTATACCCGGTCTACTAGCCCGTTAATACTATCCGACCTAGTTTCTTGTTAATATTATTTATTTACTTATAATTTATAAAATTATAACATACTGAATAACCAAATTAATCATATATTCTTTCGATAAAAAGTTTATTTTACTAAACACATTGAAAAAATCTATGATTTCCTTTAAATATGATTCAATCTTGACGAAATTTAATTATAATTTAATTTATTAACTGTATAATGTTTTTTTTATTAAAATATATTTTGTTATATATTTAAGGTTCACCCGGCCCTGTCCACTCAGGCCCAAATTATTAAATAGGCTTGGGAAGGCCATGGATGCTTTATTTTGCTGCAAATACCTGCCTGCCCGACCCATTTGATTTAACATGCAAAAAATTACTTTGTCTGGCCCGCCCTTTCCCATTTAATTAATGGACCAAAGGGATAAAAAAGAAAGAAAGTTTGCACCTACATGGGGAGGACCTTATATCATTCAAGATATTGCGGGACAGGGTTCATACCATTTGCGGAATATGAATGGAGAAATCTTACAGCATCCTTGGAACACACAATATCTCAAACCCTATTACCCCTAACCATCAGTGCAATCGTACAATAATTTAGGCTTCATACTAGGTAAAGCAGAACAAATGCAATCTCTCTAAAGATTCTATATAAATGTCTATGAGTGTATGACTATTGGATCTTTAGCCACAGAGATTCCTAACATGACATTAATTATTGTATCAGGTATTCTCCGTTTCAGGAGATGCTCATGGGACCACATCCTAATTTCCTCCTGTCCATAGAGAAGTTAATCATGCGCTACAACCCTCAAAGTAACTCGAGGTACAAAATTGCCTTGCGGTTAATCAATACACACACTCAATCAATGCACTAACAATCAATGTATATATTTATAAATTGTTTTGCAGGAAACAATAATACAAGACAAAAAGAAAGTGCAAATACAATTTGAAAGAAGGAAAAACAAAGGAACAGGAAAACAAAGGAAAAACAAATGAGCGGGAGGTTTTGCACTAGAAGGAGGATGTTGAGGGATTTCTTTGCGGCTATAGACTTTGGTAAATCCATCAGCCTTAAATTTATCAAGAGTCTTGTTGACCGCTCTTGCAACTCCAGCACGAGCTTCAATCCTCAACCAAGAAATGTGAGTTTTTGTGGCTTCAAGTTCCTTCTTGCACTTATCTACCTCGGCGGCAGACTTTTGGACACTTCCCTTCCAAAAAATTATTTTCCCCCGCTCCGAAGCCAAGTCACGAGCTAAGCTTTCAGCCTTCAAAGTTTCCTGATGTTATTTGTCCCCCGCCTCTTTGTTTTTAGAGGATAAAAGGTCCAGTTGATTATGCGCCTCATTAGCCTTGACAGTAACAAGCTCCAGCTTCTCTTTGATTTCTTCCACCTTAACATTGGCAGCACCAAGCTCTCCTTCATCCTTAGCAGCTCTTACGGTCGCATCTTTGAATTTTTCTTCAAAATCTGAAGAAAAAAAACAATAGGTTAATCAATGCAGAAATAATATTCAACTTCAAATATACAGTAAAATGAATACCTCTTGCGCGGGATTCAAACTCTGCTAATTCGTGAGCCATTGCGTCTCTAGAATCATCAAGGAAATCATATTCATTTGAAAGTTTCTGATAATTGTCCGTAAGCTGTTGAACATCTAAATGACATTGATCTAACTCCGCTTGTTTCAATTCCCGTAACTGATTTGAATCGTTTGTACATTTTTCAACTTCTTTATGTAAGCGGAAGATATCACTTTCACACAGATGAACGGAGTCAGATATGCTGCGAATTTTAGCTTGAGCATCCGCAAGTGCTTTCCCTTTGGCATGAGCATCTGAAGCTGAGTTATCTCTATCTTTAATCAGTTGCATCATATAAGAAGAAAGATGAGAGTTGTGATGTGACTCGGTACGAGAGAATCCCGCAAGGATGTTCTGGCGTTCCACACAGAGCTTGCGATTTTCTTCTTCCAACTTCTCTTATTTTGCCCGCGCTTCAAGAAGGCAATCCTTAGTCCATAACAAAGTAGCATTGTACTCTTTCTTCTTGCGGATGCAATCTCCATATAAAAGCCGGTGCTTTGATTCTAATTCATCGTGTTTTCATTTGGCTTCATTTATCCTATCAACCAGGTTATTGAATCTTCCATTGATTTCCATATTTTCACTATTGACTTTCAATACATGTTCTGTCAGACGCATGCTTCTATGTTGCAGCTTAGCCACAAGGTTTGAATCCCCCGCTGATCTTATAAAATAATTCAGAAAACATGAAAATAAAATAAGAAAAATGACGAGAGGAAAAGTATTAAACCTTGATTTTGAAGATCAAGTAACTGCTGACGAAGCGCATCATTTTCCCGCTTCAAACCCGCATCTTCTTCTTCCACAGTCCTAAATTGGGACTCCATCTTCCTGGATCGTCCCTTACAAAATTTATAAGCCATATGTGCGGCATTTTGATCCCGGGAAAGATGCAATTTACATGATTAAAATTATAAATAAAGATGAAAATAAAGCGAAATCTAAGGTTATTAAAACAATAAGAATACCTGCAAGAGAGCTTGTTTCGGAAAAGAGTATGTGTCACTATCTGCAAGCGCAACTTTCTCCGCAAGAGAGCAAGGTTGATCTATGTAAAAATAGGGGTCGACGGGTTCGCCTTGGCCTCTTAACCAGGCCTCCTTCACTGCGTCATACGGAGCAGACCGCATATACTCCCGCAAATTAGCGACCATAGGACTATCTGTTGCCACCGACTCGAAGTCGCATGGAACGGACAACAACTCCTTTGACATAAACCAACGGAAAGCTTCCTTCTCCTTGTCCAAAAGATTTTCATCTTCCGTTATCCTTTTACCTTTATCCCTTTGTGGGATTTCTTCGCTCATTGAACTGCGGCTGTGCTTACAACATGACCCGCGGAAGAAGCTGCTTCCACCGTAACAGCTACTGGTTCACCCTCCGCAGTTGCGGCATTTTTCGGCTCACCCTCTTCAAATGCAACACTTCCCGGTTCACCTTGAATGGGGGGATCCTCCTTATAGATGAATTATCTTCACTTATAGAAGGTTCGAGAAGATCATCTCCAAACACGGGAGAAAGTTGAGAAATGAAGGAAGGTTCAGGATCAACAGCTTGGTGCGGAAAACTGACCGCAACATCTGTAGCTTCCACCACAGCACCAACTAATTATGTAGACTTAAAATTTATCATTTGAAGTGGGACATTCTGCTCTTCTTCATTTCTCTCAGGAACAGAGTTATCCTCAGCTCTCAATATTGGTTGATTAGGGGAAGAAATATGAATTTCTCCTTCCTCCCTGTCGGTGGAAGCACGGGGCGTAGCCTTAGCTTTTTTCCGACCCTATCAATATACCGCAAGAACTCATTAAATAAAATTCTTAAAGAATATAAGAATTCATTCGGAAAAATCAATACCTTTTCTGTTGGAGTTGAGCTTTGCGCTTAACCCCCGAATCACCTTTTGCGCCCCCTACGGTTTGCGGCTATAAAAAAGAAAAAAAATAATTAAACAATGTTTAAAGCATGATATAAAAAGATAGAGAGAATTTTGCGTACCACATTGACAAGCGAAAAAATGAAGCCTTTAAAGTTCAACCGCCAAGGGAAATAAGGATGAAAACGCGATAAAAGGTTGTAAACCACGCTTTCTTGGATGAACCCGAAAACCCATGGACCTTCAATGATCAGGGGAGTGCGGTACCACCTGAAATCATGATCATCGCGGATCTTTTCCCGCAAAGGATTCTGCGTCCCAGGAACGACGTTCAACTTGGAGTTATCAATCTCCCAAAGAAAACGGAATCCTTCACCACCTTTGCGGCCCGGACCGACACTGCATTTCTTATAATTCTTCACAGCTATATTTTCCTCATATGCAGCATGGAAGTTATCTACCGTGTAGTGTTTACGTTCCGCAAGGTCGGGAACGTAACATGTGAAGTTGGTTTTTCCCCTGCTACGCATACTACATTCATCCAACACGCGCCACCAGTTCCCGTTATATTGGGTAATGTATCGGACTAAACCGTGCTTGGAATTGTTACGGCTTGCAAGAACCTCAAATTGAAAAGAATTCCCGCTCTGATACAAAGGAAGACTCAATCCTGCATCCAACGCTCATGTAGGTATTAACAGCCTGTTGTTGTTGTACTTAAACTTCTCCATCATCTCCAATGTAATTTCATCTCCTTCAGCAGGATCGCAGAAGGAAACTTTAAATTGCTGAAGATTATGTTTTTTCTTAAACTGTTCAATTTTCATTGACCAGAAGCTCAAACTTTCATTTGAACGTTTATTTTTTGGTCTGTTGGCCGCAATGGACACATCTGCGGACCTTACTAAAACAGAAGGTTGAACTCCTGAAGTACCGAATTCATCCACCATATTCTTCTTCTTCACAGCATAACGAGATGACTTCCTTTCTAGATGATGATCATCTTGATGAGAAGCATCACCAACAGTTTTAATATCAGCTTTCCTAGTCATGATAAATTTTTATCTACATACGAAAAATAAAAGAAGATAAGTACATCATGATCAGAAGCAAAAACAAAACCGAAATATTACAAAACAAAAGAACAACAAGATGTTCACTGAATCAAAATACAGACCAGTAAACAATTTTCTGATCAAGGAAAGAAAAGGATCATGATTCAATAGAACAACCAGACATCAAAACAAAAATATCACCATCATCTTCATCATCATCATCATTATCACCATTCACTCAAACAAATAATAAACAGATAAACAAGAACATCATCAACATCATCACCATCACTGTCTACTCTAAAAGATACAATCAAAGAAATTGATAAATAAACAAATACATTAAGAAAATTACCTACAACGAAGTAAATGACAGAAGGCAAATCAGATGATTGATGAAAAGAAGGCTTGATCCCGATGCAAAGAAATCTTAATCACAAAGTTCAAAAGAATGAAAAAGCACAGAGGAATCTTTGAAAATGTTTAGAAGAATGAAAAGCACAAAAAACTTTAAGAAGAAGAAGACAAGGAAGATGAAGAATGAGATGAGAGATGTTACTAACATTAAATATAAGAAGACTAAAACTGCCGAAACCGTCAAAAAGTGAAAGAGAGAGAAACTTTATCATAGATATGATTTCCTCGAAACCGCCAAATGACAGAAACGTGGGGAGAGAATTTATTAGTGGCGTGAAAATCAGGAAAAGTAAAGCTAAACGTGGGAAGAAAATTTATTATTGGTGTAAAAATCGGAAGAGTAATAACTATTTTTCCTTTTTCAAATCTCAAAAGGAAAAAGGGGGCAAATTGTGAGGGTATTAAATCCCTAGCAACACATGTTCAAATAACATAGAAGGAGTATCAGATTATGATAGAACGAGAAACACTGAAGTAAAACCCTTTGAGAAGTACTGAAACAAACATCTGAAATTTCGATAAGTACTGAAAACTGACAGCTTCTTGCATGATTGACACGTGAGGTGCGGGAAAGCATGGCACACTGTTCTCAACAGATAGCTTCATTGCATGACTGAGACACAAGTTGTGGGAAAGCCTGAAACAATAAAGGGAACTGACAAACATCGATGCATGAGAGACACGTCTCAGCTGTACAGGTTACGGAACAAAAGAAACTAAAGCATGACAAGTCACTTTCAATGGCCAAATGTCAAACATGCCATGATTCTAATAAGACCGCAACATTCATCCAAATCCAAAAACAACAACTTGAGTACAAATCCGCAGAGGAGGTGCGGGATATCAAGCGAAAAACTAAGGGAAATGAGAAGTACGCATACTAAGTCTTGCGGGAAACACGAATAAGTCTTGTGGAATAACTACTGTTCCAAAGTCTGGATAAGAACTAATAGGTGTAAAGTTAGATTGGAGGGAACCATAGTATTTGCTATAAATACCAAACTCTAAAACAGAAAGAGGGATTGGAAAAATTGGGGAAAGAATTGGACATAAGGGATAGGATCAGAACAAAGAATTTAGGTATGAGACTTGTATTAATTACGTAGTTCAATTGTTCTTTGATTATAGTGAATTAAATTACATAGTTTGATATTCTTCTATAACATAAAAACATGAATAAGAAATGATCTTAATCTTTATCACCCGTGGATGTAGATAATTTAATTGTCGAACCACGTTAAATCATTGTGTTGATATATTTTTTAATTCCTTGTTCAAACTGTTAATATGTTTCGATTTCATTTTAAGAGATTTGATTTTACTATGTCTGTGACTATGATGGTTGTGATCCAAAGACTCAGATTTTTGGTAATCACGGTACTAGTACCATCTCCGCAGCGACGTCTAAGTCGAGGAAGACTACTATAGGCCTGGCAGAGTTAGGTTGTTCATCGGGACCTAATGCATTGTTAGCCATTTCTCATATTTTGGAAACTATCTACAAGAAACATGGTGAATCTGGCAGTGTCACGCCTGAGATTTTCATGTTCCTTAATGATCTTCCAAACAACGACTTTAACACCCTTTTTAAAGATGTGGGAAGATTTTGTGATGAATTAAGAACAACCAATGGAGATGGTTTTGGACCATGTTTTATTGATGGAATGCCTGGTACATTCTACGGTCGACTGTTTCCTAGTGACAGTCTTCACTTCGTTCATTCTTCCTATAACCTTCACTGGTTATCTCAGGTGACTAAAGTAATATTATTTCCGTCTCAGCAAAAGAGATACTATCATTTTTTATTTTAGCCTATTTATTTTTTTAAAAAAATAAAAATTAACATAAAATAAAAAAGTAATAGTATCACTTTTGCTGGAATGAAGAAAGTATTATATATTTAGCTGATTATATAAATTTTTGATTGTTTCATAATTAAATGTCTTTAAATAGGTTCCAGAAGGGATTGAGAAGACTAACGAGGGAAACTTTTACATCACAAAATCAAGTCCAAAATCAAGTCCTCGATCTGTAATTACAACATACTTAAACCAATTCAAGAAAGATTTTAGGGTGTTCCTAAAGTGTCGTTCTGAGGAAATAGTTAACGGAGGAAAAATGGTGTTAGCGCTTGTGGGCAGGAATAGTTCGGATCCTACTAGTAAAGAATGTTGTTATTTCTGGGAACTATTATCTCTGTCAGCGCATGACATGGTTCTACAAGTAAGATATTGCATTAGATTTATTCGCGTTTTTGGCCAGCAATTTCCTGATACAAAACTTCGTTACAAAAAATATATTGTTGTTCCCTTTTCACTTTAGTATTAATAGGATTTTGTTTGTTCAAAGTTTTTATATTTTAAATTATTTTTAAATTAAAATAAAAAAATAATAGTATTTTTTTTTTCCTGAAAATAATATTACTTAGTCGTTGAATTGTACTTTCTTAAATGAAACTAGATTTCCAGCACATACGTACTATCGAGGGAGGGTATTGCGGTTGTTAGAGAAAGGTACCAAATTTTGCTAATCAAGGGACCCAAATTGGTATTCTGCCACTGACCAAAGTCAATATGGATACCAATTACAAATAAAATTACCCTCGGCCAGTTTGTTTATCCAGCCAAAATGGATCCAGAAAACTGAATATTTTGAATTTATTTTGTATTAAAAAAATTGAACTTTAATTTTTGTAAATTGAAAGAGAAAATTTCTGAATTTTTGAATATGACATTTTTTTTCTTTTTTACAGATTCCACGTCCACCGCACTATAATAGAGGAAAATTTGAGGATCCTATTTTCCAAGTGAATTTCGGTATAACAGTAATTTCCATGGAAAATATAAACGTCATCCCATCTATCCGGGTAATATCAATTTAACTATAGTCGTTCTCAATTAGTAAATTGCCCACAAAGTTAACACATTTATTAGCGTATTCCGTGTTTTCATCGCGTATTACATTGGGTTAGGCACTTACTCTATCGGTTCAATTTTTGTGGACAAATAGAAGTGTCACGTCCAATATTTTGAATTCTGTCTTGACCCTTGATGCAATCTCCTGCTTCCTTTTCATGTGGGTCGAAAATTTTACTCATCTTTGTAACATAATTCAATTCCCACAAAATTCCAGAGAAAATGACGATCTTTTTTCAAAAAAAAGAAGAAAAAATGGCATGGAAGAAAACGTTGAAAGAGATGGAATTGTTCTAAATAAGTGCACATGGGACAGAGCGACTGAGTTGCGAGCAAAGTATTAGATATGAAACCAATTCTGAACAGAATGAGAAATGAAGAAGAAGATTCTTGTATTACTTAATCTTCAGATACATTATCAAAGAACCCACTTATACATAGGTGTTTGAGCATTAATAATCGTATTAATAAAAACAACATTACAGTAATAAATAATGGCTAGTAAATAGAAAACACTAAGCACTACTAACTATTAACTAATCTGACTTAGTTTAGTAAATACTTATTCAAAAGTACTAACACAAAGCTCGTGGGTTTGTGCCTAGAAGTGAAGAACGGAGGAAGCACCATCGGGTCTAATGGGAGTTTGGAGACAGTAGGTCTAAGGACAGAGAGAGAGAGTACCTTATATTATATATAGATCGCATCTGTATAGCTGATGTGGACTGTCAGTGATGACGACAATGCTTTTGCTTTGGCCACTCACTACTACTTCCATTTGTTTGGTTAATATAACAGGTACAACATCACTTTTGAAGATGGAAATTCAAGAAGACTATTTAACAAGTTAAAATCCAAACTTACCTCCGGAAGAGCAATACCTCCGAACTTATTTTTTTGGTTGTACACATTTCTAAATTTTATAATGGAATCAAAAACAACAGTAAAAGAAAATAGTAGAAAATTAAAAGAAAAAAAAGTCACCACACCACCGTGTCACAGGGGTGCACCAAATGGCTCAACACATGGCTAATTCACCCTTGTGCACCACCTTGGCTAGCCCTTTTGGCTAAGTGGCTAGCCTCATTCTAGAATCTTCTACCATTTGTCTTTTTCTTAGAACATTCTAGAATAGTGTAGATATTTGTGGATAAGATTGGAATAATCTAGAAGTAGATCCTAGCCATACATTTGTATAGATCTTAGATAAGTTTCTAGAACATTCCTGGCTCCCAACTAGTATAAATAGGGATGCCATTCTCATTGGTAATCATCCAACAATCCAATTATTCAAGTAAGAGAGTAATACAAACTTAATTCTCTCATTCAATCATTCTCTCTTGTTCTTGAGTGTTCTTGAGCGTTCTTGAGTTTCTTGTGAGTTTTGATCTTGAGTAGTTACACAAAGTTGGTTAAACTTT